>CM034155.1:658551791-658903452 GCA_019776745.2 Taxus chinensis | reverse complement strand
TTGTTTTGGTTTCCGTCCATGATGAAGTGGGTTATATAGTGAACCATTCGATCTTCTTGACTTCAGTCTTGTTCATAATTGTTCATACACAATTACCTTTTCGAGCAGAGTAGTGTCATTTGTAGATTGAATCCATTAGAGTTGCAGGTTGTGTTCTTCACAGAAGGTAGATTCTATAATCTCTCGGTACACTTGTGTAGTATTCTCGTAATAAAACCTGCTAGGAATTGCATACACTCAAGCTCTATCACTTGCGCTGACCCTCTCTTAGTCGCATTTTATTCAGTCTATATCCAAAGCTGCCATTGTTCAAAATACCTTTGACTGTTGATGCTAGCATATAGATGATCTTCATAGACTCTTGGGAAGCAGTTACAGGTTGGAGGAGATAATTTTGAGGGGACCTTTCTCTGTACACTTCTAGATTCGTCCACTTTCTGTAAATTCTAAGTTTTATCTGTCCAAGTTGTAATTAAAACATATCAAATAGAGTGGTGAATCGATTTCATTTTAGTTAAGATTTCATTTTTGACATTGCTAGGAAAGCTGTGGGGATTGATAGTCTATGATGGATCTAGGTGCATTCATGTCCTCACTTCTGAGGTAGGATTGAGAATCTTTCAATTAAGTTAATCAACTATCTAGATATTTAGGATATACTCACAACTGCACAGGCAAGTAGCTACACCGGGCTACCTATACATGCTTTAATTTTGTTACTAGATTAGATGTCATCTTTTGAATGTATTAGATTAGGTGCTCGTTCAATTCTATGGGAAGCAATCCTAGTCAAACATACACACACATTGAGGATCTATCTACATGTTTCCAGATATAGGTTCACTTGCATCATCAGTTTATTTCATTTCAGTTAGGCACTATATTGCATATTGTATGTCAATCCACGGGACCTAGGGAGCCCAGGGAATACGTTTTTGAGCCAATCGTGCCTCCACGCAAATATTGTTGCAGCAATAACTCCCATCGGCCACACTTTCAGTACATTCAGGTCTTCCGAACAACCATGGACCTATCAAGAAATCAACGCATATCTAAGAGGATCTAAAAATAGAAGATGACAAAGCACAGACATTCCGGTCAAATTAGCCAAAATAAAGACTACCTTGATAGATATCCATATGACTGTAGAAGGACCTAAAAGTAGAGCACACTTTTGGTAATGTGATCCATTAGTCCTGCTTTCATACTACTAGGAGATATGGTTCGTTGAGTATAGACACTAGCTTACGTATCTAAGTTGTCAGAACACCTGTTAGGTACTTTGAGCTAATTGTGCAACTTCTAGCTTCTAAACGTTGAGGCCAAATTTTGCATACGACTCACTAGATACTCGGAATCAGGGGTTGACATTTTTCCTATTTCTAAATGAGGGTACCATAACTACCACGAACTTACGGTGTGATCCACTAGGTCACCACTAGTCCCCTCTGGGCCTGCAAATGAATCCAACATTGATGTTGGTTTGCGAACATCTCACCTATTTAGGAACTCTCCACTCCCACCAGCCATCATCACACAACTTTCTATCTTTTAAACGTAACAACCAACCAAGTTAAAGATTTTTGGACTAGACCAGTTAATCGTCAATAATTAGCACCAGAGAATCCACTATAAATATAGCCATTCCATTTTCATGACCTTGTCGGGAGATATATGAAGAATCACGCACTAAGTCATCTTACACGTATCTCCATAACCCATAGATCGGATCACGACATCCACCTCGATATTGCATCTAGAGCCTCCCATTTGCAGCCATCCTCGCCGAACAATCCATCACACTGGTTCAGGTAAAAAGGGCCTTCTTTGCTTTATATTCGCAGATCACGCTATTGCGTGTTGAAGAGCATAATTTTACCTAACTAGCTTATCATGCATCCCACGTGTATTCCATCCCCACCGGCTATCTCAGCATGACCTCGGGAGTTGGGTGTGAGGAAGACTTACTTGTAGATTCTCAAAGCTCGCATGTCACTTTTCCATCATACAGACAACTATGACACAATTTCCACACACACACCTAGAACTACATTGGGTCTGAGGTGTTGTGTAGTGCTTAGTTAGTAAGTCCACCATTGTGGCCGGTGAGGACAGTCTGACCCCTTCATATGCATATTTATTTTTTAGGGTTTTGATGTTTTATCTAGGGTTTTTGCAGGTGTTTCTTCCATCTCTAATTTTCACTTGACATTCACCTGACAGGAAGCGAAACACAAAAAAAACATCCAACGACACCTCGAAGAGGGTTATAAAAAAATTTCACAGACTAGTGCACCTAGATTGCAGACAAGAGTGTCCCAGGTGCCTCGTACCTTTTCCAGGCACCCCAATCCATCCTACTAACTCAGATATGCATTTTCTGAATCTCATGTGTGACGGTTTCCTCCTCCTATTCAACCGGTCTCCACTGTGAAACAGTCTCGCCGAATCATCGAATCAGCTAAGGCCTTCGTAACCCTCTTTTCACATTAGGGTTTCACATTTGATTTCTTAGATTTGTTTGGGTCTATTTACTACAATTTATTTTCATTTATTTATTGCTTCTATAGCATTAGATTAGACTATCATATCCCATTTTAGTTTAATCAAATATATGTTTCACTTTAAAAAGATGAAAAAAGGAGTTTAATGAACATATGTATTTATTTGCAACAAATGATGATGTGCTTGAACATAATATGAGAAAATTATATGCAATGAATTAAAAGCTATGCCCTTAGTCCTATAACTTATATTGGATATGTAGAGTTGACTTGAGGCTTACATAATCTCTCTTCTTGTCATATGTTATTCATTTATGATTTCATATGTTTAGTAGGTCGGCCTTGGTGTTGGCCATAACATAGGAGTGGTATATATAAGTGGCAGTAAGGAGTAGTTAATCATCATATTGAACACTTGAGTCGTATTGTATGGTTTGGAGGTTACCCCCTCAAAGTGGCTAAGCTATTCTACTTGCATATTGTGATCATGTATCTACAATTTGGTGTTATTTCATGCTCTATTGTTGTTGATATTCATATCTATCTAATTAATTTTATTACATGTGGTATTAGAGCCTGATCTCGACCAGAACTGCATTAAAAGCCTAATTGTGAAGACTCGATTATATCTTCAATTTGGTAGTGAATTTTTTTGCAATTTTTTTTGGGTTGTTGTGAAACAAGTCAAGTAAGATCCTCTCCAAATTTCAAGATATTTTGACTTGTTTAGAAAAAATTATATCAATTTTAAATTTTTTATAAGTTTTCTCTATTAACTACAAATTGTGGAATTTTTTCAAGTTTTTTACATTTTTAGAAAGAGGATGCAAAATTAGTTTGAGTTAGTTATTTAATTTTTTTTCTTCATATTTTTCCGAAATTCTTATCAAAATATCAAACCCTAAATTTCAACCTTGATTCCTAAATCCTACTATTTATGGGCATCATGAGAGGGCCTTCCATAAGAGGAAAAAAGAATTATGTCACTCCGGGTAAAACTCCAGACAAGGATGAGATAATAGTTGAGGAGTTGGAGTCAAAAGGGGTAACTACAGTTTCCTCAAGGGTTGGGTTTACTCACGTGAACCATATGATAAGCCAACTTGAGTATAATCTAAAAATCCTACAGGATGAGATGGCTAGAAAATAAGATGTATAAAATATTGGAAAATGATTGGATGATTTCATGTAGAAAATTAGTATAAATATTAAAAATCATCTACAACTAGATCATTATCATATCAACCAAGGTGAATCTTCAAGATAAAGTAATGGACCAAGTTTCCAAAGTGGAGCTTTGAGCCTACCCAATCCAAATACAAATAATCTGCATGTCTGTAACATGTTACCAAAAGTGGAAATACATAATTGTGATGGAGAGGATCCACTCAATTGGATTAACGAAATGGATAATTTATTTTATCTACATTAGATCCCATTAGGACAAAAGGTGATCATGACATCCTTGTATCTCGAACCTGACCAATTCATCTGGTATTGAAGGTTATGTTCTTAAAGGAAGAAGAATGGTCCCAATGTCACTTGTACAATTTTTACCAAAGAGCTACAATTTCACTATAGTTCTAGTGTGTCAAATAATTACTTCAAACAATTAGAAAAGTTGCGGAAAACATGATTAGTCAAGGATTATGTTCACCAGTTCCAAAACCTATCCTTGCGTGTGGAGGATATTATGGAAGAGAATATGAATGGCCTATTTCTTGGTGGTCTTAAGTATCATATTAAGCATGAGGTACACATGTTTAATCCACTCATGGTTTCTGATTCTATTATCATGGCACGTAGGGAAAAGTAAAAATTTCTTTCCAGCAGAAGGAAAAATTTCACTAACTTAAAAGACCATACTGATTTAATTAATTTGAATTAAATCTAATTGTAGAGTAACTATTGAAATAAATAATGTATGAATGCTAAAATATAGTAAGACACAAGTAAATAAGAAAGAAAAAATGTAAAACTCTAAGCAAGAAGGAGAGATAAAAATACATGGCTAATTTTTGAGTGCACAGGAAGTGATATGGGCATGTGAAAGTGTTGAAAAGACTGCAAAAAACATCATAAATGATCACTGTAAATTCTAGAGATAGGGAAGAGAGTTGGAAAAGGGAACCTTGTTTAGGGAAGAGACACATGGGCGTTGGTGACTGTGTAGAAGCTTGGGATCTACTTTCTTCTGTGTCGCAAGGTCTTTATTGTTGATTCGTGTTGATCACCTGATATTCACTCATTCATTGCCAAAGGTACCTGCAACTTGTAAAAGAGAAAGTTCACCTGCACATACCCACAAACCACATCAAACCTAAAAATAAAAATGGAGAATGGGGATTCAGATTGACCCCGACGGTCACCTGAAGAGTGAACTTACGACCGAGTGTTGTACTACATCTAAAACTCCATGTATTTATTATGTGCGTGTAGAAATGGTTCCCTAGGATGCCCTTGTGCAAGTTGCATAAATGCTAGAGGTTTGTAGCTAGAATGTGGGTTGTAGCTAGAATGTAGCAATGTAGTAGTATGTGTGAATGAAATAGAATAGACTTTCCCCTCCTATGCAGTGTATGTTGAAGTATGCAACCCTTGTCCCTTGAATGAGTGTTAGATGGATTTTTTTGGAGTTATTTAGTTCCTTTGGAAGGAAAGCTTAGGCAATGGTAGTAATGCTTAGTGCTTGGTCCCTAATTTTGAAAACATAACTATGCATTTATATGATTCCCTTGTTTGAATTTCGTAATTGAAAACTAAAAGGATTATCCATAAGTGAAAAATATGCCCAAAAGATAAAAGATACTCAAAAAGAGTGAGTAAGGTAAGAAAGGGTTGGGGGAACCCAGGAGGGACAAGAGTGCCTGGGCACTGTTGTCCTGGCTGGGCGCTAATTTCTGGAGCCATAAAAGATAAATAAGATTAGTTCTAATTGGGTTGTTGGGTATGCAAGACCAAATAGAAATAAAGAGACAAAGAAAAGAGGCCCAATATAGTTCTCAACTATTATTTTTTTCTTAGGAATGATTTAAATGCTAGCATGCTTTTAGGACCTAGAATAGTACCCAAGTGCGTGATTTTGTGTCTACATTTTCCCCCACTTTATGTAGTTGAGTTAATACTTAATAACATAAATTAGATAAGAGGTGTGTACCTTGTGATCATGTAGAGTGTAGGTGAATAACATGCCGAGTGGATAAGTGAAGTGTGGAATGATCGCAAAGTGAAGAATGGAGACTAGGAAAGGGAAGTGGACCCTAGGGGTTAAGCGTGTACATCACTTGTACCTATTGTTATGCTTATATTTGTTGTTGTGGGTTACTTCTTATTGCATATTAAGGATAGACCTATAAATGAAGACAAAAAGAGTGGTAAAAGTCATGTATATCAAAAATCCAAGCAAATTATGCAAAAGTATGTAAAAGTGTGTAAATTTAGTAGTAAAGGAAAGTGTGCACCTGATGTAAAAGAGTGTAAAGGATAGAAAGGTGTCCTGAAATGTGGTGAAGAGTGATTTTTTTGGATGATATTATGCCAATATCAAGTTTTTTGGGCGATCTCATGCCAAGTGTGAGTTTTTTGGGTGATCTCACACTAAGTGTGATTTTTTGGTTGATCTCACGCCAAGTGTGAGTTTTTTGGGTGGTCTCATGCCAAGAGAGAGTGTTGGGAAGAAAGGTCATGTTTTAATCTCCTTCCATGACTCTTCCCAATAAGTAACACTGCAAATGGTACATCCTGATTTGTTCTTATTGTTTCTTTTGTTCTAATTTCTTTGAATTGTTCCAAATTGTACTAAATTGTTGATCAGAGAATACTTGTTAGATATCACATAAGAAGTCCACGTGGGAGAGAAGGCCATGATCAAGGGTGTGAAGGGACATGAAGAACCCACGTGCGGAGGGCAAGTTCAACTTTCGGGACTTAGCCGATTTTGAGCATGAAGACCTACTCTTGGGAGATATAGCTACCCATATATCTAGAAGATGGTGTGCAAAGCACATAAATGAGGTAGAGATGTGTGTGATACACATTGTCTATCTTTAGAGGATCATATGAAAGCATTTTTCATGGAGACGAGCTAAAAATAGGATTGTCACTTCAGTTAACTGTAAGAGGTCTATAAATAGCACACTTGCATGTGTGGCTATGCCTGTAAATGGCGCATGGCTATTAGTAGCATGCGGCCTATTTTTGGAATAGATAAGCGGTGAAGGGAAAGTTCCCACCCTATATACATGATGTGAATCACATAGTAGTTGAGATCTAGGGATATGTAGAGTGTAAGAGGTAAGCATAAAGAGATATGTGCATATGAATGGATTGTTGTATCAGATCAATGTGCGCATTGGTATAGATTGCCATTATTGTAAAGAGCTTCTGTGTTTATTAATAGATGGAAGATATTGGATGAATCTTAGTGTCATTCTTGTGTGTAATTGAGTAGTGCATGTTCTTGATTTAATCATGATTATTGTTTAAGTTTGTTATTTCCTAGATCTGAATATGACATGCATTGTAGAATGATGGATTAGTTATGGATCTATATGTTTCTTCCTTCATCACGCTAACATCCTGCTATAGAAACCCTAAAGAGGGACCTAGTACCTTTGTGCGCTTTAGGTGAGTGCTCAGTCTAGGTTAAGTGATTTTCCAATGCATCTATGGTGTTATCTATGAAAATTCTACGCTACATCCTTAGTTCTATTACTGGGACCTCTTTTTCAGTTGTTTTCAGGATGGTTCACGATGAAGAGGTGCCGGTTAACTCTAGCAAGTATTGAGGAGTGGATACACGATCTGGAGGAAGAATATGCATGGTGGTTCAACATTAGATTTGAGTTTAACACACGCACTTGGGTAGAACAGCATTTGTATGACAGCTTATATGAGATCTTTTTTGCCATCTTTCCAGTAGAATTATATGAATGGCTGATTGCTTATGCATCTAAGTGGAGTTGGAGGTATCACACACTTGTCTAGACATAAGAAGAATTTTAGGCCCTTTATGATGTTGATATGATCTGGAATTGCGCTGTGGATACATGGTTTTGTGGTATTCTAAAGAGTTATATTCTAGAATATTTAATTTCGACGTATTATTTCCTGAAGGTAGCTGAATTCTAGTTTTTATAATATCCTAGAGGAACATATCTACAAGGTATTCCACTAGCGATGAATTCTTGATGGTAACTTTGAACCTGGAGAGTAAACTGATGGCTAACTAAAACTCACCACACGTGAGGGCAGGAACAGGTTTGGTGAAAGATGGTAGACCTAGAGATAGAAAGGAAAAGAGAGGAAAGGTGTCTTAAGTATAATGAGGTGCATGAGATGGAGATAGAGAAGCAACATACCATTGTAGAAATTATGGCGTTGAGGAGAGAGATGGCTCGTGAGGGATTTGAAGCTCACGTAGAAGATGTGGAGCCAAAGTATCAGGAACTCCCCCATCTTGGAAAGCATGAGAGAGATCTCCCCTTGGCTTCACATAGAAGTGCACCATCAAAGACTACTTGGGTCATGGGTGCGCATCTTAATCCACCTTGCGCTTGGTTTTCCAGTATCTAGTACGATAAGCAACCAACAAGCTAACTTGGGAAGTGGGAGAGTAGGAGTAATTCAGGAAGTAAACACATCAATGGCAGGTCAAACAACTTCATTATTTGGAGGAACATTTTTAGGCACATCATCCACACAGAACGTGAGCGTGCTGAATGTTGGATTCACCTCTGGAAGTGGAACTACCTCATAGACTGTAGGGGTTCAGTATAGTACTACTATCGGAGCACAGGGGAGTACATCTATATATCATATTCTAACTACAGGTGGAGGATCAGGAGGCATAGGTGGTTCTAGTTTTGGTGGATTTGGTGGTTCTTGGAGGCAGAGGAAACACAAGAGGTTCTCGATCAGGTGGTCAAGGCCCACAACACCCACAGAATATCTATATGGAGATGTCTCTTCATCTCCTAGAGTATAGAGGTATAGAGGATGTTGTCAAACATGTGAATATGTGTGAAATATTATGGCGTGTGAAAGGGATCATGACTTCTAAGTGTAAGGCAAGTCAATTCGCTACTACCTTGTAGGGACGAGCACACAGTTGGTATAGGAAGTTTGACCCTGATCAAACGTGCATGGATTATGCAGCATTGAAAGATGATTTCTTAAAAGAGTTCTATATCCTAGAGTTTGAGTAGAAGAGTCTCATCGTGCTCAAAGATATCAAATAGGGCACTACTGAGAGTGTATGTGAGTGTGTGCATGTTTTTGTTTTCAAAATAATGCTAATATGAGTAAAGACTAACACCTAAATAGCCTTAACTTAGCAAGAATTGAAAAAAAAACTAAACACCATCAACAAGGGTTAGATGCTAGCATTCATCAATACAAACTTTGAAACTAACAATGCTAAATATATAAACTCCTCTATTCTTTAACAACAAATAAATGAATGGACTTAAGTAAGCTCCATGGCTATCAAAATAGTTTTCCTTAGTATGCAAAGTAACCTAGGAATGAGGGCCTATCAAAGTTGGGCTACAAGACCCCTTTGACACCTCCCATATGACCTAAGCACTTAAGAAAGAAGCTTAACTCTTCAAGATGATGAACTCTCAAAAGGGTAAGGTGCAAGCTCTTAGTCTCTTTGTTATATGCTTTACATTTTCTCTCTAAGGAGTTTAGGTGTAAGTAAAAAGGTAGGTGGAGGGATCTTTATATAGCCCAAAGGATAAAGGATTCAACACATTCTCATGAATGTGGGATAAAGGTAAAACATGATTAGGAATGGATAAGGTTGCTTTATTAAAGGTAACCTTACTGTAGAAGGGTTTAATAAATGTTTAGCAAGTCATGGGAGTTGGGGGTATTTTAATTAATCAAAGGTGATTAATTAATAGGTAGGTGTAAGCTTATAGAAGCCAACTAGAAGAATATTAGTGCGATTTAGGCTATTATAAGGGGATTAAATCAATTAAATATTGATTTATTGGTTAAATGGAAGGGAAAGCTAATTAATTAATAATAATTAATTAGTCTAGGTAGAAGGGGTGATTTATTAACGGATGGTTGTTAATTAGGGTATTTGTTGGATAGGCAACTTAATTAATTAGCTTAGTGTAATTGATTAATGATGATATGAGGGAAAATGAGAGATTTTGACGATATGTCGCCGATTTGCGAGAAAGGGGATACTTAGCACAATTTAAGTATTTAAATTGCTTGGGTGTAATTATAGGTGTCTACAGTGAGTATGATGTCCACTTTAAGACACTTATATCTAAGTTGTTTTATGATATTCATGCCAGCCAACATGCACAATGATTTGTTGGAGGATTGATTACACCATTCAAAAGAGCACTGTCACATAAGACATACACTGATCCACGTGAAGCACTGGAAGAAGCTTTAGGTACTGAGGAAGTTGGGAGCATTGACACTGGTGTTAGTCCATTCTTAGAGGCACATATTGTAGTCATGGTAAAGCAGCTAGAAAAATTAGCGGCAAATTCAGCTCATGAAACCCGCTCAGGGATTTGGTGTACATATTGTGATGTGGAAGGTCACACCAAGGATAGTTGTCCTCGCAGATCTATATGTTCATTGTTGTTAGACTATGAAATCTGTCATTTGAATCATGATTCTAGCTAATGTACTTTGTTACAACACACGATAAGGAAGAATGTATCCTGCTTTTGCAAGATTTGCAGGTCCATGACCCATGATACTAAGGATTTTCAATTGATTGGTCAGATTCATGATGCTATAGACATTGGGGTACGATAGACAAGTGTAACGGATAACTCTAAGAACAAGAATGAGCATGAGGATTGGGATCATAATCAACCGTGCTATAACAGGAATGAGGGCTGTTTTGAAGGAGGTCGTGGAAGAGGACGTGGATATCAAGGTGGATATGGAGGACGAGGCCGTGGTGGAGGAAGAAGTGAGTTTCCTTGTGGAATGTGCTATACATGTGGATCCCCTAATCATTATAGGTACAAATTTCCCTAGAATGTTACATGTTCTTTCTGCAAAAAGAATCATAGCTATGAGGAGTTCCTGGACTTATATGAGAACCTTAGTAAACAACATAAGAAGGAAAACAAAGGCGCAGGGATGGTTAGAATCTAGTGCATGGAGGAAAATCAGTGGATGCCCAAGATAGCACCAGAACCTGAGACCTTAACTATGAAGATTACCACACATGGGTGAAGTGGCACACACAAGAGAGGCATCGTACCAGAAGCCTACAATCAATAAGGAGGAGGTTCTGCATGCAAGGTACCCAGATCCTGCCCATCAGAAGGAAGTCTATCAAGAGACCATGGAGGTCCTAATAAATCTTCAAGGTGAAATACAATGTTTAAAAGAGTAGTTCAGAAAGATGGAACAAAATAAAGAAGCAGGGAAGGTGCCCTCTCATATTCATGACATCAGAGAGGTGTGTAAAATGTTGTGTCAGGAGAATATTATTCCATTATTAGAGAATTGGTTAAAGGGGAACACTCTGTGCGAAAGCACTGAGAATGAATGGAAGATCCTACATGCATATCTTCCCCCTAATAGCATTGACTATGATAAAGAGATCACTCTGAATGCTATTGTAGATGGATGGCTGTTAAGAAATATTTTGATTGATACAGGTGCGGAAGTCAATGTGCTTACTTTAGATGCATGGGTATAAATGGGGAGACCTCCATTACAGCCATCATCCAATGTGTTCTTTATGGAAAATAGGACTAAGGCCACTACCATAGTAGTTTTGAAGGATGCATTTATAACCATACAAGAGGCCAAATTCACTGGGGATTTTGAAGTATTAGCACTTGCAAAAGAAGATAATTTTCCATCCTTGCTTGAACGCCCTTGGTGTTATGTGAATAATTCTGACTTGAGATTCAATAAGGGGTATATTAGCTTTGAGAACAAAGAGGAAAGGGTTGTGATACCTTTGACAGATGGGAAGTCTAAACCATATGTTGAGCCTCTAAGTGAGGAGGACTTGAACAAAATCTATGTACGCGCTATTCAGGATCCAGAGGTCAATGAGCCATCAAAGGAAGGCATCCTACAGTGGGAGGATTCTCACTCTATTAGTGATACTACGAGTATTTCTTGTGACAATTGGTCTCATGGTACATATTAAATATTAGGGTGTGAGGTAAAAAGCATGGTTGCATGTAAGAATGGACTTCATTCTGTTCGACAGATAGGTAGCGTAGTACCTTAGTATACATGAGCAGAATATCTTACTATATTCTTACAAGCCATGGAGGCACAATGGATAGACCAAGTCAGGATAAGAGACATGTTAGCATATATCTTATGTGGGTCAGCAGCATGCTGGTGGGTAGTTCACAGAGATAATCTTATGGAGTGGAAGGAGATCATAATTGCCCTATCTACTAGCTTTGTAAGAAGCAATGCACCTACGCAGATTTGCACTTATAATGGTGATGAACCTATTTAGCACCACATTCAGCAGTGTGAGAGATTATGGAACAACAGGATAGGAAGCATTACCACCTTCAATTTGGGTGCATAAATTATATTCCACACTACAAGGGTGTGCACGCACTTGGTATGTATATGTAGAACTACATCGAGAGATTGGAAATTGGAAAAAATTGACTACATGAATGATCCAAACCTTTGACTACTTTTCTTCCCAAACCCTCCAGTAGAAGAGGCATTGAAATTTTCCAAACAGTTAACCACGGGAGATAGTGCAAAGGTGAAGGAACTCATACATGAATTAATTGGTGAGACATAATTAGGCACGTGTTTTGAAGAAGGAGAAGACTCCATATTTCTTGAATGTGCTTTCCTTGAGAAAGAAAAAGGAAAGATGGTGTACATCGTGGATGATGAGGAAGTTGAAAACCTAGATATTGACCATTCACAGGGGGCGCATGAGGTCTTGGATAGTGCAGATAAGGATACACATGCATACCATGAACCAATGAAGACAAAGAAGGTCAATATAGGATCAGAGGCTGAGCCTAAGGAGGCCATAATTAGAGACTAATGGTCAGACTTGGAGGTGGCAAAGATTATTGAGTTACTACAGTATTCCCAGGACTTATTCCCTTGAGGGTATCATGAACTTAAAGGAGTGCATGAATCACTTGGGGAAATGAAGATAAAACTTAAGGAAGGTGCACATCCAATGAGAAAGAGACCTTATAGAATGAATCCTACTTTGTGCAAAAAGGTAAAAGAAGAGATTGATAAAATGTTGAATTCTAGAATCATTCGACCTTTGGATGAATCAAAATGGGTTAGTCCTATGGTGATCAATATCAAAAAGGATGGTAGAATTTGAATTTGTGTTGATTACAGGGAGCTAAATGCAACATGTGTCACAAATCCCTTTCCTACACCATTCACTAAGGAAATACTGGGAGGAGTAGCAGGGTGTGAAATCTATTCCTTTATAGATGGGTTTTCCCGGTATCATCAGGTTCGAATTGCCAAGAGGATCAGGAAAAGACAAATTTTACTACTGAATGGGGCACCTTTGCCTATACTGTGATGCCTTTTGAATTGAAAAACACACATGTTGTATTCTTGCGCATAGTTGTTTAAGCATTCAAAGATTTTGTTCATAACTTCTTACATGTCTACCTCGATGATTGGACAATATATGGGATTTTTAAGGATCACTATGACAATCTCTGAATAATGTTTGAATGATGCAGGTAGTTAAATATCTCTCTGAACATCAAGAAGTGCATATTTTCTACACCTTTTGGAAAACTGCTAGGAAACATAATTTGTAAGGAAGGATTTCTTGTTGATCCAGCTAAGGTTGTAGTCATTTTAGGGTTGGAAGTGCCTACTAGTCAGAGTGAGGTGCACAGATTTTTAGGTCACATAGGATATTATAGAAAATTCATCAAGGGATATGCAAAAATTTCTACACCTTTGGAGGAGTTACTGAAAGGAAAAGGTACATTCTATTGGGGAGAATCGCAGCAACATGCATTTAAATACATTGAAATAGAAACTTACTACCGTGCCTATCCTGTGTTTTCCTTCATGGGACAAGCCATTTCATGTACATGTGGACACCTCTGGCATGGCCATTGGCGCAATATTAGCTCAACCTGGAGAAGGTATTTTCGATCATCATATCTGCTTTGCTAGTAGGAAGCTAACGCGTACTGAAAAAAATTATACAACTACAAAACATGAAGCTTTTTCAATGATCTATGCATTACACAAGTTTTTGGAGGTATTTTCTAGCTACACCATTTGTATTCTATATGGATCACATGGCATTGAAGTACTTGGTAAACAATCCCGTTTTGCAGGGGCACATATGCAGATGAGTACTCTTATTTCAAGAGTTTGATTTCACAGTTGTGGTAAAGCCAGGGAAAAGTAATTGTGGACCAGACCACCTATCTAGAATTCACTCAGGAGAAGAAGCATAGACGATTGAAGAAACCATGCTAGATGCCCAGTTATATAGGTTACAACGCGTGCCAACTGAACTTGACGACAATGTTGTTTTTCTACGGACTGGTATGGCACCAAAAGGAATGAAGGCATTGGAAAAGAAAAATATTTCCATACGCGTGACACCTTTTATGTTGATTAGTGGTGACCTTATACAAGTTAGGTAGAGATAAAGTATTACGTCATTGTGTATTAGAGCATGAGCATAAGGATAGAATGGATGAGGCTCACAGTGGTATTGTAGGTGGCCACTATGCAGGTGATCAACTCTTTCATGGTATCAGAGCTGAGATCAGGTAAACGTGCATTCATTTTTTTTGAGTTGTGATTACTCTTGTTTTTTCATTTTTTTTAACTCCTCATGCAAGTTTTCGATCATTATTTTCTGGTTTTTCCTTGCTAACGTATCTAACATTCTTGCTCTTGGAAAGTTTTTCAGTTTTGCTGTGTTCTTTGTGCATGTGCGCAAATTTGCGTTTTCTTTTCACTGCTGGATTTCTCTGGTTACAGTGGTAATTAGTGGGAAAACACTACTTTGAGGTTGGTTCCTTTTAAGGTCTTATTCAGATTTTTTGTACAAAAATTAATATATTTTTTTAAAAATCTGTGTTTTTTGGGCCTATCTTTTGACCTCTCCTGCCTTTTGTATGCTTTGGCCTGTGTATTTTTTTACATTCCTGGTTAAGAGGATTGTAGAATTATACCCTTTAGCTTGGACCTTTGGTGGCTTGGACTGCTGCTGCGTGGACGACCCCTCCTGCCTGCGTTTGGAACCTGCTATTGTTTTCACCCGTTTTTTTTTATTTGCTTCACCCATTATTCTTTTTAGCTTGGCTTGCTACTGCGTGGATGTGTTTTACTCCTGGATGCCCGTGCAAACAACAAACTCTGCAAATAATAATAAATTAAAAAAGCAGCAAACTCTAAAAAAAAAACCCGCGTTTTTTTCAAAGCCCGAAGCTTCTTTGGTAACTTTCTTATTTTATGAGGTACGTTTGTTACTTTTTAATATTTTCTAATTTAATAAAACTCAAAATCTTTTAACTCGAGTTTCATTAAATAAAGTCGTGGTTTTTTATAAGTAGTCGTGGCCTTTTAATATACATGGATGCTTTTTGAGTTTTATTCCATAAAGCTTTAAACATTCCCGGTGGCCTTTTTTAAAGTGAGCTTAAACATTATAAAGGTAAGACCTTTAACAAAGGTGTTTAATTTTTTGGGCTTTTTTTTAAGGTTACATATAATTAACATTTAGATCTAATTATTTTTTTAAAAAGTGCTTAACCTTTATTGATCTTCTTTAAGGAGCCCTTCTATTTAATTAATCATTTATTTTAATATTATAAGCCTTTTTAATTTTAGATTAGTAGAAATTTAAAATAGTCAATTATCTAATGTTATTATCGATTTTGTCCCTTTATCTTCTAAAATTAAGTTAATTGGATGTTTCCAAAAGATCGATTTCTTCGCATTATTGGTTATTATTATTTTTCTTTTTCCTCTAATCGTGCGCTCAAGTGTGCAGTGACACTCTGAGCACCTTTTTTCCTTCTGAGCGCTTTTCCGACATTTTGAAGATCATCGGGACTCATCTTGAGTTTGTCTAAAACATTGTATTTTACCCTATTTTTGCTTGTGACTAGTGAGCGCGTTTGCCACAGTCTGCAACAAGGGGGTACTCTTTGCGACGTGAGACGCTTTTTCTCACAACCAGGGTTGACTTTCGCCTCCTTTCTGTTTTTTGCTTGCGCTTGTTTATGGTGTCCTTTTTTGTTGCGCTACATGAAACACTGTTGTGGTCTCCTCTCTTGCCCGTTATTACGCTAATTGCAAGATGAGTTACCAAGTGTTTCAAACCGCACGCACAAACCCGATTGTAATCAATGCACTAAACTATAAAGTGTCGAAAGCAGGGGGGTTGTTATTGTCCTGGGTGGTTGTGTTTCTTTTTTGCATTTCTTTCTCTCTCTCTCACTATGGATGCACTTTCAATTCCTTCGCTTACGCCGTTCAAATTTTTTGAATGGAGATTGAAAATAATAATGAAACTAAGGGGTAAAGGGTTATACCGCATCACCATGGGAACTGAGACTGAACCAGATGACGAACCTGAAAAATCTAAGTGGTTAAACCATAGTGATGAAGCTTTAGGTCTTCTTTGCATGTTCGTTTCTCTTGACTTTTTCTTCCACATTGAGGCATCTGAAACACCTACATCTGTGTGGAAAATGCTGGATGCGATGTTTGGACAACTAGATGACATGAGAGCGCATGAGTTGGAAAATGAACTACTAGAGTTAAATCCTAGTGACTTTGAAAACCTACAAGCCTTCTTCTTGAAATTTTTCCACATTAGATTATTGTTAAAAGGATGTCAAGTAGAAAAGAAAGATTCTCAACTGATCTTGTCGATTCTCTCTAAGCTAGGTCCCGAATATTTTATCTTCGTGTCAACTTTCTACGCTACAAAAGATGCTTTGGGCGATACTTGGATGATGCCCTCCTTTGACTATTTTTCGTCCCAACTCATTCGAGAACAGGAAAAAATCATTCAAATGGGGTCTCTCAAGTCCAAGTCACATGCCCTTGTAGCAAGTACTAGCAAGGGAAAGAAGACTGAAAAGAAGAAAGAAACTAAGAATCAACCTAAGAAAGAAACCAAGATCAAACCTAAAAATGTCACAAACACTTCGACTTCTGATCCTAAAGAGCAGAAAAGCAAGTATTTGTGTTCTTATTGCAAGAAGACTAGTCACGATGAGCAACACTATTTTAAGAAACAGATTGATCACTTATCTCATTTACTTGAGAAAAATAAAATAAGTGTTCCTGAATCAATAAAACAAAGTGCTCCGAAGGCCGAGTCTTCTGCTACAAAAGGTGCTAGAAATGATAAGAAGAAAGGAAAGGCCCTTGTAGCCAAAGTTACTCCTTCATCGACATGGATTATATATTCCGGTGCCTCACACCACATGGGTTCTTCGCATGTTGAGTTTTCCAACATCGAACCTTGTGGAATGTCCCAAATCACGATGGGTAATGACACGACAGTGTCGGTTTCTGGTAGTGGATTAGTAGAGATGGATGGGGGAACATTTAACCAAGTGTTGAGTGTTCCTGATCTCTTTACCAATCTCCTATCAGTTTACCAAAGTACTCACCTTGGTGAAGGAATGCGAGTGGAATTTGGTCCTAACTCGGTGATTATTAGAGAGCTTAACAATGACACTTCAGTGGCTGAGGGAAAGGCAGATCACCGTTCACAGTTGTACACCTTCTCCCAATTTACTTCTAATTCTACGCCCACTGCCTTTCTCACTCATGCAAATGAGGTTAGTAAGCTATGTCATGAGTGTTTTGGACATCTAAATTATCGCTACCTTGAACAATTGAGTCAAAATGAAATGGTCAACGGGTTTCCTCGCGTCAAGTTTTCTAAGGGTCTTTGTGAGGGTTATACCCTTGGAAAGCATCCTGAAAAGAACTTTAACAAAGGAAAATCCTGGAGAGCCACTCGTCCCTTGGATCTTGTTCACAACGATGTTTCTGGTCCATTTCCTTCTCCTTCATTTACTAGAGCTCTTTATGTGCTAACCTTCATTGATGACTATTCGCGATATACTTGGGTATATTTTCTTAAGCTTAAGTCTGAAGTCTTTGAACATTTCCAGAACTTTAAGGCTCGGAACGGTCTATCAAGGTTCTCCGAACCAACAATGGAGGTGAATATGTAAAAAATAGGTTCATGGATTTCTGTACTTCTGAAGGGATCTCTTTGCAACATACAGTTGTTAATAGCCCTTCATAGAATGGAGTCGCAAAAAGAAATAACCGTACTCTGAAGGAGATGGCCACTTGTATGATTCACTCGAAGTCTCTTCCTCCGCAGTATTTGGCCGAAGCAGTGAATTGTGTAAATTACATTCAGAACCATGTTCCACACAAGGCAGTAAGAGGGATGACACCCTTTGAAGCCTGGTTTGGACACAAGCCTAATGTTGAGCACTTTCGAGTCTTCGGATCCAAGGCTATGGCTCAGATTCCCAAGAAGAAACGCAAGGCATTGGAACCACAATCCAAACCTTGTATCTTTGTAGGGTATCCTGATGGCGTGAAGGGATATCAATTGATGAATTCTACTTCTCATGAGCTATATATTGAGAGAAGTGTTAAGTTCGATGAGTCTTCTTCGCCTTCTACTTCTCCACCTATAGAGGTTCTTCAGCTCACTGATTCAGATTCTGGCTCATCAGATGATGATACTGTTGAGCGTGCTCCTCTTCCGGATCCTCCCGACCATTAGACCTTTGAGTCTTCTGATTTTGATAGTAGTGATGACGAGGACTATGTCCCTTCTCACTCAAGTGAAGAATCTTCTGGCTCTGAGCCTGATCCTCTTGGTCCCCTTTGGGCTAGGAAAAATTTACAAAGTGTTAAAGATTTAGTTGGAGATACTTCGGATATGAGATGTACTCGCTCATATTTCGTTGGACCCCACTCTTTCTTCACCTCTGCTTCTGATCCATAGTCTTTCTGGGAGGATTATGGTATTCCTGAGTGGGATTCTACCATGGATGAGGAGTATTCCTCTCTCATGAATAACGATACCTGGGATCTCACCACTCATTCGAAAGGAAGAAAAATCATTCGGTGTAAGTGGGTGTTCCAAAAAAAGTATGGAGTAGATGGAGACGTCAAAAATTTTAAAGTGTGATTAGTAGCTAAGGGTTTCTCCCAGATAGTTGGGGTTGATTATACAAAAACCTTTGCTTCGGTTGCGAAGATGACTTCTATTTGACTGACCCTAGCCATTTCCGCAACAAACAGATGGAAATTCCATCAAATGGATGTTAAGAGTGCCTTCCTTCATGGTGACCTAGAGGAAGAGATCTATATGGAACAACCTCCGTGTTATGTCCAAGATTCCTCCCTCGTTTGTAAGTTAAAGAAGTCTCTTTATGGCCTTAAACAAGCCCCTCGGGCTTGGTATGCCAAGATGGACTCCTTCTTACTTACATCAGGGTTTACTAGGTGTCACTCTGATCTAAATGTTTATATTCTACGGCAAGATGACTCCATACTCATTCTTGTTCTCTATGTTGATGACTTGTTGATCACAGGAAACTCTTCCTCTATTATTGATTCTGTGAAGATCGCCTTAGCCAACAAGTTTTCCATGACTGACTTAGGTCTGCTTCATCACTTCCTTGGGATCTATATTTCACAATCTGACTTAGGAATCTTGATTTCACAACCTAAGTAATCTCTTGATTTGCTATCTCAGTTTCAGATGTCTGATTGCAAGTCTTCTCCTACTCCTTTTCTTTATAGGGTTAATTTGGTTTCAGATTGCTCTACACCCTTGGTTGATTGTACTCTTTACCAACAGTTAGTTGGGAGCTTGATCTACTTGACTCACACTCGAACAGATTTATCATATGCTGTTGGGATCATGTCCAGATTCATACAGGAGCCATATGAGCTGCATTCGAAACTAGCTAAACAGATCCTTCATTATGTTCGTGGCACTTATGCTGATGGCATACACTATCATGGAGGGGTTGGTATTGAATTGATTGGATTCATAGATTTTGATTGGGCCGGTGACTTAGATCATTGGAAATCTACTTCTAGCTACAGTTTCTCCCTTGGTTCGGGTCCTATTAGTTGGTCTAGCAAGAAGTAGAATGCAATTGCGATATCATCTACAGAGTCAGAATACAGAGGAGCAGTTAATGCTGCCACATATGCTATTTGCCTACAGGGTATTCTGACAAAGTTTGGCATCCACTTTCGGCGGCCTACCATTATCTACTGTGATAACAAAAGCACTATCTCTATTTGCAGAAATCTAGTTCAGCATCAACAGACGAAGCACATTGAGATCCATATGCACTTCATATGGGAGCTTATTCATGATGGTATCATCGACATTCAGTACATTCAGATAGCTGATCAGTTTGTAGATTTATTCACCAATCCCTTCACTGAGATGAAGTTTCTTCACTTACGGTCTCTTCTTGGGGTGAGGTCTTATGCAGCTGCCCATCTTCTTAGGGCTATTTAGTCCTTCTTTTCTTCTTCTTCTTCTAGGAATATTGTGTTTGTATATGGGCACCTTATCAGGCCTTTAGTTGCCGGGCCCCATTGACACATCTTTTTTAGTTTTTTAGGAGTGTCTTCCTCTTCCGTTTGACTCATCACAACTGCTACCCCAGCTTCGATGAAGGGGGGGTGTTAGTGTGAGTTATCCTATGTGTCCTCCTCTCATGTTGGAGGGTCATCTCACATGGGTTAGGTTTAGGGTTAGGTTTAGGGTTTCATATGTGTCATGCACTAGGGTTACTCAGCACCCTATGTGTACCCCTTTTCTATTCATTTATGAGCATGCAAAGACACTCCGCTATCTTTTCTTATGAACAAGCTTTGTTCGGTTATGCAAGTTTATTTAGTTATTGATCGATTCTTACTTGTGATTACGTTGGAGCTATTTCGATTCAACTTGAGTGCAAATTCCTTATGGTGCACAGTTTTTGATATGATCCATCAACTCTTTCAGTGATGCTACAACATGCGAAATCCTACTTGCTGGATTATGGTGGGAGACATTGTATAAAGACTTTAAAGAATATTGTAAGGCGTGTGACCATTTTCAGCACCTAGGAAAACCAGGACAAAGAGATGAAATGCCACTGAGACCTATTATCATTGCAGAACTGTTTGAGAAATGGGCCATTGATTTTCTAGGACCTATTTCACCATCTGCTCGCAGGATTGAATTGCGCTATATCATTACTTGTATAGATTATATCACACGATGGGTAGAAGCCATACCTACAAAGGAATGTACAACAACAACAACATCTAGGTTTCTATGGGAGAATGTTCTTACAAGGTATGGATGTCCTCTAAGTTTGACAAGTGATAGGGGTACACACTTTTTAAATGAAACCATAAGGATCCTATTAGATGAGTTTATGGTTACACACCATAAAACCACACGCTTATCATCCTCAGGAAAATGGAACTACTGAGGCTTTCAACAAGATTTTGGGCTAGACATTGACAAAAATTTGTGATGTTGTAAGAAAGGATTGGGATGATAAAGTGTTAGCTATTCTTTGGGCATATAGAACAACTTATAAGAGATTGAACAAAGCCACATCGTTTCAGTTGGTGTTTGGCACAAAATCCATTATCCCTATAGAATTTATGTTAACTTCTTTATGCATTGTGTGTGTTGAAGGTCTACCTGATGAGCTAGGATTTAGAAGAGTGTATTGAAAATATGATTCAGCTGGATGAGTGATGAGCCATAGCATGTTGGAGTCAGAAGCAAGAAAATGCCAAGTAGAAAGCATGGCATGATAGAAATATAAAGGATAAGAAGTTGGCGGTTGGAAAAATGGTACTCCTTTATGACTCTAAGTTCTTGCGCCATCTAGGCAAGCTCAAAGTACATTGGTTGGGGCCATATGTCATCACTTACATACTTGAATCAGGTGCTTTCCAATTAGAAGCACTTGATGGAACACAACTACCTAGTTACTTTAACGGGAGTAGGCTGAAGCCCTACTATAAATAAGTATTCTTGGTGTTTGTAATAAGACAATATTGCCATTTAGCTTTAGGTTTTCAATTATGTATTTCCTTAATGTATTTCCTTCATTGTCATTATTCTTTTTAAATTTAGTTATTTTTCTTGTGTAATAAGCGCACTTGCGCACATAAAGCTAATTACTATGTGAAGAATGTGTATGCGCAGAGGAATGCACATACTTTTAGTGTGGGTTGGTTGTAGCTATCCAAGTAAAAGACTGTAGGACTTGAAAGGTGAAAGAAATAAACTGCTACGTGTGTGCTTTAAATCAAAAGAATATTTCTTCTCAAAAGTGACCAAGGATGGAGATGAATGAAAAGGAAGTATAATGCGAGGTAAGCAGAGGCCATGATAACTACCAGGAGAAGGTACAGTGATGAGGTACTCGAACGCAAGGGCGCGTGCTGAATTGAATTTTGTGACCAGAGGGTAGGAAGGCGTGCTAGAAGGTTATAGTTGGGGTGCGAAGATGTACCGCGCGGAAGGAATGAATCTGGTCAATGAATGAGAGAATATTTGGTAGGTGAAGGATCAATAAATGCATCAAAATTTGAAAAAATATATAAGGATGGGATACAAATTCATTTTTACCATTGCTACTAAGAGTATTTGAGGAAAGAGATAAGTGCAAAGAGCCGAGTGATCAGGTTAAGGTGTGAAGGGTGTGAAACCAAGAGTGACAAAAAAATCAGTGCGAAAAGAAGATTGCATCCCTGGTGGTGAAGGTTTTGACTGAAGCAAGGTGAAAAAGATGAGTTAGGGAATGAAGTTTCCACCTAGGGCACGATTAAATCGAGCTAGGGTTTGATTCATAAATTACAGAGTTATAGAGGATATGATTGCAAGGTAAAAATGGCACCCAAGAGGGCAGGTGCAGCAGGAGAAAAAGGAAAGAAGAAGGTGGTCGTTGAGGAGTAAGAGATGACACCTGAAAGCAATTTTTTAGAAATGCAATGTCCAGAAGGAGTCATCATCAGCCAAGAATGGGATTCATACATCAGAAAGAGAAAATTAGGAAAATACAATCACAGTACCTCAAAGAACAAGAAGGATCTCGATTCATTGCTCACTATAAGGACAAACAAAAGTATGGTAGATGACATGCCGGTTTATGATGATGCAGGTGAGAAGATTCTGAAGAAAATTGGGGTCTACCAATTATATGAGCTTCCATATTTCGGGAAGTATGAGCCCTTGTACCAGTGGCTCATGAGCATAGTGCATGATGACTTCTTCTAATTTGCAGGACACAAAGTTAGAATATCATTTGCGCTTATCTCAACAGTGACAGGTTTGAAGGCCACAAGAGAGGATATAAAGAATGATATCACAGATAAAGCCACGATCTTAAAGACTAGACAGGATTTTGGGTACCTGAAGGGTCCACATGGTATGGATATAGACAAATTAAAGAACTGTGTTCAAAGTTGTGCAAGTAGTAGCACACCTTGTTACAAAGTTGAACAATCAGAAGCGGTGGTCACAGGTAATACTATGTGGTTACACGTTGCACGCAAGATGTCAGAAGGAGTAGTCTATAATATTGTAGGCTACATTACAGAACAAATAGTCGAGGAAGCACACATAAGAGGGAAGATCAGCTTTGGGGTTGTTATATTATTACTAGTATTCATGGAAATTGGAGTACCAAATGAGCCAAAGGAAAAGGTATGGGAATACCCCATGGAGAATAAGTTTCCAGCTAAAAGGTTCAACAAGTACCTATGTAAAGGGTCCATGACAGATGATGTCAAGAAAAGGTCAGAGAAATGGTATGACAGGCTCCACGTGGCATTTGAAGAAGAATGACGCATCTCAAAGGACCTACCATCAGTAGTGGGGAAACAAGTCCAGTTTGTTATATATCAAAATTTTTGCATCGCACACTTCCCAATGAGAGATGGATTCTGAAGCCCTTGGTGTAAATTTCCTTATGCATTCACTACAAGGTATTTCCAAGCATCTTTTTACATATTCACAGGCACACACTTACTAGTATTCAATGCAGATAAGGTAGATTGTGACTACCACACATTGACGAAGAAGTATGTGTATCTAGGAAGAAGTGCCTATGTCGAGAGGCTCATTTTGGAGGTGTTAAATATTAATCCAATAAGTCTGGCTATAGGAGATATAGGGGAAGCATTAGTGTATCTTCATATGAATCCCAAGATGGAGAAAAATAAGTATGTGGAGAATGAATTCATGATCCCAGGGCCACCGACGGGTAAGTGCATAATGGAAAACATACCGGCGCAAAGGCCCACAGAAAATGTTGAAGTAGAGGATGAAGAAGAGGAGTGTGAAGATAGTAGAGGATTGGAGTGTAGAAGAAAGCAACCATATTACAGAGAAGAGTCACAACATGTGACCACTCCACCTCTGGGATATGACAAAGAGGAAGATATGGAGGTTGAGTAGGGGGAGCATAGATTTAAGAAAGTATTCAGATGCACAAGGACTCAAGGTGGAACCCCAAAAATGGTAAGGAAATCAACTCGTCTCTCTCCAAACAAGGATACTATTGAGCCAAAGAGGAGAAGAAAGTTGAAGTTGGATTAAGAAGAGGAGGAATCAGGGGAGATTGATCGTGCATCTCCCACCCCGCTCGAGTAAGAAGATGAGCCATAGAATGAGGAAGAGCAAAAATATGAAGAGATGAAGGATGGAGAAGAAAGGGAGAAGGAAACCTCCAGATCCACGCATGTGACTGCTCAAGATGTAACAAGATAGACTCCGAGTCTTGAAGCTATAATTCCTAAGGGTCCTAGATTAAAGAGGATGAGTGGGGAACACAGTGCACCACTCATGGGCTATGTAGAGGACATCAAAAAAATCATCTGCGCCCGTTTCCAAAGCAATGTAGAACAAAATGATTAATTTGGCTGGGAATTAATGGATGGGGATATGACGACCATTCATACTAGAAAGCAACTCTCATGGTCAATGCAAACCCACATGGATGAGCCTGATTTTGATGTATGTGAGGATTCATGCATGTCAAGACGAATGAAGAAGAGACCTCAAGCCAGGCACATAACAGTTAAGCCTACTATTATGTTAGATGAACATGTTAGCAATGCACTGGTAAAGGTTTCTACTTAGGTTACAAGAAGAAACATGGACAAGGCCGCAAAAATTATAGCGTTGCGCAAGGAGTTGAAGACAAAGGATGCAGTGATAGCGCACCTGACCCAAGAGAAGGACTTGGAGCAGAAAAAGAATAGTTAGTTAATTGGCATGGCAGAGGCCATTGGAGATCATCTGATGAAAGTGCACCCACATCTGAAATCTAAGATACCAGAAAAATTCCCCTCAGGAAATGCATTATGTTAGAGCTTTGGTGGAATTGGTATTGGAAGAGGACATAATCAGAATGCCAAAACTTAAGAATCCTGAAGAAGAGGTGAAAAGGGATAAGGTTGTAGTAGTCGAAAATATTGCATCATATGAAGGCCTATTATAAATGCTCCAAGAAGAATTGAAAAAGG
Source organism: Taxus chinensis (assembly GCA_019776745.2). NCBI lineage: Eukaryota > Viridiplantae > Streptophyta > Pinopsida > Cupressales > Taxaceae > Taxus > Taxus chinensis. The sequence continues at coordinate 658,878,382 of CM034155.1, read as the reverse complement.
TGTATCATGCCTTAAATATATGCACAAATCCAGAGGTGCTGATCAAGGTAAAGACTCTGGAAGAAGATAATGTAGTCCAGAAGGCTATGAAGGATGATACCTTGGGCTGCATAGAATGGTTAACACTCGTAAATCAAAATCACGAGGCCCTAGCAGCAACACAAAATCCACACAAGGAAAGATTATATGAGCTTGGGAAACTCACCGCACAAAAGATGGATGCGCTGGAAGGAAAACATATTGCAATGTCCAAAATTATGTTGGTATTACAGAATGAAAAAGGTGAAGCTACCCAAGATGAACTGGAGTCTATTATTTTGGACATACCAGAGCAGAAAGAGAAAGCATTCACCGAGTGGTAGGCCTTGGAGGCCAAAATAAAGGAGGAGTATCCAGAGTTGATCCTTCAAACTAATACCTGTAGAGGAAGCTGCCTAATAAAACTTATTTATTCATCTACATTCTTTCTTATTCTTTCCATTCAACATTCTTTACTTCAGTTTTGGAGATAACCATTGTTGGGATGACAATGAGATTAGTATAGGGTAATGTTGATCAGAAAATACTTGTTAGAGATCACAAAAGAAATCCACACAGGAGAGAAGGCCAAAATCAAGGGCACGAAGGGACAGGAAGAACCCACACGCGGAGGGCAAGTTCAACTTTTGGGACTTAACATATTTTGAGAATGAAGACCTATTTTTAGAAGATGGCGTGCAGAGCACATAAACAAGGTGTATACATGCACGCCACACATTATCTATCTTTAGAGGATCGGATTGAAGCATTTTGCATGGAGATGAGCTAAGAATATGATTGTCACTTCAGTTAACTGTAAGAGGTCTATAAATAACACACTTTCATGTGTGGCTATGCCTGTAAACGATGTGTGGCTATTAGTAGCATACGACCTATTTTTGGAATAGATAAGCGGTGAAGGGAAATTCCCCACCCTATATATATGATGTGAATCACATAATAGTTGATATCTAGGGATATGTATAGTGTAAGAGGTATGCATAAAGAGATATGTGCATATGATTGGATTATTGTATCAAATCAATGCGCTCATCGATATAGATTGCTATTATTGTAAGGAGCTTCTGTGTTTATTAATAGATGGAAGATATTGGATGAATCTAAGTGTCATTCCTGTGTGTAAATAAGTAGTGCATGTTCTTGATTCAGTCATGATTATTGTTTAAGCTTATTATTTACTAGATCTGAACATGGCATGTATTGTAGAATGATGGATTAGTTATGGATCTATTTGTTTCTTCCTTCATCATGCTAACATCCTGCTATAGCAACCCTAAAGAGGGACTTGGTACCTTTACGTGCTTCAGGTGAGCACTTAATCTAGGCTGAGTGATGTACCAACACGTCTAGGGTGTTATCTGGTAAATTCTAGGTTACATCATAAATTGTAGGAGATAACATGCATTCTGTAAGTGAAGGCATGTTCATGTACCTGTAGAATTGACCTAAAGGATTCTATGAGCTGTGCTAATCTGAGAAGATATTTTTTTGTGCCCCCAGGACATTAACACCTAGGGAGGACACCGGTTCCCAGGAACTACTATATGAGTCTAGATGATGGTGTTTGTACTATGTGTTGGACCTAAGTAAAATTCTTTCCCATTTTATGACTATATTCTTGTGATTTTTTTGTATTGTTATATTATATACTATATATATGAGTGGTTGTAGGGGTGATTTGTTCACCCAATGTATGCCCCTTTCGTTTGGGATGCATGTAACAATAGTAGGAGAATGTGGACCAAACGAGAGGAGCTAATGTCAAGTTGAAGTGTATACCTACATGGGGTATAAGATGTGCATGGTAGAAACCAAGGAACATGTAAAAAAGATGGATATAAATATGTGTTAGTGTAAGAAAATCATGTAATGGAAAAATAATGTAACAACAAAGCATTCAGACAAGGTAGACTATGAAAAATAGGTTTCAAACATGGGACATCACTCATAATGTCACAAGACAATCAGGGCCGAAGTGGATGAAAGCATACAATGAACACACAAGACATGGGGTATAGACCACAAACAATACCATACAGTAGCAAACAAGATCAAGCAAAATGTATCAAACAACCATGGGGGCATATAGTCCCGCAAAGCAAATGCTACACATGAAGCACCATTTTTATGTTAGAAAGATAAAGAGTATGTCATGAACATGTATAAATCAATGAAAGGTAAAGTAAGTGTGAGGGGATGTAATAATAGAACTTGTGTAGTATGTGATAGTAGAGATAGTAAATGCCCCCGAAGAACCTTGATGGGACTAGTAATATGTACAATTCCAAGCATCATTGCAACGTGTAAGAACCTGTAAGAGATCATCATTCACCGTAAAATACCAAGTGAACAATTATGTGTACATATAGAAAGATGATGACATACTAATAATCCGTCTAACATGAAAAACAAAGTGTAACATGTAAATCTTATAAGTTAGCAAGAGTAAATGCAACCAAGATTTGTAAATACAGTATGATTATGATGGAATGAAATGCAAAGTGTGAAAATTATAGGAGTAATGTGACCCCCAGTGGATGTGTATGAGATGAGGTTCATTTATAGAAACCCTCAACAGTCAAGAATGAACCATAGAACAAGATTTTGTCATTGGGTAATATGTGTGTAATGCAAATAGATGCTAGAAATATGTACCATGAAGCACAAGTGTGAAATGTGAATGATGTGAGGTTAATTTCAAAATTAGACCCTTAGCGCTCGAGTATGAACCATGGAACTAGAGTGCGTCATAGGTTAATGAATATTTTATGCATAATAGAGTTTGAGATGCATGACATTGAGTGGGCTCTTGAGGGGTTTTCCAAGGAGAGTGGTAAGACAATAGACACCACCCCCAAGTTTTTCAGCAATAACATAGGTTCCGATCCAATTAGGTTTGAATTTCCCTTTTAGACGAGCCTTGGATTTTGTATTATTTTGATTTTATTTTAAAACCATATCACCAATATTGAATTCACGCATGGGGATTTTACTATTGTAATATTATGCAATGCATGCTTGATATACACAGAGATGTTCTAGGGCCTGCACACAATGAGAATCGATCATTTCCAATTCATGCAGTATATGTTCACGGTATTCATTGTCTATGAGAATTCCTGTAAGTGATATACGTAATGAGGGTATTTCAATATCTAAGGGAATGATTGCCCTAGTTTTGTAAGCTATCGAAAAGGGGATAACATTGGTGGGGGTGTAGATGTTAATGTGGGAAGCCCAAAGAGCTTATAGAATTTGGCTATGCCAATCGTCGACATTAGTATCATCAGTCTTTCATAATATTTTGATAATTATTTTATTAGTGGCCTCTATTTTGCCTTTTTACTTGTGGATAACAAGGAGTGGAAAAGGTTTTTTTTATCTTGAACTTTTCACAAATCCTTTTAACGTCCTTATTCTTGAAAGAAGATCCATTATCAGTGATGATGGTGTAGGGAATGCCAAAGTGTGTAATAATGTGAGCAGTGATAAAATGACAAATATCAGAACCAGTGGTGGATTGCAAAGGTTCGGATTCAACCCATTTAGTAAAATAATTAGTGGTGGTAATAATGAACTTATGGCCATCAGACGATTCAGGATTAATATTTCCAATGAGATCAAAATCCCATAAGGAAAAGGGAAATGATGGGGTAATGGGTTGAAGGTCATATAGAGGTACGTGATGGAGATTACTGTGTTTGTTACATTTATCACATTGTTTGGCGTATTCCAAGACATCTTGTACCATAATGGGCCAATAGTAGCCTTAGCATAGGAGATTGAGAGACATATATTTTCCAGAGAAGTGACCACTGTATAGACTATCATGAACTTGAGATACAACCGTGGGGATGTCGTCTAGGCCTAAACATCGTAGCAAACGACCATCGAATGATCTTTTAAATAATGAAGCACCAATGATTATGTATTACGTGGCCTCTCATCGTAGACGATGAGCTTCATGAGGTTAAAAGTGGTTTGGAATGATTTGTAGGTATAGTAAATTATAGATGTGAATTAACCATTCCAAATGATCTTTGCTGCATGTAACAACACATGATTTTAAATCTAGATTATCAATAGATGGTTGTTGCAAATGACGAATGATAAATGTGGCATTCTCATTAGTGATGTCTTGAGGGACGAGTGATGTTGCACTATCTATGGAATCTACATGATGATTTTATTTGCAAAGGATGGTAGTGAGAGAGTAGGACTCAAATGTATCCATTAGGGATTTGAAAAGATTATTATACAAGACAAGACGATACTATTTGGCTTGATATGTGTTATTAACTTGATTAATAATGAGTTGAGAGTCACCATGAATTCAGACATTGCTAATGAGAAGCTTTCGACTGACAGTGAGACCAAGAATTAGGGCTTCATACTCAACGATGTTGTTAGAGCATGAGAACCCTAGGCAATACAAAAAGGAAAGATGATCACCATGTGGGGTGATGAATAAGATACCATCCCCTATGCTTGAAAGGTAACAAAACCCATAAAAATACATAATCGAAGTGTCAATGTTGATGGTGTAAGCAATAAAGTCATTTCGGAAGGTATCACAGATATGTGAAGCATCAAAAAGAGGGGTGCTAGCTAGCTGATCAATAATAACTTTTCCTTTAATTATTTTTGTGGGATAAATTTGAAATCAAACTCAGTAATCATCATGAACCATCAGGCAAGGCATCTAAAGAGGTATCACAAAGGATCTAATTTAGTAATGATATGGACCTCATTATTTAGAAGGTAGTGTCACAACTTATCCATAACAAAAATTGAGGCTAAGGCATAATTTCTCAATGCAGTTGTAATTGCATTCATAAGAAATCAAAGTGCAACTAATGTAATACACAACCCTTTCATGTTGAGAATCATCATGGTTTGCTAGAAGGGCCCCTAATGCATGGAATGTAGCTGATATGTATAATAAGATGGGTCAATTAGCCTTGGGTGGGATTAGAACAGGAGGATTTAAAAAATATTCTTTAATAACATCAAAATCACACTGGCACTAGTCATCCCAAAGGAACTTAGTTTCCTTTTTAATTATATGCATTAAGTTTTGTTAGTGATATGTGTAATGAAGAAGCAAATGGCCTGGATCTTATCCTATAGTGAGAGTAATTGATGAAAATTATGTGGCGGAGGCATGCCATTAATGACACAAATATTTTTGGGCTCAATTTCAATTCCATGTTGGGAGATGATGTAGCCAAGGAGCTTTCTAGTTATGACACCAAAAACACACTTCTTTGGGTTCAGACGTACTTGGTATTGCCACAAGCATTCAAAAAGTGTTCGAAGATCTTAAGCATGGGTGGAGTGATGCCATGATTTGGAAAGTATGTCGTCAACATAATCTTCAAGTATTTTATGAATATATTCATGGAAGATATGTGTCATCGCATGTTGATAAGTGGCCCTGAAATTTTTTAAGGTTGAAGGGCATAACAATGTAGCAAAATGTACCCCATGGTGTTGTGAATGAAGTTTTGTCTTGATCTTTAGGGTTGATTTTGATTTGATTGTAGTCAGAAAATCCATCCATGAAGGAAATAATGTCATACCCATCAAAAGAATCAACGATGTCATCAATGTGTGGTAATGGGAATATGTCTTTAGGGAAAGATTTTTTGAGGTCACAAGAATTGGTCCAACAAAAAAAATTTCCATCCATTTTCATAACAGGTACGATGTTAGACACCCATTCAAGATAGTTGACAACATGTATAAATCCAACATCTAGGATTTGTATTTATTCTTTGACTAGTAAAGCAACCTTAGGATGTATTTTACAATTTTTTTGTGTAACTGGTTTAGCACAAGGGTTAAGGAAAATATTGTGCATAGTGATAAAAGGGTCTATACTAGGTATATTTTTATAGTCCTAAGTAAATATGTCTAAAAATTCATGAAGGACCTGTTTAATGTCAGCCTATTCAGAAGGCAAGAGAGAATTGGATAATAAGACCATACAAGGATTATCGGTGGCTCCAAGATTGTATCGAATAGTTTCCTCCTTTCAGATAGTTGACCAATACTCGATGTATAGATCAATAGGAATAGTATCAAGAGTATCCGTATTGACATTAGGAGGATTAGAATCACCAAATTAATAAGTAGTTGCATGGACAAATGTAAATCATTATTTGTGATGATAATATAGAAAGTGATCATAGGTCCCCATGTATTCTAAAAGGGAATCATCAGTAGAGAAAGTATCTAGATCAGGCCAAGGAGTGGATTCCTAATCACCAATGAGCTCGAGGTATAAGAGAGGAAGTGTAGAAGTATGGGCAATAATGCAAACCTTAGGAGAGGCTGTGATAGGATTTAAATAAATTGATGAGAGATGATATTCATGGCCAAAGTTGGTACATTGAGTGGGGATGGACAATGGTTCATTAATTCCTTAACCATGTTGGCCTAACTCGGTACCAGAAAATCCATAGCGAAGCATATATTGATAGCCAAGGCCATATTGAGAGAAACGAGTCTGAGATGAAGAGGAAAGGAGAATTTCTAGTGAATGTTCAATTGTACTACAAAAGGAAAATGGGGAAGGGCTAGCTAAGGATTCATACACAAAACCTTGATAGAGGAATTTAAGATGCGTATGAAGAGTGGAAGGAACTACATCATGACATGGATCCAAGGCTTCCCAAGAAGGAGGTTATAATTAAGATTATTGGGCATGACATGGCATGGGGTAGGCAAATTTCATGGCCCCAAAGTAATGGGAAGTGTGATAGTACCTAAGACACGTTTAGGAATGTTATCAAATCCACATATAGAGATAGAAGAAGAAATAAAGGAGGCTTCAGAAAATATGATTTGGTGAAAGAATGCTAAATTATTGATATTAAGTTTAGGTTCATTATCAACTAGGCTTGTTTAATCCCAAAATGATTGATACAAACATGGATGTAGAGGGGGGATCATTATCTAAGACAATTTGAGAAGGAAATTCATCAGATGTGAAAGTAATATGTCTTGAGTTGTGGAGCTTAATTGCTTTACTAACATGTTTTTTCAGACTTTTTGGAATACACAATAATTGGTGTCGATTGAAGAACCATCGTCGGTCACCTAGGGACTGGTATTGGTCAGGAAAGGAGGAACTGAAATAGGTTAGGGCTAACCAACATTGGTTAAGGATAACTAGCATCGGTTTCATGTGCTTGACTAATATAATTAAGTTTCAGCAATTAGATATATCTTTAGTTGTAAAGTGAATCTAATGGTTGTAATTGCATAAATAAAGTGCCCTAAGATTGTAGATGCATATAAAATCATAAAGATAGGGTTTAGAAGATAGATTCAATTGAGAATTAAGATAAGTTTCCTTTTGAGAGAAAAAGAGAAATTGTAGAGAAGAAAGTACAGGACATCTAAGAAGGTGTGGAAGATTGAAAATCTTCATTTATTTCCTTTGTGATAATAAATTGGTTGTTTCTTGGTGGACGTAGCCCACATTGGGTGAACCGCATTAAATCTTGTGTATTATTTCTTCTTGTTTATTTCCATATTGATTGTTTTTATGCTTAGATCTGATTAATATATCTATACAACTGGTGTGATAACCCCAACAATTGGTATATGATTTTCTTTTGTTTGAGGGTTGTGTGTGTTGATAGATTTATGCATAGAGGAATTTTTGATTGAGTGGGAGCAAAGAAATGGGAGAAGAAGGAAAATTCAGAGTAGATAAATTTGATGACTGTGACTATCTATTATGGAAGATGCAGGTGGAGGATTATATGTATCAGAAAGATTTATACTTACCCTTGGATGAGAAGGCAAGACCTACAAATATGATTGATGAAGAATGAAAAATTCATGATAGAAAGGCACTGGGATCTATAAGATTGATCCTGACAACATCTGTGGCTTTGAATATTACCAAAGAAGGATCTATAGTAGATTTGATGAAATATTTAGCAAATATATATATGAAAAACCTAGTGCTTCAAACAAATTTTATTTGATGAAAAAATTGTTTAATTTAAAGATGCAAGAAGGTGGATTTGCATCAAGTCATTTAAATTATTTCTAGTCTGTTGTAAATTAATTAAAAGTAGTTAGTATTCCATTTGAGGATGAAGTGAAAGAAATTTTATTATTATGATCTTTTCGAGATAGTTGGGATAACTTGGTAATGGATGTTAGTAATAAAATATCTACTACTAATGTGTTTAAAATTTGATGACGTGGTTAGTATAATCCTGAATGAAGAAATACGTAGGGAAAGTATAGGAGAATCATCATCTGGGAATGCTTTGAATGTAGAAAGTAGGGGAAGGTAGAAGGAGAGATCTAATAGAAAGAATAATGGGAAATAAAATTCTAAGAATGATAGATCTAAATCTAGAGGTAGAGGTATAATTTGCTGGAATTGTGGAAAGAAAGGTCATGAAAGGAAGGATTATTGGTTTAAGGAAAACAAAGAGAATGTACTAGAGAAAGGTAATGAGAAAAATGTTGCTGTAAAAGAGGTAATGCAAGATGCCCTAATTATCTCCTTGGATAGTAAAATTGAGTCTTGGGTTTTAGATTCAGGAGCTTCTTTCCATGCAACCCCTAATAAGGGCTATTTCAAAAATTATGCCCAAGGTAATTTTGGGCATGTTTATTTAGGAGATGATGAACTATTAGATATTACTAGTAGAGGTGAAGTTCATCTTAAATTACAGAATGGAAATACATGGATATTGAAAGATGTGAGGCATGTTCTAAGCCTAAAAAGAAATCTAATTTCTGTACGAAAATTGTGTGAAACTTGTTGCATGGTTACACTCACAGCTGAATCTTGGAAAGTTAACAAGGGATCTCTTATTGTAACAAGAGGCAATAAGGTAGGATCATTGTATTTGTCTACCTGTATTATTGATTCCTTTTCGGTTCTATCTACTTCAAATTTAGATACAATCATGTGGCACAATCAACTAGGCCATATGAGTGAAAAGGTAATGCAGATCTTAAAGGCAAAAGGTAAGTTATTAGATCTGAAACGTGCAGATCTTGATTTCTATGAGCATTGTATTTTTGGAAAGCATAAGAAAGTGAGATTTCTAAAAGTTGGGGCAACAAAGAAGAAACATAAATTGGATCTTGTACACTTAAATGTGTGGGAACCATCCCAGGTAGCTTCTCATGAAGGATTCCAATACTATGTTACTTTCATTAATTATGCCATAAGAAAGGTATGAATTTATTGTATAAATCCTAAATATTATGTTTTTGAAACTTTTAAAAGATGGAAATCCCTTGTGGAAAATGAATCAAATTCAAAGTTAAAGGGCCTTAGATTTGACAATGGTTGTGAGTATTACAACAAGGATTTCAATCATTATTATTTAGTAAATTGCAGAGAAAGGGCAGTTCCTAGAACACCACAAGAGAATGGTGTTGCAAAGAGAATGAATAGGAAAATCATGGAACGTGCTAGAAACATGAGGATACAAGCTAGATTGTCCTTACAGTTTTGGGTGGAACCAGTAGACATGACAATTTATTTGATTAACCATGGACCTTCAAGTGCACTGAATGGTGGAATACCAGAAGAATATTGCACTGGAAAAGAGATAGATGTTTCTTTTCTTAGATTATTTGGCTTAGAAAATTTTGTACATATTCATAAGGAAAATAGAAAGAAATTGGATGCTAAATCCAAAATATGTACTTTCATTGGTTATGGCTTTGGTGATTTCAGATTCCAGTTTGGGGATTTAGAAGGTTCTAAGATAATTAGGAGTCATGACATTGATTGGAATGAAAAGAGAATGTAAAGGGATCAAGTTTTGGTACCCAAAGGTGAACCAGTGGAGAAGTTTGTGGATGAAAATGAACTCTCAGATTTAAAATTAACACCTACATGTTTACACAATAACCAGGATCGGTTTACCCCTTATCAACATCAGTTTACCCTTGACCGACATCATTCCTCTATACTGGTGTCAGTTACAGAAGAGATAAACTGACATTGGTTAGATGAACCATCGTTGACAGAAGGTGGCTGATGTCAGTCACTGTCAGAAGTAGATACAAATCTACAGGATGAGCAGATTGAGCCTCTGACACCCCAAATCTCAATGAGAAGGTCAAAAATGGTAAGTAGACCTCGAGAAATATTTTCATCTTCCTTGTCTTATTTATTATTGAATGACAGTGGTGAACTAGAAAGTTTTGAATAAGCAATGTAGCATAAATCCCACAAGTAGTGAGAGCATGGCATGGATGAGGAGATGGACTCCTTAGAGAAGAACCAAACATGGAATTGAGCTAAGTTGCTAGCAGGTAAAATAACATTGTAGAATAAGTGGGTTTACAGGATCAAGGAAGAAGAGGGTGGATAGAAGAGATACAAGGAAAGGCTTGTATTAAAGGTATTTGCATAGAAATTAGGTATTGACTTTGGTGAAATATTTTCTCCCGTTGTTAAAATGAATTTTATTCATATTGTATTAAGTTTAGTTGTAGTAGAGGATTTTCATTTAGAGAAACTTGATGTCAAGATGACATTTATTCATGGTGATTTAGAGGAAGAGATTTATATGAATCATCCACTTGGGTATGAAGTCTAGGGTAAGGAGAAACTTGTTTATATATTGAAAAATAGCATATATGGGCTCAAACAAGCTCCAAGGAAATGGTATATGAGGTTTTAGAGTTTCATGCATGAGCATGGTTATTTGAGATGTGAATCTGACCATTGTGTTTATTTCGAGATACTTAGAAATGGGAGTTATATTATTTTGTTACCATATGTGGATGATATGATTATTATACAATCTAGTATGAAAGACATTAGTGAGCTTAAAGAAAATCTAGCTCACACATTTTCAATGAAGGATTTGAGAGCTACAAAGAGAATCCTTGACATGCAAATTCACAGAGAAATGAAAAATAGGAAGTTGTATTTGTCTTGGGAGAAATATATCAATAAGGTGTTGGAAAGGTTTAATTTGAAAAATTCAAAAATTGTATGTGAACCTATGGATAGACACTTAAAATTGAGAAAATATTAGTGACCTAAATCACATGAGGAGGTTGATTACATGGCACGAGTTCCATATTCTTCAACAGTTGGGAGCTTGATGTGTGTTATGGTTTGTACCAGAACAAACATTGCACAGGCAGTGGGAGTTGTGAATAGATTTATGGCTAATCTAGGTAAAGAGAATTGGAAAATAGTCCAATGGATTCTCAGGTATTTGAGAGGGACATCCAATAGGAAGTTATGCTATGGAGGGTTAGATACTTGTTTACATGGCTATGTGGATTCAGACATGGATGGTGATTTAGATGGTAGAAGAAGCACCATTGGATATGTTTTCACAGTAGGTGGCACAACGGTTAGCTGGATTTCTAGATTACAGAAGGTTGTGGCCCTGTCTACAATAGAGGCTGAGTATGTTGCAACTACAAAAGCTAGCAAGAAGATGATATGGATGAGCAACTTCATGGAAGAGTTGGGAAAGGAGCAAGAGAATTGTAGATTGTATAATGATAGTCAAAGTGTGATTCATTTGGAAAAGAACTCAACATTTCATTCTAGAATGAAATACAATTAGTTAAGATATCACTTCATATGGTAGGTATTGGAAGATGGGAAGTTGAAGTTGGAGAAAATTCATACAAAGGAAAATCATGTGGATATGCTAACAAAGCCGTTGGAAAAGGAGAAGTTGGAGCTACACTCCAGTTCTGTTGGTCTTCAAGTTTGAGACTTGAGGAGGGAGAAACAAGAAAATTAAAGGATCAGGAAAAGGAGTTGTACGATACAGTACACTAATTTATCTCCAAGTGGGATATTGTTGTGTTGTGGAGCTTAATTTCTTCACTAGCATGCTTTTACAAACTTACTAGAATACACAGTAACCAATGTCAGTTGACATACCACCGTCGGTCACCCAGGGATCGGTATCAGTCAAGAAAGGAGGAACCGACATCGGTTAGGGCTAACCAACATCGGTTAAGGTTAACCAACATCATTTTCCTATGCGTGAATACTATAATTAAGTTGTGGGAATTAGATCTATCTTTAGTTGTAAAGTTAATATAATGGTTGTAATTGCATAGCTAAAGTGCCCTAAGATTGTAGATGCATATATACTCATAAAGCTAGGGTTTAGAAGATATATTCAATTGAGAACTAAGAGAAGTTTCCTTTTGAGAGAAAAAGAGAAATTTGTATAGAACAAAGTATAGGACATCCACGAAGGTGTGGAAGATTGTGAATCTTCATTGTATTTCCTCTGTGATGATAAATTGGTTGTTTTTTGGTGGACGTAGCTCACACTGGGTGAACCATGTTAAATTTTGTGTATTTTTTATTCTTGTTTATTTCCGTATTGATTGCTTTGATGCTTAGATTTGATTTTAATATATGTACAGCCGGTGTGCTAACCCCAACAATATGATCTTCCGTAAAAGATAAAGCAATGGTAAATTTATGATACACATATTCAGTAGAAGTACGAGGATGAATGTATGTATTAGCCAAAAAAGAGTTGAATTTATTCTCACATTCAGGATAAGATTACAGATTGGTAGGGATAGAGACACTCATGGTGGTAGGATGCTAGGGTAGTGAAGCTAGTAATAAAGAAGGAATCAATAGTGTTTGAATGCGGGTTCACCAAATGATTTCATTTAATCTGAATTAAATTTAATTGCATAGTAGCTATTGAAATAAATAATATATGAATGTTAAAATACAGTAAGACATAAGAAAATAAGTAAGAAATAATGTAAAACCCTAAGAAAGAAGGAGAGATAGGAAGACTTAGATGATTTTTCAGTGCACAAGAAGTGATCTAGGTAAGTGAAAGTGTTGAAAAAACTACAAACAATGTAGTAAATGCTCACTATAAATTATGGAGTTTTGGAACAAAACCGGACTTGGACGCCCAGTCTAGGGTAGAGGTGACTAGGTACTGGTGATTGGAGTTTGGCGTTGGTGACTTTGTAGAGGCTCAGGATCTTCTTTATTTTGTGTCATAAGATATTCATTGTTGATTCATGTTAATCGTTGGATATTCAGTCCTTGATCGCCGAAGGTACCTCTAACCTCTAAAAGAGAAATTTCACCTACACGTTCCCATAAACCACATCAAACCTAAAAAGCAAAATGTAGAATGGGGTTTCAGATTGACCCCAGTGGTCACCTGAACAGTGAACTTACAACCGAGTGCTTCACTACATCTCAAAATCCATGTAGTTCTTATGTATGTGTAGAAATGGTTCCCTAGGATTCCCTTGTGCAAGTTACAAAAATGATGGTGAGAAGTAGCTAGAATGTAGCAATGTAGTAGTATGTGTGAATGGAATAGAATAGAATCCCCCTCCTATATAGTGTATGCAGAAGTATGTAATCCTTGTCCCTTGAAAGAGTGCTAGATGGATGCCTTTGGAGTGCTTTACTGCCTTTGGAATGTAAACTTAGGTGATGATAGTAATGCTTAGTTATTTGTCCATAATTTTGAAAACATAACTATGTATTTGTGTGATTCCCTTATTTTAATTTTGTAATTGAAAACTGAAAGGATGACCCATAACTGATAAAGATGCCCAAAAGATAAAAGAGACCCAAAAAGAGAAAGTAAGGTAAGACGGGGTCAGGGGAACCCAGGAGGGAAAGGAGTTCCTGAGTGCTGATTTCTTGGTTGAGCGCTAATATCTAGACCCATAAAATATAAATAAGTTCTGATTGGGTTGTAGGGTGTGCAAAACTAAATAGAAAGTAAAAGACAAAGAAAAGAGGCTGAAGATAATTGTCAACTATATTTTTTTTTTTCTTAGGAATCATGTAAATGCTAGCATGATTTCAGGACCTAGAAGTGTACCCAAGTGTGTGATTATATGTCTACACGTAGCACCTTTCCACCATCGTTCCCTCGGTCAATTCTACTTACACCTTAAAAAATTGAAGAAAAAAGATGAATATGGTTATGTTTTAACTGTAAGAACAAATATGGACTAGGTCATAAATGTGGTGAGAAGAATTTTTTTACATTGAAGGAACCGACGAGGATGAAGAAGATGAGGAAACATCATGTGATGAAGTGGAAAAGCTAGAAGAAGACTTTGTAGAGCCTTAGTTGACTATCTCATGCTATGCTCAATCTTGTATTAGCACTCCACAAACCCTTCAAGTTGTGGGTTACCTTAATAGTAAAAGGTGTCAGTATTGATTGATTCAGGGGACACACATAATTTCATCATTAATAAGTTGGAAGAAAGAATAAATTGTTTCATCTACCAAGTTTTTTAATTTCAAGTAATTATTGCATATGGCGATACAGTATAATGTTAAGGGAAATCCCATAAAATCATACTTATGATGGGTGACTACATAATGGAATCTACTATGTTCGTTATTCCCATGGGTGGATCTGATATTATCTTAGGTGTTTAGTGGCTCAAAAATTTGGGAAACATAGAGCTAAATTTCCAAGAGTTGTTCACGTGCTTTCATTCTGAGGGAAGACAATTTGAAATTTGAGGAGTACATGCAAATTTTTCTTAGGTGATTAGTTCTAACCAAATGTAGAATATTCTTAAAAAGAGGGCCGAAGGATTTGTAGAACTATTGTTCTCCATGAAGTTCAACCACCAATTATGATAGCCCATCTTGATCTTGATAAGGTTATTAATAAACATGTAGCTAGCTTTGATCCTAGAGGATTTCCTCCTAAAAGAGATCATGATCATGCCATCCAGTTAATTCCATAAATCCAACCCCCCAACATCAGGCCTTATAGATACCCATATGTGAAAAAGAGTGAGATTGAGAAGATGGTTGAGTAAATTTTGGAAATGGGTATTATTTGTCATAGTCAAAGTGATTATTCTACTTCTGTGGTGATGGTGTGTTGTAAGGATAGAAGATGGTGTATGTGTCCAGACTATATATAAGTTTTCTATTCCTACCATTGATGATTTCTTAGATGAGTTTCATGGTGTAGTTTATATTAAAAAACTATATCTTCATTATGGATATCACCAAATTAGAGTAAAAAAAGAGGATATCCATAAGACAAACTTCATTACTCATCAAGGGCATTATGAATTTCTAGCGATTCCTTTTGGTATTACTAATGCACCATCCACATTTCAGAGCTTGATGAATTATGTATTTTGACCATTCCTACAAAAAAAATTCTTGGTATTTTTTGATGATATCCTCATCTACAAAAAATCATGGGAGAAGCATTTACATCATGTACATACAATATTGGAAGCCCTCAAGAAACATCAACTATATGCCAAGCCTTTAGAGTGTTCTTTTGGGGTACAAGAAGTGGAATACTTGGGCCATATTGTCTCTCATGAAGGTGTTAAGGTGAACCCTCACAAGATCAAGGCCATTGTGGAATGGGAATTCCCAAGAACCCTAAAAAATTTACAAGGTTTTCTAAGTCTCACATGGTACTATCACATATTTGTAAATAACTACAAAAGTATAACAATACCACTCACAACATTTTTGAAGAAATAATCCTTTCATTAAAATGAGGAAGCTTCTAGGGAATTTGAAAAAATCAAGGTGACGATGTGCACCACCCCAGTATTGACAACCCCAAATTTCTCCAAGACTTTCATAGTTGAATATAATGGTTTAGGGAATGGGATCGGGGCAATACTCATGCAATAAGGTCATCACATAGCATTTAAGAGTCAGAAACTAAAAGGAAAGAATTTTTTGAAACCCACATATGAGAAGGAAATGATGGCAATCTTACATGGAGTCAAACAATGGAGACCATACTTGATGGTTAGACACTTAAGGGTAAAAATTGATCATGATAGTTTGAAATGCTTCTTGGAACAATGACTATCTTCATAAGAGAAACAAAAATGGGTCACCAAGATGTTGGGTTATAATTTTGATATTATTTATAAGAAAGGGAAGGAAAATGTGGTAGTTGATGCACTATCTAGGAGGGATGATTCCATAGAAGCATTTTTATGTGACATATCTATACTAAAGAAATATTGGGTAGATCAAACAAGGGAAGAATGAAAGAAATATGCTAAGACTCATAATCTCATTTAGAATCTCTAGAAATATAAAACTATATCCGAATAATTTATATGGAAGGGTGATACGTTGTGTTACAAGGAAAAGTTATATTTTGTAATAACTCTACACTTAAACGCCATGTTATCTCATAGCTCCATTCTTCTGCACTAGGTGTTCATTAAGAGTTATTGAAAAAATATCATAGAGTGAAACAATATTTCTTTTAGGAGGAGTTGGAAGGAGATGTTCAAACATTTATGGTATAATGTTTGGTGTGTCAATTTAATAAGGGCGACAGACCATTAAGACACCAGGTCTCTTATAACCCTTGTCTATTCCTAGCGAGAGATAGGAAGAGGAATCTATGGATTTCATCACAATATTTCCTAAATTAGAAGGGAAAAGCATCTTCATGGTCATAGTAGATAGAATTACCAAGTATGCTCATTTTTTAGCCTTGTCTCGTCCTTTCACATATATTACAATTGTCATCTCTTTTATGGAAACAATTTAAAATCTCCATGACACACCCAAAATTATAGTAAGTGATCGTGATCTGATATTTACAAGAAATTTTTGTACTGATTCAATTTCTTGTTTGGGTACCTAATTGGCCTAGAGTTCAGCTTATCATCCCCAATCATATGGGAAAACTGAGGTGGTAAATAAATGTTTGGAAGGGTATCTTTAATGTTTTACTTTAGATAAACAAGAAATTTGGGTACAATGGTTTCCACTTGCAGAATGGTGGTATAATACTTCATTTCATACTTCATCCAAAATGTCTCATTTTCTATCACTTTACGGGTACCATCCTCCATCACTCATTTCTAGTGTTAAGGTCAAACCTAAGATGAGAGAAATTTAAGATCACATTCAACACCAACATGAGGTACTCTCTATACTTAGATATAATTTGGCAATGACACAAAACCACATGAAGTAACAGGCTGATCAACACCATAGTGAGTGCCACTTTGAAGTGGGAGACTTTGGTTTTGTAAGGTTTCAGCTGTATAAGAAGTTTTCCTTAAAAAATATAAGAAGGATAATGATCTTGCACCTAAATACTATGGCCCTTCAAGTGTTTTATAAAATAGGTAGTGTCACATATAAGCTGGAACTCCCTTAAGGAAGTAAAATACATCTAGTATTCCATATTTCTTACTTGAAAAAAGTCATTGGGCAGTACATTTCAACCCATCCAGTTCTTCCTAAACTAGATGAGGAAGGAAGGATCATATTGGAACCTAAAGGTACTCTTCAAAAACACACCAAAATATTGAGGACCAAATTCATTATTGAGTATCTGATCAAGTGGAAGAATATGAATATCGAGGATGTAACATGGGAAGATGAATCATTTTTCTAGCAACATCCTGGGTTGGCCAACATTTGGGACAATGTTTCTTTGAAGGGGAGAGGCATGCTATGAACTTATTCCTATAGCTTATATTGGATATGTAGAGCCAACTTATGGATTGCATAATCTCTCTTCTTGTAGTATTTTATTCAAATATGCTTTCATATATTTAGTAGGTCAGTATTATTATTGGCCACAGTATAGGAATTTTATATATAGGTGGTAGTAAGTAGTAGTTAATCACCATATTGAACATTTGATCCTTATCATATAGTTTGGAGGTTTCCCCCTCAAAGTTTCTAAGCTATTATACTTGCATATTGTGATCATTTATCTATAATTTTGTGTTCTTTCATGATCTATTGCTACTGATATTAAGATCTATCCAATTAATTTTGTTACATCAATTTGTTGCATAATGTATTGTAACTAGAGGACAAAAAAATATTGTTGCAAGATGTGATGATGAACAATTGCAATTTCAATTATTGTTTTCTATTGGCCCGAGGGTGATGTTTACTATAAATTTATGGAATGAAGCAGGTCATATAAATAAAAAACTTATTATTTTTTGAAGAATTTTATATAAACTAATTTTGGGACCCCATGAACCACCTACATATGTAATGGTTCAATTTGATAACTACAAATGAATTCATTTTATCAATGAAAATCTAACTACAATTCCAATCATCCCTATAGAAGGGGGTCGTGTCTATCAATTACCTTTGAAATTGGCATGAGGATTGAAAATCCATAAATCACAAGGCCTAACACTTAATTAATCCATGATTGATATAGGCCATACAAGAAGACAAGGTTTGACATGTGTTTCTATATCTCGTGTCAAGTCATTACATGGATTGAGGATATCTCTGCCTTTCACATATGACCAATACGAGAAATTGAAGAATGGAAAAGGAGTAAATAAATATAAGAGGAAGAAAAAATACTTCAACTATTAAAGGATCAAATGTATAACATTTTAATATCATAAATTTATGTTTATTCTACATATATATCATATCTGTAAATAATTTATGTTTTACTAATATTGTGTTGATCTCTATTTCCCACTTTAATATTGTATTAAATGAAATTAAAATGAATGTTTAAATTACTTATATCAAATATGTTTTCATGATAAATAAATATTTAATTTTACCTTACATGGCCGCAGGTGCTACTAGCATACCTATCTTTGATAAATCTATGTAAAATATTCTGAGAGCTATCATTCTCGAGGCACATATATTATATTTGAGACATAAGTGGAATACATGCCTTGATAATGATACCTCTAGGAGTCTTTTACATAGATTTATCAAAGATAGGCATGCTAGTTTTATGAAAGTCATCAACTTAACATAAAATTATATGATATAATTATAATTAGGTTAATCAAACATTTTTAATAACTATGAGACAAGAGTTTCTATAATACACTACATGCTACAAATTTTTTTGATTGATGTAAAAAGAGGCTAGAGGGTAATGTTGTAACAAATAATTACAACATAAATATATTAATGAAAAAATAAACAACAATCTTATATGATGAGGTTCATTAACCATAAATATTTATTGTGTGATGGTGGAGGATCTAGGGTACTTGATCCAACTATATTTTCCTCTACCTCTCATCCCACAATCCAATAAATCTCATTTGACTCTCACACATATGGTGATGCTAGATCTAGGTCGAGGGCATCTCACCTGTCAGTGGAAATGTTCCACTACTATTCATCCACACTGCTAGATCAAAATTCCTCAACGTACTCAGAATCTGGGCATGAGGGGTTGGTTATCGGTGATATTCTTAGCTCACAAGATCCTCCCCTATATCCTCCTTGATTTCCTTTGGTAGATACCTTTTCTCCTCAGCTAAGGCTCCCATCAAGACAAATCTCAAGCCTTTTTCGAGATAGTGGGAACCAAGCATAAAAAAATTAAAACCATTAAGGGTTGCAGAAGTAAATTTGATTTTGTTCTTGCTATATAGACATTGGTAGAAGTTTTTTCTAAGGATAAATGGTTCACTTCATGTGGGATGATCTTATGATACAATGGCTTCTAGCCTAGCCTATTGTTCATCTACATGAATGGATTATAGAGAAAGGACAACCTATATTGTAATGTAAAACATAACTTTATCCCTGTTCTAAGGGCATTTCTACTGTGGTATTTGATAGCATTGAGGATATGAATGATGTTTTCCAAATATATGTTTGGGTTTGGATCATGAGATCCTCATTTGTATCCACCTTGATTTCCTATTAAACCCTTGGTAGTAAAATTTTAGTCCTCTCACAGAAACCTTTGCACTATATCGATCTAAGTGTGGTTGCCACATCTCCTATTCCAATTCTATATTGAATCATACTTGAAAAATATAATCAATACCTTGGGGGAGTATCAGATGTAGACACCCTAAATATCCTATTACACATTATAAATCTCTAAAATCATCATGTAATTAATTCACAACACATTTCAAATATTTCTGGCCTATAACGACCACTTTTGATACACTCTGTTATTTTACGATCCTTAATGACATTCTACAAAAATGAATTTTTATAATCCTTCTCACGCACACATGGTATCTATTTATTAAATATTCATACTATACTCATATTACACTTGCGCCTCACTCCTAGGATTAATTAATAAATCCTGTCACCCTTATAATGCATCTCTTACCCTATTAGCTAATTTTAATAGATAATTTAATATCACAATAATTAATAAATCCTCTACCTCACTATTTGACATCTCAAGTTGAATAAAAAAATTCTAATCATGACTAAGGCTAAAAATCATCTATTAAATCATGACGACAAGTTTAAATTAAATCAAATCATAGATTTGAGTTAACTAAAACATACCCCTTGAATCATGGCTTTCCAAATTAAAGAAAAAATATCTCCAAGCTAAAACTCATGTCACTTTTTGGGTGAATAAAACCAAATACATGAAATATTTATTCGAAGAAAATATTTTTATATTCAAAATATGTGCCACATTTTCCAAAACTCAATGAAAACTTATTCAATCAAGCTCAAATCAGCATCTTATCTTGCCAATCAATTTGGAAACTCAGTGATGGGCGGAAAACTGACAACAAACAGATTGTGCCTGGAGGGGAGATAGTCACAGAGGACCAAAATATGGTAGAACAAGGTAAGGATGAGAATGGTCTTGTGTTTGGGCCCCATGTGGGAAATGGGGCCCCTAGATCATATGCAAAAATATTGAGATATGGGAATGAAAAAAGTATGAGGATCATTCCTCATATTAAACAAGGAGAATTGGGTAAGTATTTAGATATCCCTGATAACATTACTGATAGGACTTTAATCAATATGGATAATGCTTTGATCGGAAAAATTGTTATAGGTAGACATAATGTTGAGTTAATAATATCTTAGTCTGTTCTGAAATGGAAACGTAAAGTACATTTGGAAGTAAATGATCTACCAAATGGTTTCTTCTTGTTCAGTTTTAATAATATGGAAGATCCCCAAAGAATCCACAATGATGGCTAGTGGTTTTTGGGGAAATTGGGACTTTTTTTTAGGAAGTGGTCTCCTATGTTCAACCCTGATAAAGAAAATATAAACCAGTTTCCTGTGTGGGTTAGGTTACCAGGTCTTCCACTGGAACTATGGGATGTAGATGTTATTACAAGGATTGCAAATATTCTTGGTACCTATGTTGTTGTGGATAATACTACTCTTACAAAAACATGTGTTGTTTGTTCTAGATTTTGTATCTATTCTTTGATGGGAACAACTTTACCCAAATCCATTACTCTCAAATCTAGACTAGGAAGATGGGAACAAAAGATTGAATTTGAGAACTTCCCTAAAAATGTGAGAAATGTCAAGGATGGGGGCATGCAAATAAACCATGTAAAATGATGGTTTTAAAGGTCTATAAGGAGAAGCCAACAAAGGAACAAGCTAAAGGTAAGGAAGATGCTAATTTGGAACATAATGCTGCTAAGAATCCAAATCCAAATAAAGGTGTTATTATTAATGAGAATAATGGAGATAGGTCAAATAAAAATCAAGTTCAAACTCAAAAGTTAACAGATGATGGTTTTATAGAAGTAACGAATAATAAGCATCAAAGGAAAGCCTTGTCTAAACCACATTTCTAGGTAGAAAACTCCATGTTTAGATTGAGAAACTCCTACCCTCTAAAAATTTAGATACTCTTTCAAAGGAAACTGCTAAAAAGGAAAAAATTTCATGTAAACAACATGGGGAAATGAGTCTTAAAGAAATCTTGGGACCTTTTACTAATCCTTTTGACAATCTTATGAGTTTTGAAGAGAAGGAAATGATGACAGGAAATGAAGATCTATTAGAAGCTAGTAAAATCCAAAGGATCATTCAGGAGACTTTTTCTCCATCAAAGGAAAATGTATTAGTTCAAAAAAAAATAGTTGAAGGGGATTCTGAAAAAAAAATGATACCTCTGTGAAAAACCCCATCTAAAATAGGGGAGTCTTTAGAAGCCACCCCTAAGGAGAAGAAAACTGGATTAGGGAGACATACTATGCAGGATGCTAGAAAAAATAAAATTCAAAGGGATATTGATGATGGAACTCAGTCTAAACTTGATTTACAAAGCTTTGGAAGAACCAAAAATCAAGTGTTTAAATGAATATAATCTCATAGAATGCTTGAAGTTTGAATAACCCTGCTAAATGGAGATTAATTAAAGAATTAGAATCTAAACGCAAACTTGATATCATGGTCTTACATGAAATAAAAATGGAGGAAGGACATTTTTTGCAAGTTAAAAGGACGTGCTATAATAATTTTGAAGGGCTTGTTGTTAGTTCAAAAGGAACTACATGAGGAATAGCTGTCATTTGGAATAAGGAAAAAATAAAAGGTACAAATCTTCTTAAAAGGAGTAATGATATGTCTATGTTGTTTTAAGATAAGAAATCTAAAGAATTTTTGGTGTTGTCTAACATCTATGCTCAAAATATTAAAGGAGATAGCAAAAAATTTATGTCTAAACTCTCCAAATTTCAAAACATCATAAAAGAAACTGAATGATTGATTTTGGGAGACTTCAACACTCCTTTAAGTTTTGGGGGAAAAAGGGTGGAAACATTGATTTAATAGAGAGTATAGAAGATCTCCAGGATTTTATCATGTAATATTGAGTTGAAGGGAAGCAAATTTACTTGGTCTAATAGGAGAAAAGGTGATCAATTTATTCAAGTCAAACTTGACAAGGCTCTGACTTCCTAGGGTTGGTTGAATAAAGATGCTTGTATCTTTTCTCTTCCTAGGATTGGTTTAGACCACAATCCGCTTCTTTTCCAAATCAAAGATAAAGAGAGGAGGAGAACTCCGTTTAGGTTTGAGAAGATGTGGTTACAAAATGAGGAAATTTTTGACCTATTGAAAGATTGGTGGAATGTGAAAATTAAAGGAACTAATATGTTTAGAATTACGAAAAAACTTGTTCATGTTAAGAATAATATGAAAGGATGGAACAAAAAAAAAATTGGTAAATTTTTTGAGAAGAATTCCTTAGAAAACGAGTTATCTTCCCTTCAGACATCTTTGGAAATTCTTAATTGTGAAATTATTCAGGAAGGTCAACAAAAAGAGAGAGAATTATTGGTTGATTACGATAACATCCTTATGAAAGAGGATACTTTCTGGAGACATAAATACAGGGTGCAATGGCTTAAATAAGGTGACAAAAACACAAACAAATTCCACATTTCAACCCTTAAAAGGAGAAACAAAAATAAAATTATGAGTGTTGCAGGGGAAGATGGAGAGATGTTAACTGATACCAATGATATTCAAAATGCTTCCACCTCCTTTTTCAGCAGACTCCTTTCTACAGAAAAAAATATAACAATAGTAAGGAAGGTTACTTTCTAGATTGCATTCCTCAGCTGGTAATTGAGACTGACAATAGAGTGCTCACGAATATTCCTACTATAGAAGAAATTGAATTTATGCTAAAAACTACGAGCCCTAACAAAGCTCTGGGACCAAATGGATTTCTGGATCTCTTTTTCAAACTTTTTGGGATATTGTAAAGGATGATACATGTAAATCTATTCAAGAGTTTTTTAAGAACAAAAATATGCTCCATGAATTAAACAACACTTTTATTTCTTTAGTTCATAAAAATCACATTCCTACTGATTTTAGGAATTTTAGACCCTATTAGTATGTGTAACTGTATCTACAAAATGTGTTCTAAAATTCTAGCCTTAAGATTTCAACTTCTTCTTCCTTCCATTATCTCTGATCAGTAAGGGGGTTTATGATGGGAATACAAATCCAAGATGGTATTTTTACTATCCAAGAGACTCTTCATACTACCAAGAAAAATAAAAAATAAGCTATGTTCATTAAGATTGACATGGAGAAAGCCTATGATTGAGTCTCCTAGTCCTTTCTTCAAAAAGTCTTAACCAGGTTTGGATTTGATGAATATTTTAGGATTTTGATACAGACCTGCTTTTCTACAACTAAATTTTCTTCTTTGATCAATGGGACTCCCTGTGGTTTTTTCAATATCTCTAGAGGATTAAGACAAGGAGGCCCTATTTCTCCTTTTATGTTTATTATTATGGTAGAAACTCTCAGTAGAGCTCTCAATAAGGATAATATTGAAGGAAGAATTAAAGGCATCTCACCTATTGTTAATAGTGACAATGTTGTCCAACAACATTTTGTTGATGACACAATGATGATTGGAGAGGATATTGTTCCTGAGGCTATAGAGTTTAAACAAATGGTGGTTGATTATGAGGAAGCTTCTGACCAAATGGTCAATTTTGGTAAAATCTCGGTCTTTTTTATCAATACTCTTGAAAGAATATGTGTCAAGATAGCTGATATTCTTGGCTGTGAGATTAAAAATTTTCCTACTAGGTATCTGGGAATGATTATTGGAACTGAAAAACCAAAGCTATTCTTCTCAAATTCTCAATTACAAATTTACTAGTGTATTTTATGTCTTTTATAGATTACTTTCACAATTGATAATGGAATTTTTTGATAGATAGATTTCTCAAGAAATTGGAAGAGTGGAAAGGTTCACTTTTATCCCAAGCAGGTAAAAACTGTTATTCTTCTCAAATGCTCAATTCAAAATTTACCAGTGTATTCTATGTCTATTTATAGATTACCTTTCACAATTGATAATAAACTGGAGAGTATCCAAAAAAAATTAGAATTCTTTGGAGTGGCTCGGGGGTCTTGGTAAGAGAAAAAGAATAAAGGTAATTCCACTCATTTCACAATTGATAATAAACTTGGGAGAAGAATTCCACTCCTTTCTTGGGAGAAGGTTTGTAAGCCTAAAGACTGGGGGGTCTTGGTATTAGAGATTTGGAAAAAATGAAAAAATGAATAAAGGTTATGTATGGACTTCAAAAATGATTTGGAGATTGGAGTTAAGGAAGAGAAGGTTTGTAAGCTGTATGGATTTGGAAAAAATGAATAAAGGTATGTTTTCAAAAATGATCTATCATAAGGCACAAGTACTAGATAAATCTTCAAGCTAATGAATGGTGCTTTAGAAATGCTGACTTTAATGGATCAACCTTCTAAAAATCTATAAATTGTGCTAAACACATTGTTTTTGATGGTAGCAAATGGATGATAGGTAATGGGAGCTTGGTTAATTTCTGGGAGGACAAATGGTTAGGTGAAAAACCTCTTAAGGAAAGTTATCCTAATCTCTATAAGGATGTTGTGGTTAAATATGGTACAAAGGTTAGAGATTACTTCAATCTTGAGGATTCCTTGTGTCAATGGAAAATAATAGATTTGGTTGGACATAAAAACAATGAGATCAATTCTATTAACAACAAATTAAGTGGATTTATTTTTAATAAAAAGAGTTTAGAGGATGATAGCTTATACTGGTCTAGGGAGGAAAGTGGAATCTTCTTAGTTAAAAGTGCCTATAATGTTTTTTTCTTAGAGGAAGATGATCCTGACAGCTTTAAATGGGAAAGTGTGTGGGTCAAAGAAGTTACTCCCAAGGTCAACATGTTCTGGTGGTTGCTCCTCCATGATAAAATCCTTACTGTGGGCAATCTTAATAAGAGGAATTTTCATATGGTGAATAGGTGTGTTCTTTGTGAAAAAGATACTAAAGACTCTTTACACCTATTCCTCCATTTCCCCTTTTTGGAAATGGTTAGAAACACCCTTCTTAATCTATTTGAGATTAAGTGTATTTTCCCATGCTCTATTAAGAAATTTTGGTCCCAATGGTTCAGTGCTTTCAAGAGTCAAGGACTCAAACATCTTTGGACCCTTACTATTATGCACCTGGCATGGGAAATTTGGAAAGAGAGAAATAGGAAAAATTTTAAAGGGAAGAAGGAATCAGAAAAGAGAGTTGGGGCTCATTGTTTTAAGTTTATCAATGCAAATTTTTCTACTATAGCCCCACATAAGTAAACAATTCTCCAGAATGAGAGAAATTTATCTAAGAATTGGGGTTTAAGTCCCAATCAAATAAACCTTCCAATACATAATCCTAGGCTTCAAGGTTGGGAGAAACCTCACAAAGATTGGATAAAGTTAAATTTTGATGGTGCATCAAAAGGAAACCCCAAAAAAGTTGGTTGTGGAGGGGTCTTCTATGATTATCAAGGAAAATTCATTCTCGGGTATCATTGTAACCTTGGAACTTCAATCGAATCATGTTGTTGAAGCAGGTGCTATCTATTGGGGTGTCTCTATAGATTTGTCAACACAAATTTGTTAGATTGGAAGTGGAAGGTGATTCTCTCAACATTATTAACAACATTATTGGCAAAGGTACTACTTCTACTTCTATTCAAAACTCTATAACTATCATCAAAGGTATGTCTAACTTGTTTGAAGAAATCACTTTTAAACATGTCTATAGAGAGGCAAATTGTATTGCAGATTATTTCACCAATAAGGGGGTTATATGCCATGGTATGACATTAATCACCAATGAGGAAGCTATATATACTAAGGTGTGAGCACACCTCCGAACAAGAACAACATGGACATGTCACCACTGGATAATTATTACAAGTCATGGTATAACAGGGCTTTGATGAATAAGAGTTGTAAGACATGTGTGATTATAAGTTGGGGTTATGCTAAGATTTGGGATTGGGTTCACTTCTTGCTACCTCAGTGTCATTATTTCCTCCTTTTCTTGTAATTTTGACATTTTGGGATTGCTCATAACAATCTGGTTAACCTTAATTTGGGAATTTCTACGAATTGGTGCTCGTATAATTAGATGGGGGGTGAACTTGTGCGAATTGAACTATATGACCTGGAAGGAGTTAATCCTGAGGCCATGGAATTTTTTGAGAGAATGGGTTTTTCTCATTTTCTCAAAAATTTTGAGGGTCATTACCAAAATATAAGTAAGGAATTTTCCAGATCCTAGAAGTCGACCAAAAAAGGTGGAGTTGTGGACCTGAAAGGAGTGCACATTGAGATTACCGTTGCTAAGGTCATGGGATTACCGAATGAAGGGAGGGAGGTTTACAAGCCAAAAAAGGAGGCTATGGATGACTTGAAGTTGTTCTTATAAGGTAATGAAAAACTTACCACTCATTTTGTTGGTTTTTTACACTCGTCCTTACCCTGCCATTTTGATGAAGTGGCCTTAACCCTTATTCAGTTTCTTACCCTTGAAGGCCATCAGAAGTGCATCTATGCTCACCATTTTCCTATGCTTAGTTATCTTAGACATGGTCATAGTTTTAGTTTTCCATATTTTCTGTTCTGTTCTCTGTGTGCATCGATTTCCCAGTTTAAAAATAGCAGAGTTGATGTCCCACTTCACCAAGGTTTTATTCTAGCCCTGGTCAAAAGAGAAGATATCGAAATTGATAAAAACGGGTACTCTTACTAAGGCTCTTGAGGATTATGCTGAGGAAGAGGACTCAGACTCAGGAGGAGGAGGAATCTAGTGAAGAATCAGAGTCTCAGGAAGGTGATGCTTTGGGGGATGAAAAGGATGTGGTGGAAATAGATGCGGCTCAGAATCTCAGTGAGCTTAAGTGAAGAATGTTTAAATTTTATCTTTTAATACCAAAGGGGAGTCGAGCATGCAGGGGAATCAGATTCCTATGAATGCCCAATTGGAGCAACAGATTGAAGCGTTGGGTCAAATGGGACCCAAGAAGGGAGATAATCATCTAGCCAAGATGGTAATGGATATTGAAGAACTGAAAGGAGACATGAGGCTAACGAAAAGTTAAGTTCAAAATTCTCTTTAATGACTGGCATACTATGAAAATGCAGGTTGAAGATGTGGCCAAAATCACTAATGGGGGTAGTATTGAAATTATGAAAGCTAACTGCAATAACCTCTCCAATGAGGTGGATCACATTAGAGCCATATTACACAGTTATATGGAATGGAGTGTTGTTACTATGAAATCCACTCTACAACATCTTCAAACCCTGGGTCAGTTGGCTAATGCTTACAGGCAAGTGGACGAGCATGGAAATCCGAAGAAAAGGAAAGGGGAAGTTGTTAAATGTGACCTGGATTCACTGGGTGCCAACATTGAGTCTCTGTCAAAGGAATGGGAAAAAATTTTAGATGGTTTGGAAAAAGCTAAAAAGTAATGTTTGTCTGGGTGATTGTTTGTTTAATTTGATGTTATTTAACTTTGTTGTTAGTAAGACTTTGGTTCAGTAGGTGTTGTTATTACTCTTTTTTTTGTGTTTTGAATTGGTTTATATGCTCTTAGAGGAGCTCGGATGTAATATTCATTCCATATGTATCTTTTTGTATGCTTTGTAATGTCTTATCTTCTCACTTTGGAGCTCTGACATGTAAGTGGTAGGGTCCCCTCAACCCTGTTTTACCTATTATCATTTTTTTTTATAAACTTAAACAAATCATTTCAATCATGCTTCAGTCATCCTCAGATCAGAATCTCAATCATAAAAATTAAGGTTATGGGATTATCTTCCCTTATCTATAAATAAACACCCATTCCTTCCTATTTTTCATATTTGGAAGCTTAATAATTTGCATCATTGTTGTATCAAATTGTTATTCAATTTTACACGTCTTTAAACTATCCATTTGATTGCGAATCTATTAATCAACTCAATCATCAATCATTTTCATTACTCATAGATGAATTTCACTTCCATTCGAAACAAAATTAGAGCATCCAAATCTAATTGATCGTAGATATTTAACAAGCTTGATGCTTCATTCCAAGATTTAGCTAATCTCATTCGAGGTTGCAAGGAGGTATGAAGGAAGGATCAAGTTTTCTTTATTTTTTCTTTATTCCCTTATTTCTTATTTTTTGTTGTATACATTATTGGCTTGCCCAATGGGAACCCATGCATTTCTTATCTATTTTTTATCATTCTAACTTTTTTTTTCATGTGTTTTATCTTATTTAAGGACTACTAACCAAATTTCAAGACATTTCATGGAGTATATTGCAAGCATTTCCAAAAACTCGAACTCTTTTGCCATATTTTCACTATTTTTTCATGTAGTTGTCTATTTTGTGTCTATGTTCCTTTCAGTGCACTAGCATAGCATGTGTTTTGCACTAGCTTATCATATCCATGTATCTATAATTAACCTTGTGTTTTCATCATATTTTGTGTGATGGTATTTTATATTAACTTGGTTTGTTATGTAGATCCGCATCTACATTCTGATCCTTGCATTTGTGTGATTAGGGTTTCATTTTCATATTATTCTATGCATCTTTGTTTCTAATATTATTTAAATCTATCTTTTTTACAGATTTGCATCTCTGTCAAGGGTCCCTACATATGTTTTGCATTAAATTTGTATGTGTTTCATTTTGTGCATTTGTGCTTCAATTAGTTGCGTCTACATATATTTCATGTGTGTGCATGTATACAAAGTGTGTTTATGTTATAACTGTGTGCGCTAGTGTTCTGTGTTAATTTAAATTTTATTTTTTATTTTCTGAAATCTCTATTTTTCTTCCCATGTTGTTTTATATGCAATTTCAATATTGTTCTACAACTTCATTCATCAAAATAGAGCTAAATTTTATATTTCTATATATCTCCAATCATTTCTTTCATGACTAAAAGTCATGTATTCTCTTCTATTGCGACTTTGGGTGATCTTGAGAATCAAAAGCAATCAATATTCATTTTTTTAATCATCTCACAAATCACCTTTTTTTATCACAAGCCATGTATGCTCTTATTTTACATCGTTAGATGATCTTGAGAAGTAGAAATAACCAAGATATTTTATTGTTCTTTTCTCCTAACTTTATGTTTGGAGGAAAACTATTAATCACTTTTGTGTAGGACCACTCCACTTGGAACATCTTACAAAATAAAGCAAAAACATTCTAAATTTTTTGCATATTCTAACTTTATGCTTGTCCACTTTCCTTGGTCAAAGATAACTAAAAATTTTCTTTAAAAATAAGGTATAACATTTACTTTTCTTATCATTTTCATATTTATTTTCATCAAAGTTAGAACGATTTTTTTTTATCGTTTCATATTTTTATTTTCATGTAGTAACGTGGATTTCATCACCACTTAGCTACACCGACGACATGGATTTCACCACCTAGCTGCACCGATGACATGGATTTCACCACCATGCACCAAATCATACAATATTTCATTGCACTTGAGACCTATTCTTAAAACATGCTCGACCCTTTCCTTACCTCTATCCCCTTCTTACAGGTAAAGATGTAATGATTGGGGTTACTGTGAGTATATGCCTAAAATATTCATAACAATGAAGTCTGTGGAATCTTCCCTATAAATTATTTGGGTAGAAATAAGGACACCATACACAAATCATTCCCTCATTACCCTATGACCTAGTCACAAAACCCATCATTAGAATGGTGATTCACTCCTCTAAGAGGTCTAGCAATTATTAGGCGAGTCTCTTTCAGTATTCAAAGGGTTTCCAGTACCACTTATGTCCCCATACAAATTTGGTGTATCCGGTCTGGGATGTATCAAAATTCACATATATTTGGAGTAATAAGAGCCTTGTATCCACCCATTTCACAATATTCTGATTGTTGCAATTTAATAAAAAAAATTGATATCTTGACATTATTTTGCATATCAATCCAAAACAAATCAAAAAAATCATTGATTTCTTGATGTTTGAAAATGTTATTTTTTATGGATCAAATAAAAAAACTTGTATTGCAAATCCTATCATTTAATTAGAATTTGTATTCCACAACACAATCACAATCAAACAAAGTCTTATCCTTTAGATAGTCAATCCAATCATAATCCAAAAATATAAAATTTGAATCAAACACATATATTTTGGATACCAATCCAATCCAAATCATAACCCAAGCCAAATCAGAACTTTTACTGTATCCAATCAAAATCAGTCAAAATTAGCATCTAATTTATCAAATCTCAAATTGAAGTATTATATTTTTGATGCACACATCCAAATCTAAGCAAATCTAATGAAATAAAATTATTATATTTTGGATACCTACATCCAAATTTAAGAAAAACAATCAAATCAAAATAAAAACAATCCAATCAAATCAAATTAAAATTTTGATCAAAAGAAAAAACCACTTTTCAATTTAGGTTCCTACCCTTTAGTATAAAATGGTAGTTTCTCGTAACAAAAGCTATAATATTTTTGACCTTTTTGATAACAATTCTCTCAAATAAATATAGTTCTGATGAAGAGGAAGAAGTTAGACAACCTGAAGTCACAGAATGAGAAAAAGATAAAATTGATGAACTTTTAAGACAAAAAATACA
This sequence comes from Taxus chinensis, assembly GCA_019776745.2. Lineage (NCBI taxonomy): Eukaryota > Viridiplantae > Streptophyta > Pinopsida > Cupressales > Taxaceae > Taxus > Taxus chinensis. The sequence goes on along the minus strand of CM034155.1, from coordinate 658,847,136 downwards.
TCAATATATTCTTCATCACCTAGAAATGGGAGCTAAACTACCTTCAAATTTCAGTGATTATCACTTGAAAAATCTTCTATAAAAACCTGATTCTGGCAAAAAAATCTAAAATATAGAATTCAACAAATACATCAAATGAAGCCTTATTAACAAAAAACCATGAGATGAGAAGTGAAATTTCTCATATGGATTCTAAAGTTTCCTACAACAACAAAGAAAAAATGCAAACTCATTAAGAAACTGAAACAACACTAGAAATACCTCAAACAAACTCTTCATTCACACAAGAATGGAAGAACATGAAAGAAATGATAATGGGAATGAAAAAGAAAAAAAAAATTAAATTTGAAGAACTATCTCCATATCCATTTTGAAGAATTTAAGGGTTACAAAAGGATCAATCACTACTTTTGTTGACTTATCGGAGAAATTTGTTAAACACTTCTCCTTCAACCTAGATTTTGAAGTCGCTATGATGGAAATTTACAACACCAAACAAAGTAATAACGAAACATTTACATCATTTATCCAATGGCAGAGAAGAATCAAAAGTTGATTCCCTTGTTCCATACCTAAAAAAAATTAGTAAGCATCTTCATCCCAAATATTAATATAGAATTATCGTTCCAAATACAAATGCAGTTAATAACAAACTTCGAGGACGTAATTGAAAAGGAGCACAAATCAAAAGGGATATCATTGTTAAGGTCTTAATCAAAACTCCTTCAAAATATCAATCCAATAAGGAAAATCATGATAAATCAAAATTCCTCAATTGAAATTGAAACGTTGTAAATAATGGGATCATTGATACTCACCATGTTCAAAATGTTAAAAATAATCAATCAAAATCAAATAAGTCAAACAATCAACCAATCATAATCCCTAGTAAATAAACTAGTCCATGTGAATTCAAATGAAGACAATTCATGCCACTAAAAGAAGGTCTTTCTAGTGTGTTCCATCACTTAACAAGTGTAGATACGATCATCTATCCCATATCAAGACCCTTAAAAGAAGAGAAACTAAAACCAATGTGGTGCAAATAAAATGAATACTGTGAGTACCATCGTATCAATGGTCAACATACATATCGTTTTATAAAAATCTGCCATTACAATCATGATTTAATTGACCATGAAGATATTGAAATAAAAAACACTTCTAATACAAAACTGACAAATGATAAACTAAAGGTGTTCAAGGAACCCTTTCTAAAACATGGTACGAATGAAAAATCCAATGACAAGGGTCAATCCTCAAATAATGTTGAATTTAATTCCATCATTTCAATTATATAACAAACACCTAACTTTGTGGCCACCATCAAAATCCGTACATCTAATTATGTGTTGATAATGTGATAGATAAATGGTTTGGGTACCTACCACAAAACATACCTCCACATCGACTATACGTCAAACTCCTAATCCCCAACCTACCACTGATCCAAAAATTTCCAATGCTAAATCTTCCTCTAATTCTTATAATATTATCAAACAATTGGAGAAGACGATTGCACAAATATCCCTCATGGACTTACTTAAGTCATCACTTGTACTTCAAGACATCCTTACTCATGAATTTCATGATGCACGAGTTCCTAAGGATATCAATACTCAACAGTTTTAAGCCTTGATTATAAATCTATCACCTAGTAGTACAATCCTTTCATTTTGTCCTCATGACCTTTTGAATCCAAATATTAAAAATATCAATTCGTTATATATTGAAGCATTCATAACCCTTCATCAAATCAAAAGAGTTCGTATAGACAATGGAGATGCATTTAATATATGCTCCATGATAATATATTCATAATGAGGAAATTCTAAGAACTAATATCATCACTATTCATGGTTATGATAATAACAAGAGGAAATCATTAGTGTACAATCACAATATCCATAAATGTTGGACCTCAAACATTGGACGTATTTTATCATGTTGTGGATGAGATCTCATATAACATTATCCTTGGTCATCCATGGATTCATGTTATGTAAGTTGTTTCACCTTCCACCTTCCATCAATGCATTAAGTCACCTTATGAAGGTAAAGAGTTTACACTACTTGCTGATTCTAAACAATTTGAATATTGTAAGCTTCTAGAGGGTAGATATAAGCTCACAAATTATTTCCCTTATATAGATAGATATTCAGATCCTTGCATCATTCCCTTCACAAATCAAAACCATATTGATCCAAATATCCTTTTGAAACTTCAACCTTCTACATCCACTTTTTCACGTGAGGTTAAGATCCTTGAAAAAGGTATTAGAAAATATGAATTCCAAAATACTTTTCATATTGGAAAATTACCTTTATCTCCACGTATTTATGGTACGCCTAATGCTTCCCACCTCAAAGAGAATCCCAATTACAATATTTGTATAAATAGTTTGAAACGATTCAGATATCTAGAAGGATGAAAACATTCAGGGTTCTATGGGCTCTTGGTTGTATGATGATCGGTTGGATACATGCTATGAATCTCTTGAATACATGTAAAGAATATAAAATAGATGATGAACATGTAGTGGAAAGGTAAAGGACTCAAAAAAAATGAACAAGTTTTTCTTGATCCTATCATGTATATAGAAAATATCTATCGTTATGGTCTAGGTTTCAAAACATTTGAAACAATGTCTGTATTACTTGATGTATCGACTAGTGATGAGGATACTGACTCAGACATTTGAGACAAGTTCCACACATAACCTCTTTGATGACTTAGCTAGCACTAATCATATTCAAAGACCTTTCCATCTGCACCATTGAATTTGACCCTACACATCCTAGTCTAATAAATTGGGATGAACTAAATTACATATCCGTGGATCTCTTCCAAAATGATGAGGCCATTGAAGAATTATTTCAAGACTCGATACCTGATACCCTTTTTCGATCACAAGAATGGATTCAATATCGACCTAAATGCAACATTACTTATTTTGGATAAAGAACTTGAGTACCCCATTCCACAAAAACAAGAAAAATTAAAAAATTAAAAACAAAATCTCCCATAGTGAAAACCTCATTGAGGCACTATTTGAGAAAAAAAAATGAAAAAAAAGAAAAATAATAAAATAAAAAGGATGTATCTCCTAGTGAAAACCTTTATGAGGCTACTAAAGAGAGTAGAATCTCCTTCAAATCACATACATGATCTACATCAGCCTATAATATCTTTTCCAGAACATGAAACATCAAAAATTCTATTAAAATAGAACATTGACATAAATATTGGAACAAAGGAACACCCTAAAATCTATACAACTTGGTGCTAGTCTAAGAGAGGCATAAATAGAAGAATTTAACAACACTTTTTGTTGAGTTCTGAGATATATTTGCATAGACATACAAGGATATAATATGGTTAGATCCTATCCCTTGTGGCTCGTTAGGATTCGTCTATATGAAACCAGTCAAACAAAAAATAAGAAAATTACACCCCAAATTTACATTAACGATAAAAGATTAACTTCATAAACTCTTAGAAGTAGTGTCTTTATCAAACCAATTGATCATTCTGAGTAGGATATCAAATAATTTAACCTGGTTGCTAAAAAACCTTGGGAATCAGAATCTGTATAGAATTTCATGATATAAACAAAGGAATTTCTAAAAGACAACTTTCCATTACCAAATACTTGATATGATTATTGACTCTATAACAGGTCATGAAATGCTATCCCTAATGGATGGATTTTATGGCTATAATCAAATACAAATTTCTGAATAATATCAACCCAAAGAAACATTTACAACACTATGGGAACATTTTATTATAAGGTCATGCCTTTTGATCTTAAAAATGTAGGGGCCACCTATCAGAGAGGAATGACCGTTATATTCCATGAAATCCTACATGATATTATGAAATATTATGTAGATGATATCCTTATAAAAAAACAGATTTGATCATCAATAAATTTTGAGATGCATATTTAAAAGGTTATATGAATATAAGGTAAAAATCAATCCAAATAAATTTGTGTTCGGTGTAACTTCAGTAAAACTCATGGGATTCATTATGTAACAAAGAGATATCAGAAGTTGACCCCACAAACTTAAAATATATCATGGAAATTCCTCTTCCACAAAATATTAGATAGTTACAGAGGTCTTCTAAGGAAAAATCCAATCCATTAGATGTTTCATCTCACAACTCAAAGACAAGTGCTACCACTACAATTAGTTTCTGAAAAAGGATGTATAATTTAAATGGAATCAATAATGTTAAGACTCGTTCTCAAAATTGAAATAATATCTATCACGTCCTATGGTACTCATGTTTCTTATTCTAGAAAAAACAATGTTTCTTATACATACATGTAATAGAAGCATTACTAGAACAACATTATGATCAAGGACAAGAACAAGTTGTTTACTATCTCAGTAGGACCTTGATTGATCACAAAATAAAATACTCCCAAGTTGACGAAGGTATGCTTAGTAATGGATTTCACATTTCACAAGATACATCATTATTTTATCAATCATACAACTAAACTTATCACAAAAATACCACTCAAAATCTACTATTCCTATGTCCTAACAGGAAGAATGTCTAGCTGGGTTATTTTAGTTAGTGAATTTGATATAGATTTCATCAATCAAAAAGATATCAAGGAAAAAGTCCTTTGCAGATCAACTTTTTGCAGTACCTCTACCAGGATCATAACCTCTTCACTTTGAATTTCCCAATGAGGAACTCTTGTATATTGATGAAATTCCCTCTTGGACTCTACTTTTTGATGGATTTTGTAATATCCATGGGTCAGGAGTTAGTATTATACTACTCATGCCAGATATGGATGTTATTCCAAAATATTTCCACTTAAGCCTCCCCTGCACCAAAAATATTGTTGAGTATGAAGCCCTCATATCAATATTGAACTTTACTATTTCATGGCATCTCAAGGAGTTTACATGTCTATGGTGATTCCCTCTTGGTCATAAAATAAGTCACTGGTGAATATTAAGTCAAGGATGACACTTTATTCCCCTACAATATCATGGTTAATAGCCTTAAACGTTACTTTCAACTTATCACTTTTGAACAAGTTCCTCACACACAAAAGAAGTAAACGAATTGTAATAGAAACTATCATATCCATTCTTGAGTTTGATTCAAATTAAACGCACAATGAATTTATAATAGAGCATCTTTTGGTTATAGCGTACGATTTTCCTTAAGTCAACCATGACATGTGAAATATTTGTTCTTGAAAACACTTAGCATCTATGATATCTACACCTTCATCTACGATAAATATTTCCCTGAAACTATGAATTCCCAACATACAAACGATCCCTAACAAAATGTGCTTGTGCTATACCATCGTATACTGACACCTTATATCAAAGAGGCTATGATGGAAATCTCCTAAGATGTATCAATAAATATGAAGCACACCAAACTCTAGTCGAGGTACATGTTGGTATATTGGTGCACACACAAGTGGCATGGTTTTAGCTGAAAAATATTCAACATCAGTGGGTTATTACTGGCCCACTATGGAGTCAAATGCATGTAAATTTGTCACAGAAGTGTTTATCATGTCAACAACATGGAAATATCATGTCATGCACCTTCAAAATCTCTTTAACCGATCACCACACCTTGGCCTTTCTCCCAATGGGGGATTGACCTTATAAGAAAAATAAAACCCACATCCTCTAATGGCCATACATTCATTATACTGCAATTGAATATTTTACCAAATGGGTAGAGGCCATGCCTCTCACTTATGTCATTGGTACTAATATTTCTGAAGTTCATATTTAACCATCTCATATGTCATTTTGACATCCCTTCCTCCATTGTTACCAATGATGATACATCTTTTAAAAATAAGACTATTAAAGAGCTATCCAAACACTTCCACATATGCCTCTATTGGTCCACTTCATATTATCCATAATGTAATGGCCAAGCTGAAGCATCCAATAAAACACTCAAATCAATCTTGGAAAATATTATCTATAAACATGGTCACAATTGGCATACACAAGTCTATATTTCCTTTGGGCCTATCGTAAATCTTGTATCATACTCCAATAAGAGCCACACCTTTTTCACTTGTATATGGCTTTGAATTTTTATTAACTATATAGGTTGATATCCCATCACTTTATATATCCCTCAAATATTTGATCAGTCAAGATGAATACATACAAGATCGACATGCTAAACTTCACTTCCTAGATGAAAATAGGCTTAATGTCTTAAACCATTTGAAAGTGTATCAGAATCAAATTCATCATAGCTACAATAAATGGATAAAATCTAGACAGTTTGATAGTGGTGACCTTGTACTAAAATAAAATTCATAAAAATACAACAAAAGATTTAGAAAAGCAAGGAAATTTTGAACCTAACGTGTTAAGTCCTTATGTTATCAGTGTAAATTATAGATTTGGCGCATACAAGCTGTCCACTGAAGATGTCAAAGAGCTTAAAGATCCCATGAAAGTGGTTTATATGAAAAAAATCTATATTTGAATCATACATGAGTACCCTTTATGTTGGGGGCATTTTGGCATAACCACCTACATCTCTTCTTCATCCTATTCCTCTTACATATCACCCCAAATAATGTTTTTTTTCTTACTCCTTATAGTTAGGACATTTATCATTTTCTATACTATCCATATTTCCTAATATCCATTATCATTCATCCCTTGGTTTCATAAAGATCTTGCATTCTTACGAATTCTTGATGGGTCCAAGATCACCTAGAGTTTCTCAAATTGGCTCCATAAACATTCAAAAACATCAAAAATCCCATAAACATTCAAAAACATAAAAAAATCCCGTAAACATTAAAAAACCTTGAAATTTCCAAATCAAAACCCTAAAAATTCCAAAAAAAATTAAAAAATCTCAAAAATCCCTAAAAATCTAAATTTGTCTTTAAAAATTCCAACAATCTCACAAAAACAAATTTAAAACACAAAAAACTATGAATTTTTCCAAAACTTATAAAATCAGTAAAAAATATACCAAAAAAAATATAAATCAATAATAAAAAAATAAAAAAAACAATCCAAAAATCCAAAACATTTACAACAAAACAAAATCCTAAAGCTCAACACATTGACTGTTATCCTGATGTTAGTTCCAAATCGCAATAAATCAAAACAGACTAATCTAAATCCCTTGAACATATTATTGTTTAGGGAAATCTCATATCTCATTTACTCCCTTGCATATATCCATGCATGAGGGTAGTGACCCAATCAATCAAAAATCATCTTACCCCTTACATGCATCCTTTCTAGGGGGAAATCAAATCAATCAATCTTCACTGTGGAACACAGAAGGGACAAATTTAAGTGTCTTTATAATATTAATGTTGCAGTGTTACTTTTTTATCTTATCTATTTGACCAATTACAAGTTTATAGTTTGTCATCTTGGTTAATTTATAGCTATGGTGCAACCATCTACTGTGTATCTTGGGTTTGTTTTTACCTTTTTTACTTAGTTGTTTGACCAATTACAAGTTTCTTGAATACCATCTTGGTTTATATATAGTCATCGTGAAAACATCAACTCTATATATTGGATTTGTTTTTACCTTTATATGTTTTACGTGTTTTTGTGTTTACGCACATAGTGGGTTGAACATCATGGTTCTTTAATAGTCATGGTGTTAACTCTAATGTGTAAAAGCAAAGTAGGTTGCTCCAAAATACAAAATCTGAATGGAAGCTCAAGCTACTAGCAATGTTAGTCATATTGTCATTACATTCATTCATACATATCATTCAAAAATAAAAATAAACAAATTAGTTACTTGTTAACATTTCACATACATCTATAACAATAACGCAACATCTATAAAAGTACCTAAATCATCATGTATATACATCATCGTATGTAATGTCTAATGTCTCACAAAATTCATATATACAATGTCCAATGTTTCACAACTGTCATATATATAATGTCCATTGACTCCAAAATGTCAAATACATATACACATCATCATTCCACAATGGGAAACTATACAATGAATGTTCCTTCATCATGGGGCATATATAAAATAAATAAATTTATACCATACAACATAAACCATGGATCTCACCCACCCTTGGATTTCCTGGTCCACCATCTCACCTCAGTGGTAACATCTGGATTGATCTAGATGATCTAGAAAACATTTGTGATCTACACAATCTCCCTAACCCTCTCCTTTATCTTTTGGATGTAGTCTAGCACTCTCTAGCTCTTTGGGATGGATTCCTTATTCAATTCTCTGTAATAACCCACATCATTTGTAGATGTCAATAACTTCTTTAATATATCTCCCATCCCACTCACCTCAGCCACATAACGGGCCACACCTCTCTATTGTAACCTATTGCAGTTGTAGTGCTAACTAATTTATATCATGCATCATCTGCTACGCATGGACCCTCATATAATCCAACTATGTTTGTAATTCTTGATATACAACAAGAGAGGCATCTCATTGTCACATTACTATGTCTCTATGTTTCTGGACCGCATTAAGCTCTTCTACCTATATACCAGGAGGTTGTACTAGTGGTATCTAACTCCACACATCCACCTCTCCCCTATCTTCCCAAACATCATCCCCATTACCATCCCCATCTCCCCATATTTTATCCCCATCTACTCCTCCTCCTCATAGACTCAGTGGCCTATGTGGATAGACAGGTACCTATAAACCTTGTACTTGTACACCTTGTCCACCATATTCCTATATCAATACATGTACCTATACCTAAACCTATGTATATGCACCTTGTAAGTGTCCCTATACCTATCCCTATTCTTGTGCCAATGCACCCTGTATCGGTACCGATAACTGCACATGGGCATGTCCCTATCCATGTCCTCCTCCATGGTCTTGTCAACATCTCCCTCTCAATCACAACTCTACCCTCACTTTTTTTTGTTATCCCTCCTATCATCACTACCTAAGGAATGGTCAAATGAATCAGTACTATCACTACGTACCATGCAATATAACCTATTGATACACCTAGATCCACGATATCTGCTCATGCATTCCACACCTAAGCTAATACTCCTACAAAACTGATCCTCGCTATGCTAGTCCTGATGCATGGCCTAAATTTTGTAGTCTTTTTTACTACAAGTGCATACTGATTCTCTCCATTTGGTATATATTGTCTAACTCCAAGATGTCACATAACCATATCTAGTTTATGACGCTCAATGATGTATGATTGACTCCCAATCATGTATTGAGCCACCTCCACTATCCCCAAATCTTTTGCATCCATCACCCATCTATAGGACATGTATGGACTCCATGTGATATGGGAAAACTGTAAATCACCTATAGATTGTCTACAAAATGTCATATCTCCTTGATGACCTCTCTACCCACCACTAAATATCTCCCACCCAAACACAAACGAATCCTCTTGTTTCCTATCTCTCAAAATCCCCTCAATTCAACTCACTACTTTATGGTCTCATGCACAAATGTGTAGTAGAGTCGTTGGGCCAAAAATCCTCTAACTCTAGTATACAACCATATGCATAGCTCTGTATAAATGCGCTAGTATACATGGTCCCCATGAAACACCATCGCAACCAACAAACTTGAAACCATGCTAATCAACCCTAGTTGAAAGTGCCTCTCCATCTTATCAGGCAACACGTATTTTTTGATAAGATCCATCAAGTAGATAGGAATATGATCTATCTCATCATCCTCTATAAAATCTACAAGTTGTACTACCATACCCTTTCAATGAATCTCCTCTACTCCATTTACAGTAGTTGTGTCTACACCCAGGTGTGTTATGCTCTCCTATCCAACTGAATCAACCAACCTTGCATATGAACCCCCAGTATGTGGTACTAATGTATATCCCTACATGTAAACTTTTAAATCACCTAAAATTTTTGCTTTAGAAGTCACAAATTCACTATTCAATCACCCAAAATCAATGAACTCTACCTTGCTCAAGAAGGCAAAATCTTGCTCAATAAGCTAAATTGCACTAACTGATTGTACCAGAGGTTAAAAACCATTTCAACATGATCAAACTAAGAAACAAGTTTCACTTCACCATTTATCATATTGCTCTTTCTAGACCTTCATATGGCCTTGTAGCCCTAAAAACATATTTTTCTAACATAAATCACTCAAATTTCACTTTCAAATATTATTTGTAAAATTTAAAGATACCCTTTTGGTTCATTAAGATGGATGTCAAATTTCAAGGATTAATTCCTCACCAATCAAAAATTATACTTCTTTAGTGTTTTTCTAGCCTTCCTAATTAGCCCTCCTAGAACAAAAATCAAGAAACTAGGAGACTTCTATAAACAACCAATCAAAACTAAAAAGTGTTCTAGATACCATTTTGGCCAATCTTGATTTTTGCCAATTTGTATGCCCTAACTCTTCTTCTATCACTCCCAACTCCAATTTCCACTTTTTTGTTTGTTTCCTTAAGCCTAACTAGGTTTTAAAGGTAAATACATAGGGTTTGATTTCTTTTCACTTTACCCACTCCTTAGACACCTTAAACTCCCTCAACACACTATGTTCAAAGATCTTCCACCTTCTATACACCTTCTTACCTTCATATAGCTCATTTTCATAGTTTTTGGCTTCTTTAGGATTATTATTGGTCTTGACTCAATCAATCCTGTCATTATTATGTTTTTCTATATTCTTGTCTTCTCCAAGGATTCTTTAAAACCTCTTTGCAGTCCTTAACATCACTCTCCACCTTTTTTCATATTTGACACTTCTTGTAACTGTTAACTTTATTAGGTTGCTTAATAGTATGAGACTGAGATTTCATCACAACTCTGGATAAACATATAATATAGATAAATGGTTGAAAACCCAATTGCACATAGTCATCATCTTTAAATTTTAGATCATTTGGAGGTGGAAATACAATTTATCATGACTTTCCTAAATCCCTGTTTTAGGGGTTTTAAGGATTGAAAATACAATTTATTTACATTTTAGATATAGTCTTCTTATCTTTAAGTTTCATTCATTCATTCATACACCATGTCATAGTTATTCAATGCCTATTCCCCTGAAATACTCACATTCCTTCATGATAAACCTCTTTAAAATACTAACTTAGTCCTTACCTTATGTACACAGTCTCACACACTTGGATATGACTATCCCTTGTCAATATCTCCCCAATCCAAGCCCTCATAATGATTGTACCTTCATCTTGTACATGTATAAAACCATTTTTGAAACCTTATTCATCATCAATGACTCAAATATTCACAAATAGACATGTATCCTTTGCACAAGTACTTAAGCATGCATTTAAACATAGTTTTACTCAAAAATGAAGTTTTTATTAGATATAATCATGAAATTTGCAAAGCTTCAAGAGCCATATGGCTCAATTAAAAAGTTATTCTCCCTCTCTACTTCCTCCACCAACCTCAACCAACCCACTTCCTTCGAATACACAATCTTTTTAATGAATTTAGACGTAGTTAGGTTTTTCATTCATCTTAACTCACATTAGGATAAACTTACCATAGTGAGTTTACATGTAGGTAGGGTCAAGTAGAAGAGTTTAGGACATGCTTAACCTATAACATTAATATAAAGCCTATACAAACCCTTGAAATTCTAACTTACTAACTCATAGTTCCTACTTGACAATTCAAATATTTAAATGAGCCATTTTGGAGGGAAACTCCATGATGAGATCTTATTACAAATACATGAGTCCAAGTGGACTAAAATACCTTCTAAACATCCTAAGACACCTTAAGAACCTATTCTATCCAAAATTTTATGTATGTACAAGATTTTCCTGCATTAGGTACATATCCTCTAATGTCACATACATCTCCCCCATCGGTAATCTAAATGTATGAGACTTGATATGCCATCACTCCACTAACACAATCAATAAGGAGTGATCTAGCTTGATCTCTAGCATCCGTGTGATGTGTGTCAAACCTGTCACCTCCAATACCGCCCATAGTGCTCTCCACTCCACAGGTGTTATCCATATCTCAAACACTCACAATTGTGAATGTCTCTATCGTATGTCCAATTCATATAGTATCTCTTGCACATATTGCAAATATTTAATAGTCCCTTCTCAATTATGTTTCATCATTTCTACACCTTACCTAATCCCCTAATTCACGCTAGCACACTTTGTATTAAACTAGCGCACCTATTCTCACACTAACACACTAAACGCTAATGTAATTATTATTATGCTAGCGCACTTAACATCACAGTAACATAACCATTACACTAACACACTTATTTCTATAGTAACGCATCTAAATTAACACTAATGCAAGAAAGCCTATGCTAGTGCATTTTGCGGCCTACAGTAGCACAATTACATCCTTGCGCTAGTATTTATTTTCAATTTTCTTATAGATATAAAATGTAGTAAATGAAAAACATTCATCATTTTTTTAACTCGTAAGACCTTCATCGTTAGAACGTCATTCATACTCTCAAACCTAGTCTTCATGATGAATATGTGTTGGATATCACACCATCTCTATCACAAACTCAAAGAAAAAAAATCAATGTATAGAAATAAAATTCTAGTAGCAAAAATGACCAATGATTTTTTCTCCCACCCAATCCTCTATTTAACCCTTCTTCCAAATCCTAATTCAGATCCCAAAATCCTAGTTTTGGCCTTTGACCCTTCATATCTCATTTTTTTAATCTCATTTTGTTTGTCTCTTCTATGATAGTCTCTTATTCCTCTTATAAAGTAGTTGTCCACTTGTGTCACCCATCCGCTTGAGGGGGCACTCCCTTAGCACAATCCAAACCTTTTGGGGCATCCAAATTTGTCAATGGGATAAATCAAGTAGTCTACCACACTTCTTCATCAATTGTTCAATGATCTACACATGTCTACTATCTTTAAAGTGTTATTAATTCATAATAACACTCTAAAGAAGGGAAAATGTAGACACCCTAAATATTCTATTACGTGGTCTAAATCTCTAAAAATATCTTGTAATTACTTCACAACACATTACAACCATTTTCGACCTATTATGACCACTTTTGATATATTCAGATATTTTACGACCCTTAATGACATTCTACGACATTTTCAAGAAGAAATTTATATCATCCCTATCACTCACACATAATCTCAAGTTATTAAATATTCTTTTAATTAATCATATAGCCCTTATTATTCATCGCATACCCTATTAACTACTGTAATATCACAATAATTAATAAATCCTCCACCTTTCCATTTCCACCTCACTAGTTGACATCTCAAGTTCACTAAAGCAATTATAATCATGACTAAGTCTAGAAATCATTAATTAAATCATGACGACGAGTTCAAATTCAATAAAATCATAGATTTTAGGTAAGTAAAACATACGCCTTGAATCATGAATTTCCAAATTAAATAAAAACTCTCTTGAAGCTAAAACTCACGTCACGTTTTGGCTGAATAAATCAAAATACATGAAATATTTATTCAAATAAAATATTTTAATATTTAAAATATGTGCCACCTTTTCCAAAACTCAATGACAACTTATTCAGTCAAGCTCAAATCAACATCTTATCTTACCAATCTATTTTGAAACTCAAACAAATCATTCCAATCATGCTTCAGTCATCCTCAAAGGTAATACATTAACATAGGGTGAAGGATTATAACCCCCTATGCCTAACATGGTAGACCCCAGGGGGGTGTAACAAAACAGCTTGGTAGATTCCGTGCCTATATTAGATTAACCCCATTAGCATTATAATATACATAACTTATTAACTTAACTCCATTGTTATTTTAATACACATCCCTTATAAGCATTAATACATTTGTATTATAAAAGACATGCCTTAGAAACTTATCAAAAAATTAATCACACAAATCAAGGCTCTGGGATTCTCTTCCCTTAGCTATAAATAAACACTCATTCCCCTCCATTTTTCATATTTGGAATATTAAGAATTTGCATTGTTGTGTCAATTTTCCATTAAATTTTACACACCTTTGCGTTATCCATTTAATCACGAATCTATCAATAAATTCAATCATCAATCATTTGCATTTCTTGTAGCTAAATTTCAATTCCATTCAAAACATTTCTTAGAGCATCCACATCCAATTGATCGTAGAGATTCAACAAGCTTGGTACTTCATTCCAAGCTTTAGATAATCTCATCTAAGGTTTCAAGGAGGTATGAAGGAAGGATAAAGTTTTCCTATTGTTTGTTTTCTTCCCTTATTTCACATTTTCTTTTTATGCATCATATGATGGATAAATCTACAATCTTAGCATATCATACCAATTTTACCACATTTTAGTCAATATTTCTATATCCAAATATTTGATGAAAAAAATTGAACTGAAAGTTGAGGATCATTATTGGTCTTAAACACTTGTTTATAAGGGTTTATCCTTTCACTACGGTAGATGCTTTGAAATTGGCCACTTGATTTCGGAGTTCCATCTCTCTAAATATAATATGGTTACATCGTAGTGGACGAAATCCCTTCCCCACATTTTTATGATGAAAGAAGATAATAAAAATGATTCTGAATTCTCTAAAAGGGAGACCTTAGACAATCAATTGAATGCTCCTCATTTTATCAAAATCATGCCTATATCTATATAACTAGTACCACCCTCTTGAGAGTAGCACCTGGAAGGAGTAGAGGTCATGGCGAGGCATATGGTATCTTCTACAACTTCAGAAGAGCATTCAAGTTCATATGAAACCTAGAATTTTTTTTCATTATGTCTATATTATAGGGATCAAGGTGATAGTGGAAATTGGATGTAGTGAATAGGAAAAAAACACAGACATCATAAAAAGGCATTGGAACTAGCTAAGATGGTACTACACTCCCAAAAAGGAAGCCGAATTCAAAAGATTTTTTTCCTTATTTTTGACTGATCCAATGGCGATGTTGGATGGAAGAAATCTACTTTGGGATTGTTGTGCTTTAAAAAAGGTGTTGGTTATATTTATAATGCGAAGTCGAGTTAGTTGGAAGTTTTATTTAGTTGAGACTTTATTGCTATATCCGACATGATTCGTACAAGGTTATGAGAGCCTTTCAAAATCCTTACCAATTTAGCTAAAAAATTAAATAAATGATTGTATTTATTCTAAGTATAACATGTCAAATTCAAGTAGTTACTACAAATAAATTAATATTCATGGTTTTTTAACAGTAGTGATTGCATTTTCGATGGTCAAAGTTTATGTGAAATATATTTGGAAATTGCGTAAGAGGAAGACAACGTTTGAAATACTTTCTTATTTCTATTAGAAAGAATTTATAGCCAATTTTGGAATTAGAGTTCCTAAAAAAAGGAATGTTAAGGCATATTCAAATTCATTATCATCATTAATGAGTTATGCATTATTATTTTTTATCAACAAACAACACCGTGAATCCTAAATATTACAAGACCTTTGAAAATTTTCATACATAGACAAAGACAATTATAATAACTAATGACAAATTCAATTACCTAGACTTAGAAATAGACATATAACTTAAAGAGGTTTTTATAAATGTGGGAATTTCTATGTTGGAAAAAAAATTATGATGTGGAAGACAAGATGTCATCCTAATAATGCAAGTTACTCATGGCTATAAACAATGACTCTTCTCAAGTTGAGAAAATCAAGGATGAGGCTAACAATAGAGTTGATAATGTGGAAGACAAGAAACCCTTTGGAGAATGTGATGTGATCAAAACTACAAAGTGTGACTCATCTCAAGTTGGGAAAAAATAAAGGTCAAGCTAACGAGATGTTGTCGATTCCTTAAAAATTATAGGAGCTATCATCACCCAATGAAACATGATTTTTATTTGGTGTGTTTTTCAAGCTAAACAAACCCAATCTGTACTCCCATTCATGTGGTTACACCTGATTAAAAATACTGTATAGATCTATGTGACATTGATTCCTCATGTGATTGTACAATATACAACAATTCATCATCCACCGAGCTTGTCTTCCTCATCAGTAATGTTTCCTTATTGTTGCAACTTCTTTTGATTCTAATTTTTATTTTTTTCTTCTCGAGACTTATTGTGTTGTCCCTGTGATGAATTTTTGTCTTCATACTTATTCTAATAGAAGAAGCTTGTTGGAATTTATTATACCCATTAGACCAAGAATATTTCAATTCATGACCTTTTTCACCACAAATGAGACATTATTTTATTTTTTTGTTCCCTTATTTGTTCTACTAATTACTTTTTCTTCTAGGTTTTATTTTGAACATTTCATGGATTTTATTTCTTTTTTATATGCCAAGATAGATCATGTTTCTCTTTTTCTACTATTGTGTGTGCTGATTATTTCTATTATAAAACGATCACCAAATTCTCAAATATCAGTTCTTTTCTTTTGACATTCAAATTAGTTACAAATATCTTGTAAGTGGGGGTTAATTCTCTCAATAAAAATTCTATGAGAGAGGAATCTATCTCTTTCAATTACAATGCTAGGAATGATTCCCTCAAATTTGCAATACACCTTGAAAAGGCTTCCATTTTTTTCACTATTTTTCAATATGAGACTGTGTAATTGACTTTTGGAGGTAGATAATTGTATTTTGATTCTTGGTTCTCATATACTATGTTTGGATTATCCCTCACTTACCTTGGCTATTGTAGGATCATGAATGTGGGGCTATACCTCATTTGTAAATCCAAACAACATGATGAATTTTTCCTTCTAATTAATCTCTATAAAATTGTTTTTGTACAACATACATTTTTATATCAAATGAAGGAATTGATGTATTCAAATTCAAGGTGTTTCTTGATCTTTATTCTCCATGTTGTATAATTATCTCGTATAAGGAATTGTGAATATGAAAGAAATAATTTCAAATCATTTGCACCCATTTTTACAAATTATGGGAGATAGATGGGTTCCTTATCACTCCATATAAACCCCCCTTCTATATATAATTATTATGATATACCACAAAGTTCAATATATGTTCCTTTCTAATATAACTTTTGGAATGTGGAATAAGCCCATCCTTTCAATATAGCCAAAAATATGTAACATAGACATTAGCGTACACGAGATAAGAGTGATACTTGGTACCAAAGGAAATACGTGAAATGGATCTGTACAATCAATGACACTTTCTTAGTGGAATGTCATATACGTGTGTATAACTTACGTATATAATTGGAATCTTTCACATGTTAGGATTTACACCTAACAATCTGTGGTGAATGGGAAAACAAACGGGAATGGATTGTGAATTTTTTTATGAGATCCTTATTTCTCCTTAGAAATTCGTAGGGATAGTGCCTAAATATCATTATTTCATCTATATTAGGTGGTGGGTATGGCTAAATAAGAGAACTACTTTGTCCAAATTGGGAAGTGGAAGAAAACATCCTATGATTGTGATTCACAAAAAAATACCAAAATCCTACTCCAACTATAAAAATTAATCCTACTTGGAAATAAATCTCCAAACTCCTAACCCTACTAAAAAACTTAAGCCCGATTATAGGATCCCATAAAATAATTACAGTAAATCTCCAAAGATCTCACCTAACACTAACCTTTTCCTCTTCTATGAGTTCCAATATCTCCCATTACACCGTACCCATTTCTTAATGCACATTCCATCTTAAAATTCAGTTTCTCCTTCCCTTCATAGGAAGTATTTCGCAAATAACTCAAGATCTAAGAATATGAATAATGTTACTACTGTAAACAATACTACTAACCTAGTAGAAGAAGATTCATTTATGGGACCTTGCTATTCTCCTTCCGGTAAATCACCCTTCAATAATTTCCCCCAAAAACCCAAAAGAATGATTTTTTTTTTATCAACGGACATCAATATGAATCCCAACAATGAAAAGATACCTAAAAAAGAATTTCATATAGAGACAAATAAAGAGACACGTATGGTAACTAAAGAAGAATCAATTTACCTAGACTTATAAAGTGTATAAAGTGAAGAGATTTGTATAAATATAGGAAATGTAGAAAGTTAAAATAGTGTAAAGCAATTGATTATGCACAAGAGGGGAATCCATCCAAAGAATGTACATTGCTCGTAGCTGCAAAAAGAAACTCTTCTCCGAGTTGAGAAAAATAAAGCAAAGGTAAAAAAAAAATTGTTGATGGAGAACGTGAGATCATTACAAGTAAAAGTAGTGACACATATCAATTTGGGAAAATTAGGGTCAAGGTGAAGGAAAGTTTTGATGATGTAGAAGAGAGGAATCTCTCCCTAGTAGGTGAGGTGGTTGTAGAATCAAATAACAACTTATCTAAATTTGGGAAAAGAAATGCCAAGGTGAAGAAAAAATTTGATGATGTGGAAGAGGGGAAGTTGTTGGGAGAATTGTGAGGTGGTCATAACGGAAAAACAATGGCCCTTCTCAAGTTGATAAAATAAATTCCAAGGTGAAGGACATTCTTGATGATGTGGAAGAGGGGAGGCTATTGGGAGAGTGTGAAAAGATTACGACTGCAAACAGTGATTCATCTCAAGTTAAGAAAAGTAAGGCCAAGGTGAGGGACATTATTAATAATGTGGAAGAGGGGAATACATTTGGATAATTTGATGTGGTTACAGTTGTAAATAGTGACTTTCTTCAAGTTGAGAAAATTGAGGCTAAAGTGAAGGACATTGTTGATAATGTAAAAGAGAGGAATCTTTCAAGAGAATGTGATGTGGTTGCAGTAGCAAACAACATTTTTTCTCAATTTGAGAAAATCAAGGCCAATGTAAAGGACATTGATGATGATGTGGAAGAGGAGAAGCTATTGGGAGAATGCGATAGGTTTGCAACCACAAAAAATGACTTGCCTCAAGTTGAGAAAAACAAGGCCAAGGTGAAGAACATTATTGATGATGTGGGAGAGGGGAAGCCCTATAGAGAATGTGATGTGGTCGTAACTACAAAAAATACTTTTTTCAAGATGAGAAAAGTGGGACTAAGGTAAAGGACATTGTTGATGATGTTAAAGAAAGTAATTTGTTGAGATAATATTAGGTGCTTTTTTCTATATACAGTGATTCATATCAAAATGGAAAAATCAATTTCAAGGTGAAAGTAGAATATGGATAACCATCTAGAGAGTGTGAGGTGATCGCAATTACGAGCAGTAACTCATCTCAATTTGGGAAAATAAAGGCCAAGGTAAAGGACATTATTGATGATGATGAAGAGGGGAAACCACCCTCAAAAGAATGTGAAATGTTTGTAGATGCAAGCACCGACTTGCCTCAACTTATGAAAATCAAGGCCAAAGTTAAAGGACATTGCTAATTTTTTTAAAGGGTGTTGTTTCTTGAAGAGATTAAACAATATGTGTGTTAGTGTTGAATGTGTTGAATGGTTTTGTGTAATTGTAAATCCATTTAACCTAAATCCACCTTTTGTTTATAAGTTTTTATGGACGCAAAATGATTTCAATATTCCAATTGAAATATCCTAAGTATATTTATCATAAGAAGCTTCCTTATCATTTTTATTATAATTTATTTTTAAGATGGGATTTTATAAAGTTTAGTCCCTTTTTAAGGTAGTTTTAATTTTTGTTTTTAATTAGAAATAATATATATTTTTATGGATTTGTATCATAACAATTTTATGGATTCTAATATTTTAAATATGAAATGAATAACTCTTGAAGCAAAATTTAAACATATATTTGAAGAAAAGAAATTGATGTATGTCATAAATGCTAAGAAACCCATTTTTGAAAGAGGTGTACAACAAATAAATTTAAGTAAATCCCTCTTTCTTAAAAAAATATTTGACATGCATAAGGTGCCATGAAAATGTTTATAAAAAAAACCTAATCAAATTGGAATTAGAGTGAACATTAATTATAAATAGAGGGTAAGTAAAAATATATAACATAGATAAGTACATAAGATACTACAAATGTCAAAAGTTTTGTCAATGGGAAAAGAGGCTATATGACGAGAAGCTTAAATTAGTGAAAGATATTCAACATTCTCCTTTCCCTTACTGTCAAATGCTTATAATTCTTGTGTTCTAAGTGGGTTGTCTCACCTTTTGATTTCTACCATAAAAATGTGTAAAATGTCATTAGGTTAATGACTACTCATGAATATCATTTGGGTAAGACATAAGATTAAAAATTCCATAAGATTCAATTATCTAATCTAAATTCTTTAGGAAATATATCAAATTCACATTAAAATATAACATATAGTTGTAATTTAAGTTAATCACACATTAATTACACCGAAGGTGTTCTTGTAGTGAGATGAGACCTGTTGGACCTGACAACAGTCAGAGATGCAATGGTGGAAATTAGTTTAGCAGGGTTTCATTGAAATCATACGGCCAAAAGAATTTCATGGTGATTAGTATGCATTTCGCACATAGTATCCAGAATAGTCGTCGAGCTCCTCAAATTCTATCACGACCTATTTTTAATGCAGCACATGGAGATCACCGTAGAATCTCTTTACAAATCGAAACTCATGCGAGCATTTTTTTACCTCTACGACGGCCAAAAAGCCATCTATCCAGGCATGGAGGCCACCATTACTAAAACCGACGGCATTATCTCTCGTCGAGGTTTTTTCTGAATTGATGCGTATAAAGGACAGGTGCTCGAAAGTGAAGGGTGGGTCGATGCATTTTTATAAGGAGGACAATGGATTTTAAGGAGGGCATGGTATTGTGGGTGCGCCTTTGGCATTTGTGCATAAGTACGAGAAGGTCGGGGTGGTTACGTTTACCATGTATGGCGATGGAGCTGCTAATCAGGGCCATCTTTTTGAGGTGCTCAATATTTCTGCCTTGTAAAATTTGTCATATGTTCTTAACTGTGAGAATAATCACTAAAATATTTGGGAATAATCTACATTTTTCTTATTGTCTTAGCTTTTTTTATTGTTTGGTAAATTTTCCTTGCGGGGTAAATTCTGGCTTAAACACATGGTATCTTGAAATTTACAAGGGACTTGCAATCCACAACCGATTGATGAAGTATTAATACCCATTCCACATAACCACTCTTTGATTTACACTTTATGGTGGGAGTAAGTTGTATAATTTACTATCTTTATTTTGTTTAATTTGTTTCTTTTAATACATTGGTCACTTTTCCCATGGCCTTAACTCTTTCTTAGATGCCATCGATCAAAGTGTGCCTTTTTTGTAAAATTCAATGAGACGCCAAGTAGAAATCACCCATGTCTTCTTAGTTGGGTTCGAGGTTAGAGCTGGTCCACATGTGCACAGGGCCGTCTGGTGTGTTCTTTGTGTTACTCTTCTTGGGATGTGCAAAGTTTAATTATGGAATTCACTTGATCATCTATTCCAAATGTTCTCAACATGAAATAGTTATTATGTTACATGAGATCTCCTAATATAAATAAATGGGGAAAATAGATTAATATTGTTCCCAATACGAAATAATTATTATGTTACACAAGATATCCTAATATAAATAAACAAGGAAAATAGATTAATACAAGTGTTATCATAAAATGAACTTACTGGCATGGTGAGGATAAGAAGGGTGCCATGAGAGAGGCACTAATTATTAATACTTTATGATAAAATGAATCAGTTCATGTGTATGAAATCTTTAGACCTTATCTTATGCACGTTGAATGGAAGCTTTTATCCCAACTACATCCTATTAATCCCATGGGCCTTGCAAACCTTGACATGATATGTCTTTGAGATTTTGACATGCATCACAATTGGCTCCAAAATGATGTTCCATTAAGTTTGCAAGAAAGTGGCCCAATATCTTTCATTAATACGTGCAAGACCACTACAACTATCATTTTCAAGATGCATACATCCACATCCACCACTATGCTTTTCTCAGCAGAACAAAAGCAAGATTTCAATATAATTTTCAATCATTTCCTTACAGCTCCACATTTGTTTGCGAAAAATGTCCCTCCCATACTCCCTTCAGAATGTTACTTTCAAACATTACTCCAAAATGTCCCTCTCATCATCTCTTCAAATGAAAGGAAGAGGAATCATATTTAACTAATCTACATATCTCCCCTCTCTAGCATAAGGTGCTCCACCCCATCTATCCCCTTCTCCCTGCAACATATATTTCTATGATTTAATTACATGCTCGCATTTTTTGGTAATTTCATGCTGTAGATACTATCTATACGTGAGTACTTGCATAAACAAATTCTTTCAATTTATTTTTCTCATACTATATTCTCATTGCATTCCAATTTATATTCTTCATAGATATTGTTCTTGATTTTCAATCACCCATCCTCCCCTCCTCTTCCGTGTTCCACAAATTTCTTCCCCCTTGATTCCATTTGGTGTCCACATCGCAAGGTCCAGTGCGCGATTGCTAGTATTAATTGTGAGACAAAGATAACTAAAAAACACTATAAACTCCAAAATTTGTCTTGATGTAAAAAGAGATAAGATGGTAATGCAAAAATAGATAATTGCATTTTTTCTATGTATAACAAGTAATTACTACAAATAAATGAATATTCCTAGGCTTTTTTTATAGTAGTGATGGTATTGTCCATGGTAAAATTATATTTGTAATGAGGAAAACAACATTTGGAATAATTTCTTCTTTCTACAGGGAAGAAATTCTAGCCAATTTGGAATTAGATTGCCAAACATCATTATAAGTTGTGCATTGTCACATAGGCTAATAGTTGGATGTGATTTCTTGAGTGAATTTAAAATAAATAGGAATATTAATAAAAATTTGTTTAATAATTTGGAAAGTGGTGGTTTTCAAAGTTGAAAAGTGGCCTTTTGCAATGGTCTTGACCTCCTACAACTTTAAAGGATGGAACAAAGGATTGCAATGGAATATACAAATAATTTTCTTAAACAAAGAAAAAATGAAAATAATCAAACATGGTTGACGGCACTGAAAGTAAATTTGTACTCATTAAAAAAACGGTTTACGCATGAGTGGCCCTATTAATAGTTTTATCAAACGAATTTTCTTTACTAATAGCTCTATTAATACTCGTGTTAAAAGGTAATTACTTTTCTAAGTTTTTTTGTTGTATTTTTGAGGTTTGTTTTATTATTACACTTATTGATTGTTGAACATTAAATTTGGACAAGGAAATGAAGACAATGAATGTAAATAAAAAAATTTGACTGAATTTCAAAGGAAATATATAGTGAATTACAATGTTGAGTAAGTGTATAATCTAAATAAATGAGAAAATTTAGCTAAGAACTATAGGCGATTTAAAGAAATTAAATCTAAAGTAAGAACATTTTTAATCAAATAAAATAACAATAGCATATAAGATATAGCTAAAGAAGTACAAGCAAGAGTTATATATAGGGTTTCTAGAATGACTTCGCTTGCTTTGGTAGGTTTGAACTGATTCTAGGCTAGAGAATCATCTAGAAGGGTGTATGCTAGAATGAATGAGATCTATGTATGATTCTAGGATACAATGATCATAGGGACATAATGCCTAGAAAGGGACAGGGTTGTATGGGTGCTAGTGTCTCCTCTAGGTACTGATGTCTGTGAAAGGGATTCGATTCTGGTTATTTATTTATCACTTCTTATTCGATGTAGGTCATATTAGGTTTAATGCACTACTGCTTTGTCACAAATGTACCTAAACAAAACCCTAGCTACCTACACAAGACTCAAGCACACATTATACTAAATAAGAAATACATATAAGAGAGTCAGACTGACCTCAGGGGTCACCCCGATGTGATATTTTTTCCGAGTGTTACACTACAATCTTGAATCCATGTAGTTTTAGTGGTGTGTAATAGAAATTGTGTCCCTTGAGCTAGGATATCATAGTTTCAATCACACAAATAATAGTGAGATAAAACTACTTTGTCCTAATGCAATATGTGTGATATGGAATTTAGAAGAGCCTCCCCCTATATAGTGAATAATGCAGCCCAAAATGCAGTCCCTTGTGTTGTTCTTTTGTTGGGAATACATGACATGTGGAATAGTGCTATGATTCAAGAACAAACCAAATTATGCAAATATGGAACCAGATAATTCCCCAAAATCTACATTAGTGGAAGTATAAACTAGAATAATCCAAATCAAAACAAAGTACACAAACATAACACAACATGTACCGTGGTTCCCCCAATGTGGGCTACGTCCACTAAAGATAAATATATCAATATATAATAATAAACAAGACAAATAAACTCTTCCCACAAGAGTACAATGCATCTCTCCAAGAGTATCTCCTCCTCCAAATATCTAAAACAACCATGCCTCTAAACCACCAACAGATCTCACATAACTAGGAACTACTACATCTTTGAATTGTAACCTAGCTCTCCTGTGAATCTGTAAACAAGACCTCTCAAATGGGTCTACCAATGTGCAACCATAACTGTACACCAAGAAGTAAGTCTCTCCTCTATCACTGCATCAACCTATGTAAAAAAGAAGATAACCTCCTCTACGATACTAGATATATATGGATCAACAATACAACATGATCTCATGGATCTACAATACAATATCTCACAACAACATGTGGATATATAAGAAGAAACTCTATGTGCTTTGTAAACTATGTAAGACATTACATTGAGACAGTAATTATACAAAGGAAATATAGTAGTAGACATTACCCTCTTCTCACCATTCAGATGTACCTGTAATTTTATTTTGTCCAGCTTCTCTCCATGGAAGTTGTGTCTTCATGTAATATTTTTCTTCTTCTTATTCTTCATCATATCAACCAAGGATTCCACATCCAATAATAATAAATTACATGTAATTATAATCTTCTAACCCTATCTTTCTAGCTTATATAAGATTATAAAAACTTAGGGCATCTTAGCTATGTATTTACAACCTTTAGATCACCTTTAAATCAAAGGTTGGATCTAATCCTACATCTAAAATAAAAAACATAAATGCACAAGTAACTGGTGTCAGTTTCCTGACTGATGTCAGTTTCATGATCGATGTCGGTTCCCTAACCAATTTCGGTTCCTCCCAGGCGACCGATGCCAGTTCCCTGACCAATGTCGATTACTGTGTAAACCTGCAAGTTTGTAAAACATGTTATTTGTGAAGTAATTCAGCTCATCAACTCAATAATCTCCCACTTGGAGATTAATTTATTAACTTGTACATGTACATTACCGTCTTCTACATACCGTGAAGACCAACTATTCTTTTTTTCAAAAATACTCTAAAAAATCAGGAAGATTAAACCATATTCTAAAACCAAGAATATAAATAACCCGTGACTTACCATATACCTGCATGAAGCTACTATTGATCTATGATACACAAGCTATCCATACATCAAGCTCCCATTGAATCGTAACACCAAGCCTCTCATGTAGCTAAACCACCATGACTAATAAACCTGCAAGAGATCCCACTCAAACTCAAATAATTAGCTTCAATTACAACCATATCCATACCTATAAAACCAACCATGTTCTCCAACCATCTATACATGTCTCCATGCAACCACCAATGCAACTAACCAAAGACAAGTCAAAATGGAATATGCATAAGAAAACAAGATCTTGGGTAAAAACAACCCAAATGAGTTCTACATGTAACTAGTGGGTGATCAATACACAACACCTACACAACTCATAGAATCCAAACACTACATTCTGCAAATCTAACCCTGCATAAACAAATTGCATGTCCAAGACAACCATCTATAGAAAACATATCCATCATGGAGTAACATAGTAATAAGAGGTAATACAAACATCCCCTACTCATGCTCAAGGGCATCTAAACCATGCTCATATGAATCCATGTGCAAAAAAATGTTTGCATTATCATAGAATCACAAAACATAATCTATCCACATGTATAAACTCACCATGTACATCCATCCATATCATCACGCTCTCCAGAAGCCCCAAGTCTTTCACCAACTAACTCCAAGGCCACACATCAATCATGTGCTCATTAATGTCAACAACAATAACCATGATAGCCATGCTACTAATAACTTGTTCAAATACCATAAAAAAATGTCATCAAACATACTACACAACTAACCAAGATGAAAGCAAACAATGACAACATCAATAAATTGTAAATACACACTGTTGTCACACCTGTAACCTGTAGCAAATAGCTTTTCATTCTTTCACTCTTCAAACTCTAAAACATTTCTCTCTCTTCTTAACCCAATTGAACAACCATCAATTTTCATCCCATAAGGATATCCAAGCACTACAAAATAAAACTAGAAGTGACATCATCATGCACTAAACACAAAATACCTACAAAACCACGACTTTCCTCCAAAACACTTGTGCCTCATGCCACTCTGAATAGTA
This sequence comes from Taxus chinensis, assembly GCA_019776745.2. Taxonomy (NCBI): domain Eukaryota; kingdom Viridiplantae; phylum Streptophyta; class Pinopsida; order Cupressales; family Taxaceae; genus Taxus; species Taxus chinensis. The sequence goes on along the minus strand of CM034155.1, from coordinate 658,820,820 downwards.
GCATTCTCCTCTCACTCCACATGTGCATTTTTGTCCAACTTGTAATGCCAAAAACTATGGCTTTCTCCCATACAATATGAACCCCCTGCACTACCACTCATCACCAAGCTCAAAAGCTCTAATATATATCAGTGAGAGATAAAACAGATGAAAGAAAATATAAAAAATTGATTCCCTTCTTATCAAAGTATACTTCTGCATCAGAGAAGTTTGTAATTCTTGTGAAATAGGTTGAACCACCTTATTTTCATCCATGTGTACTCGACATATTTTATTATCTACAACTGTGTCTAAATATGAGTTTTCATTGAGGATCTCATCCTTAGACTAGAAAACCTTATCCTCAAGATTACAACACATTCCAGAAATAATAGTCAAACTCACAAAATATCCATGGTGCATATTTTACTTGTGCACACAATCCAAACATAATATCATTTGCTTCAAACAAAAGAAATAAAACATGAACTCTATAGAGATACTTGAATCTAACCCAAGTCTCACTGGACTCATTGAGCTAACTCCATCTTCTTTGATTCAAACATTGAAGTGATCTACCCTATTTCTTCCTATACACTCTGTGTAAAAAACTTGATCCTACAAAATGGACACTAAACCTTTCATGCCCTCTTCTGCTATAAAAATACAGTACATATTTACTACCATAGAGACCGACCACAGTCTACTGAGCGGTATTGGTTCCCCTATGTGACCAACGTCATTTCACTGACTGATGTTGGTGCTGCTGAAACAATCACAATGCCACATATTGGCATAGTACACCAAATCAGGTTCCTACTCCAACCAAAGATGATAGTTGTGCTGAGCCAGTCATTTCAAGAAGCACCCAAATATTTCACAAAATTGTTTACAACAATAATACATGCAATAAAATTGTACCAAGATGAAATACATCACCTTCCCAGCACCAAGACACTCAACCGCATCTTCAACCGAAGTAATTTCCTCTCTGATTGAAGATCTGTCTTCATTTTATGCTATTATATTTTGCCTCTCTAACAAAGTTCATGAATCTAACTACACCAAGGATGCATAACTACTCCTCTATCTCTTACTCAGATCTACAGTCCCAAACATGCATGTGTAACTGAAACATACAAGCATTGAAATACCAAGATAAAAAACCATACCTCTATAATCCAGATCTGTAATCTGACCAACATGCATGTGCCTCCAAGAACCAAGGACACCACAAACATCAAGACACATTCACTGCATCTTTTCAAAATCCTTTAGATCTGTGATTTTTTCTAAACAGGTCATTAACACATTGTCCAACTAACCAAACACAGTCACCCTGCCGATATCGGCTAAGGAATAGTACCGACCAACATCAATATAGCATACCGATACCAGTCACTATCATTTTCTAACAACCTTTCATTTCTAACTCCCACTTGAGATTAAATCTTTCCCTACGATTTACACATCAGGCAAAACAAAACCCTTATCTCATACAAGTGTCAATAATACCACTAACAAAACCCTGAAGCAAACCCTTGATGTAAAAACTAAATCCATCACTTTGATACCAGTTTTTGGGAATACATGACATGCGGAATAGTGCCATGATTCAATAGCAAAAAAATCATGTAAATACAAAACTAGACAATTCCCCAAAATCTACAATAGTGGAAGTATAAACTAGAATAATCAAAATCAAAACAAAGTACACACACATAACACAACATATACCGTGGTTCACCCAATGTGGGCTACATCCACCAAAGATAGAGATCTCAATATATAATAATAAACAAGAGTACAAATCAAATCTTGCCACAAGAGTACAATACATCTCTCCAAGAGTATATCCTCCTCCAGATCTCTAAATGGGTCTACATGAGTGCACTACAACTGTGCCTCCAAACCACCAAAAAATATCACATAACCAAGAACTACTGCATCTCTGAATTGTAACCTAGCTCTCCTATGAATTTGCAAATAAGACCTCTCAAATGGGTCTACTAATGTGCAACCATAATTGTGTACCAAGAAGTAAATCTCTCTTCTATCACTGCATCAACCTATGTAAACAAGAAGACAACCTCCTCTACAATACTATATCTCTATGGATCAACAATACAACATGATCTCATGGATCTACAATACAAGATATCACAACAACATGTGGATCTACGACAATAACTATACAAAGGAAATACAATATAAGACATTACCCTCTTCTCATCATTCAGATGTACCTAAAATTTCCTTCTGCTCAGCTTCTCTCCATGGAAGCTCTGTCTTCATGTATATTTTTTCTTCTTCTTCTTCTTATTTTTCATCCTCTCAACCAAGGATTCCACATGCAATAATAATAAATTACATGCAATTATAATCTTCTAACCCTAGTTTTCTATCTTATATAAGCTTATAAAAACTTAGGGCATCTTAGCTATGCATTTACAACCTTTAGATCACCTTTAAATCAAAGGTTGGATCTAATCATGTGCCTAAAATAAAAAATAAACACATAGGTAACTGGTATCGGTTCCCTAAACGATATTGGTTACTATGTAAACCTGCAAGTTTGTACAACATGATTTTTGTGAAGCAACTTAGCTCCACAACTCAACATCTTTTGTATGTGGTAAATATAGAATGATAGCTCAATTGCCACTTTAGAATAGTTAGTAGGTTACGTGTGTATATTTATATATGAGTTCTTAGTTTGAATTTCGGAGTGACACAAAAATCTAACCTAGTTCATGAAAGGAGACAAGAAAAGACCCAAATCCAAAGAAAACCAACAAAGTAGAAAACAAAACAAAGAGGACAAAAGTTCCTAGAAGGACACTAATGCTTGGGTGCTACTATCCTATCTGGGACATATTGTCCTGAAGCAAAAAACCAGGAATAGGACCAAAGACAAGAACATGATTCCTGTGACTTGACCAAAAAGATGGAAATGTAAGATCAAAGACACAAACCAAGCGAATCAAAGCAAGAAATGGACCAAAGAGGTGTCACCAGTGCCTAGTCTCTAAACTTATAAATAATGTATATAACAACATACTAGAGGCGTAATGTAATATTAATAAGTGTATATTTTAGTTACTACATTTCCCCCCACTTTAAGTTGGTTCATGAAAATTCGGTAACATAAATTTGAAAATAAAAGTGTACCTTAGAGAGTTGAAAGTATATCATTCCTAATATCGTGTTGAATGAATATTGTAGTGTGTCGAATGGAAAAGTACAAGATGTGTACCATGGAATCTAGGGGAAGGATAAATATCATTGGGGTGACCTTTGCATGTGTGTAGTGGGAATGATGTGTGCTTGATATTTTCTTTAATGTTCCATGTGTTATTCACTTTTTTGGAGTAGGATAGGAACTGCAAAAGAAAACAAGTGCAGTCAATGCTCATGGTAAATGCAATTGAAATTTAACTTGACAAATATGTAAAATGGAAATACCTATTTGGAAAAAGCTAAACCAAGGGGTTAGAGTACACCTAAAATTTTGAAAGAGAAAATGGATAGAAATTTTACCCTACTTGTGGAATTGATGCTTAGGAGCTGATTAGGGGAGTCGAGAATGATCAATTCTTGACCCGATCTGATCATACTAAGGATTTTGGCATTGTGTCGTTAAATTATGGATTTGAGTGTCTTGATGCTAAGCTTTAGATTTATGAATCCTATCTCCACTAAGGGAAAGTGTATTGGGAGATCTATAGGTTTTTCCCTCCAACCGTTGATGCTTTCCCATGGATAAGTGCCCTTGTAGATGATCACAAACTTGATTTGTAACTTGCTTTGGGTGACACGTCGTTTCAAGCATATTTTTGTCCTACATATACCCTAGGTGTCACTTTCTTATTGGTTCCTGAGTTAGTGATTTGTGACATGCCATTTGTAACACCACTTTTTCCCGCACCAAGAAAAGGGCCAAAAAATCCATCTAACACAACAACAAACAATTATACGTAAAAATCGACACTTTCTACACCAAATCATACAACAACAAATTAACATTTTTAGTATATATTTTAATGCAGTTGATTAACATATATTATGAAAAATTATATTTTTTTAATTATAATTACTCAAACTTATATTTATAAATTAGTATTTATTATTATGTTGTAATCAAAATAACAAATAAATCACATAATAAAAAGGTATTAAATAAAAGTACTAACGTAAATTTATTCAAAAAATAATATTATGTAAAGTAGACTTTCACCTATAAATGTGATGCGACTTTTTCTTAGTTTATAATTTATTTTCTTATGATGTGCTTTAGAATATAGAAACATCCAATTATATTTAATTAATGCATACATAAATATTTTACTTATAGGTTATTAATGTGAGAACCTTAACTTTAAAAATAAATTATTGATAAATTCACATAATAACCTTATTTTTATTATTTATAACAATAATGGAGGAGGAAGCTAAGATTTATTCACATCTTAACTTTATTAAGAATGAAAAAGTTACGTATCTTTTATAAGTACTATATGTTAAGTGAAATAAGATCTTCATAATTATTAAAAGATCCTACAATTTTAACTAACCCCATGTGCATGGAAGACACATAAAATAAAAGGGGCCAAAATAAAAAATATAAAGTTGATATAAAAAATTTAAATGGGCTGATTAGGTGGGATAGGTAAGTATAAAGAGATGGTTATAGTTTTTAATATAGTTTAAATAAATTTGCATATATTATTTTGTCTATAGGATTAACTTTTAGTTTATAGTTTAAAAAACATTAGAATCAATACCTTTTACTATAATTTATAAACTTGAATGTAACTTTCTTATTTAAAGGGGTATATGGACATAGAAATTTGTATTTTCAAATAAAATGGATGAAATATTTATAACACAATATCGGGGGACAAGAATAAGACTTAAGCGGTAAAATCAATTTTCTATTTTTATGAAGTGGTGTCTCTTTCTAAGATTAATTTTACACATCTTTTCACTATGTGTTTCCAACACTAAAACAAAATAAATATAAATCCAGTTTATTATCTACTACTTCTTGTCATATTATTTTGTTGGAAGTTAATATTGAAATGTACTAAATTAACTTGAATATTTTATTTAACTTTACTATACAAATTAAAAAAACAAGAGTTAATAATTTTCTACTCAAGTAAATGTTTGACTTTAATATAAACTTAGATTTATTTTAAATCAACCAACCACTATATATATATATATATAGAGAGAGAGAGAGAGAGAGAGAGAGAGAGAGAGAGAGAGAGAGAGAGAGAGAAGCAATACAACAATGTATAAAATAAATTAACAATGCATTATCACTTAAGATATATTCATATCACAATTAATTTAATTATCCATTCCAACAAAATATTACAAATACAAAATAAATTTAATATTTACTCCCTTATTTAATTTCTTTCTGTAATTGCACAATGTACAACTAAAATACAGAGAAAGAACTTATCTCAATATGTCGATGGGCTTTTCTATGCTCAATTCCCGGTCCACTTAGATATAAGCACCAGAACCATGGCTGCATTAATGAGGAAATATCCACAAGCTCTTTGAAATTTCCAAAAAAAAAATTCCTTCCCCTAGAATTCTCAACAAGTCTTAAAAGCCATTTAAATAATACTTTTCCCAATTCGGTTGCATTACCAAAGGTTACAACGCTAAATTTTCAAATTACAAGTTTACAATTAGTTTAATGTAAATAATAGTGTCCCGACAAGTTCTTCGCCAATTAAACCTTTTCACATTTAATTTTGGAATTACATAATAATAGTCCAAAGTGGTCTTAATAATTTATTTTTTATTTTTCAATAAATACAATATCGGGGATTTTGGCACATCACACCATTAACTCTAATTATTGTTAGTAATTGATTGCAATCTGAAACTAACTCTGTAACTACTAAAACTAGAGAATATTTTAACAGTGCAATTGCTAAAAACTGCTATATGATTATCTTCCCCCGTGACAAGAGCACCCAAGTGGGACACTAGCACCCACCACTCCTCTCTCTATTGGATGGATCTGTCTAGGCTTAGTTTTGTGGATATGTCTATTTATGGCCCTATTTTGTAACTGATTACTGCTATGATCATTTTGAATGTGATTTTGTAACTGTTGAGGGAGTGAAAAGGTTCACCCAATGTTTTCCCCCACTCGTTTGGGGTGTTTGAGATGAAAAAAGTAAACAAAACCCAAATAAGGAAGGCTGAAATTGATATCTATCTCTGAAATAGGGATTCCTACGGGGGAATAGGGATTATGTATGGTAGTGATCATGACACAAGAAAAACAACGGGAACATACTAACATACAAGTGTTAGTGAGAAACAAGCAATGCATATGGAAATAACAACTAGTAAAAGCATATAGAAAAATATTAAACAAGGACACAATGAGGAGTTGGTTTCATACATGGAACACCACTCAGGATGTCACAAGAAAATATAAGCCATCAAGGATTGTGTAAACAAGGAAATATAGGGCCTAGCCCGCAAACAATAGTGAACAAGATACAAACAAATCATACAACCATGATTGGAAGGAGTCCTATAAGGAAAATGCTACACAATATCTTAAAACAGGAATAAAAATGTGAAGTATTGTGAAGCTCAAACTTGGTAGTAAGTGTGAAAATGTAGATGCCCCCCAGGAGCCTCAGTGGAACTAGTAATAAATAGGTCCAAACATCATACATCATGTAACAACATGTAAGTTAGCTACATTCACCTTAAGATACCACGTGAATGGGCATGTGTGTATGAAAAATGATAAAGCATACTATGCACCATAGTAACATGATAAGCAAAGATGACACATATAAAATTATAAGGAAGTAAAAGTACATCCAATCAAGATCTAAGGATACATGTTTTTGGATTTTTAATTGCATATATGTAAAAGAGAACAACTAGAAGGGAGGAATAAGGATTCCCCCTGGTGTTTTTGTGTGTAAAGTGAGGTTAATGTAGGAATTCCCTCAACAGACAAGTATGAACCAAGAATAAGAGTGTGTCATCATTTAATGTGCAGGAAGTTAGTCACCCTCCCAAGGATGTAAATAACTAAGTGTAATGTTGCTTAAGGTGCATGGCATTCATGGGAGTTTTGACAGGCTTGCCAAGGAGGGTTGCAAGATGATAGACACCTTACCCAAGTTTTTTAATAATATAATATGGGCCAAGCCAATTGGGTTGAAACTTTCCTTTGAGAGAGGGGTCGTCTTTGGTATTATTTTAATTTTATTTGATTACTAAATCACCAATATTGAATTCATAGGATTACACTTTGTTATGATATTCATGATTGATGTGATCTTGATAAGCGCAGAGATGTTCCAATGCTTGGACACGCCGTGAATCTAGTATTTCAATTTCGGGTAAGCATCATTATTGATATTCACTATATTAGAGAATGTTTTTAAGGGAAATATGTGAAGTTAAGATTTTGAGTTTTAGATGTATGATGGCCTCAATACCATACACAATAAATAATGGTGTGGCATTTGTAGGAGTAAAAATGTTGGTGCGGTAAGCCCAAAGAGAATATAACATTTGAGTGTGTCAATCATCGCCACTGCAGTTAATTGTCTTTTGTATAATTTAGATGATCATTTAATTAGTGGATTCAACTTGGATGTTTCCTTGGTAATAATGAGTAGAGAATGTGTGTTTGATCTTGTATTTTTCACATAAAAAATTTACGTTGCAATTTTTTAAAGATGAGCTATTATTAGTCAATATTGCAAAGGGAACCCAAGAGCCATTGTTAGTAATAATTTTTGAGTTATAGATTTTCCACTAAATTTTCCACCACATGTACTATCATGTATCTGAGAGAGATACATTGGTATATCTCGAGGTTCTAAACAAGAAAGGATATTGCCATCAAGAGCATATTTGAATAGAAAACATTCAACAATGACATATTAGGTGGCATCACAACGGAGCCATCATGCCTCATGTGGGTATAGGCTAGTGGGAACAGCTTGTCAGTAAAGGAAATTATAGATAGGAGTGTACCATTCCAGATTGTCTACAATACGAGTAACATCAAGAACTTGTAAAGAATTTATGCGATGAGAATCTATGTAAGGATGACATAAGTATAGAATAATAAATGTGACATGATCATATGTAATGTCAATGGCAATAAAAGAAGAAACACCTTCCATGACATCAACATGTCAATTGTTCTTGCAAGGTATAACAATGATAGATTGGGAATCGAATGTAGCAAGAATACCAATTACAATAGTATGATATGGGATGAGTTTCTCTTCTTTGATATGGTATGCACCATTAAATTGATTAATAATGAGCTAAGAAGCTCCAAATATATGAAGGTAGCATATAGGAAGATTTTGAGAAACAGATAAGCCTAAAAGAAGGGTTTCAAATTCAACTATATTTTTTGTACATGATAAGTTGAGTCAATAAGAAAATGGCATAGATTCAACATGTGGTGTAATGAAAAAGGGACCAATGCCAACACCTGTGGCGTAGCAGGAGCCATCAAAATACATGGTCCAAATGTCATAATCAATTGTATATGCAATAAAATCATCGAGAAAGTCATCACATATGGGGAAAGGATCATGGATACAATCCTATATTAGTTTATCAGTGATTATTTTTCCTTTGATATATTTATTTGGAACAAATTTAAGATTGAATTCATTACGTAACATGACCCAATGAACTAGGAAGCTAGATAGATGGTTCTGTTAAAGTAAGTAGAACAAAGGATCAAATTTGGTAATAACATGAATTTTGGTGTTGATCATATAGTGACGTAGCTTGTCAATGATGAATATAAGGCCAAGGCACAAATTTTCAATATATCTATAATTGCATTCGTAAGAAAGTAAGGTGCAACTGATATAATAGTTGGCACATTCACGCTAATTCATATCATGTTGAGAAAGAAAATTACGTAAGGCATTAAAATTCATCAAGATGTATAAAAGAAATGATTGATTAAGAACATGAGGAGTTAGTATAATTATATTAATTAAATAATATTTGATATCATTGAATGTCTGTTAACAACTAGCATCCTCAGTAAATGTAGTATCCTTTTCATGAGACATGTAAATGGTTGGGTCTTGTTAGCTAGTTGTAAAATGAAATGGTAGATAGCCTAGATTTTATCTTGTAAAGAATTTGATGAAGGTTTTATGGAGGAGGCATATCTATAATTGTACAAATACTCTGGGGATAAATCTCAATACCTCATTAGGAAAATATGTGTCCTAACAATTTTTGAGTAGTGACTCCAAAGACACATTTTTTAGATTAAGGTGCATATTATATTATTGTAAGCATGTAATCAATATTTGAATGTCCTGATCATGGTTAGTGTGATGTTTATATTTGGAAATAATGTCATCAACATAGTCCCTAATGATCTTATGAATATAATCATGGAATATGTGGGTCATACCACATTGGTATGTATCCTCGACAATTTTGAGACCAAAGGGCATAAAAATATAGTAGAAAGTGCCCCAGGGGGTGGTAAATGAGGTTTTTTCTTGGTCTCCTGGTTTGATTTTTTTATTTTATTATATCTAGAAAACCAATCCAAAAAGGGAACATATCATGGCTAGCAATGGAATAAAAAAATACAATCAATGAGTGGTAGAGGAAAACTATCTTTAGGAGAGGCTTTATTGAGGTCACAAAATTCATTGCAACAATGAACTTACCTATTGGGATTCATAAATGGAATAATATTGGAGACCCATTGTGGATAGTCCACTACACGAATAAAATTGACACTTTGAAGGATCTTTTATAATGTCCATAAATACTCATTCTTTGAGGACATTCTAGGTCACATATGGATATAACTCTATGACCAAACTCATGTTGAAAGAATAACAAAATCCATTGAAATAATAACCATACCTCATTACATTTGGCCACCTAATAGGATTAGAATTATTTGAATTTGTCTTCTTTCTCTCCTTCATGTAACTTCATAATTCACTTAGACAATAAGCCTAGGGGAGTATCTATACATAATCTTATCCAATCTCTTATAAGTCTTCAATCTTCTAGATGTCTACTCTAAGGAATATGAAACTTTAAGGAATTCAACTACATGGATCATACTTGATGTAATCTTCTTCTTTAAGCTCTTAGGGTTTCTACATTCAGGACTTGATCTTGCAACATTCTTCTTCTTTTCCTTTTAGAGCTTCTGTCACACTCTTAACTTGAGATTCCAACTCTTTGATGGACATGATTATGCTCACCCTCATCTAAAATATGTACAACTTTGTATGGATTTGGGGATCATAATCTTATGATGTTGCCAAGGACTCCAAAATATCACATGCTTCCTTCTTATAGTCATTAGGATGTTGTTTCAACCTCATTATGATTTTCCCATTGTTGTGCTTCAAGGGATCTCTAGGAGAGGTGGTGTCATCAATAAGGTGTCTATCAAATAGCTACACCTTGCTATGAATACCAATTATTGGAGATCTCATACTAAGCTACGGGCGGTGAGATCATGGGTTCCTTTAATAAATTACAATTCAGGATCGTAGGGGAAAAGTCACATGTTACCATTATAAATCATTCATTCAAGGATTCAAACGGGCTCATTAATGCCTTCACCATTAAGTATGACCAAGTCCAAGCCAAAGGAGCCATGAAAAAGGAGAGATACACAACCAACACCATAGGTAGTATAAGTGGGATAACCCTCAAGGGGAGTGAAAACCCATTGGAGAATTTGCATATATTACAAAACAAAAAGGAATTTAGTGTTCTACACCAACTTCACAATGGATTGCATCGAACCCTAGACATCAGTAGGGCACCAATGCCCTACATAGAGTACCAACCCCTAATTTGAGCATGAAGGGTAGAGGGAACCCCATGCAATGAGGATACAACCCACTAAGATGACCAAGGAGAACCATTACTCAATTTACATAATTATGGAGATCACTTGAAGTTACTTGTTAAGGGTACCAAAAACTTATTGTGATCACTTTGTAAGATCTCTTCCACTCAAAACCCTCTCAATTAGCTAGTACTTTGTCTCATCCTTCGCTCATAGATTGCATCATAATATTAGTGATTAGGTATAATGACGTTAAAGATCCTTTTTTCCCTCCTTAACTTATCATCATATTATTTTCTATGCCTTAGGACCATGGACAACACTCTCTCATGCCTGCCTTTAGCTCGCTCATTCTTGCCAAGTCCTCTAGCCGTAGAATCAATGTTGGAGCTATTACACTTTACTTTTATACTTGACACAGCCCCATAAATGACCACAGGTCAAATTCAATACCATTAATGTGGCTTGTGCGTAAACATTTAAACACATTATAAACACTGGATATGAGGAATGCTGTAACAAAGAGACCTTGAAATTCGAGTGGATTAACCATACAAATCATAGACAACAAGCTCACACTTCTCATTTAAGTTGCCACAAAGACAGGGTAGTCAGGGAACAACGGTCACATATTTGAATTTTACCAAGGGTGGCATGAGAGAAGATTATACCTAAGGATCCAACTTCTCAGTTATACACCATGAAATGAAACTTCTAAGATCCCTTCACCATGCACCTAAACATTGTAAAACCTTCAAAACCTTCGTCTGGATCATTCATAAATCAAACCAGTAGAAGTGATTACCTTACCAAGATAGGTCTCATAGCACCTAAAAATCATTCTCCAAACGTAGACACTGGTTCACATCCTATAAAATGAGTTCACCAAGTTATGCATACGACATATAAATGTCGAAATTTCTAGATCAATCGGGAACATGGGACAAGCATCATGGATAATCATGTAAATCATGGTTACCGAAGGCACTGAGATACATCATCCATCTCATCAAATAACATCAAACTTGCAAACTTCTTGGATCTCAATTTAACCAGTAATGTAAGCAATCAAGCTTCAAAGCCTCAAGACATGTCAGCTTGAAAATATTCCAGATGCACTTGGAAAAAAATCAAGGACATTGAAGGTCAGGACACCTTGGGTGCAATGCACTCACATACCATAGTTCATAAGGAGAAAACCTCACAAGTGCATACCTAATCCATGAAGCCTTAGTGTGGACAGGCCTAAATAAGGATAAGTTTAGGACCATAGATTAATGTCAATTGATGAATTTGGACCTCATTAGATCAAACCAAGTACCTAAAAAAGCTAGGTCATGAGTTCCTGAAGAGGAACCAAAAATTCTATCTGGAAGTATTGGGATAGGGAGATGAGCTATAGTTCCAACTAGAGACAATAACAACTCACGCACCATGGTAGATCACCATGACTAGTTTTAGCCGAGGAGGAATCCATGAGAGCGGTGAGAGTCAGCATTGTGAGATCTTGTTTCTCCAATTTTATCCATAGAACTTTCCCAAAATGTGGAATATGTGTCATGATGGTCACGTTAAGAAGAACATAAATTAGTGAGTATTTAAAACAATTGGTTTAATCAATGTCAGTGAAACCTTCAACTCACATGTTGTTCACTATCTAAAGTCTCTACAATGTTTTCAAGAGGAACATTGTTTCAACTTACTAAAAGTACTTGGAAGCATACAACCATTTACTTATAGAAATTACGGAGATATGGTAGGAGTCCTCTACATCCCTAAATCATCAGGAACCAGATTTCCCAATATCTTTGGAATTCCATACACAGACATATTTTCTTTATCTCGCTAGGAAGGTAGGGTTTTGGGGAGCGGTGTTAACTAACCTCTACTTCTTATATAAATCGGATTCAATCTATATGATAGAGTACATTATTGTAACCTGGAGGATGTCCAACTGGTAATATAACACTCTTAGCTCCATTCCTCAACTACATGTTAAAATGCTCAAGTTCCTTATGAAAATAGGGGGACAAGTAGATTGATCACTCCAAACTTGACCTTTGAGTGGTCTGGAAATGCATCTGGGTAGATGAATAGCTCAAATAGGGCTGAGAAATTAGGTTTTCTTTCTTGTACACTGGAGGTTCCGTAATCTCAGGACTGTGCAGGACATTGGCACCAAAGATATAAAAAAACCTCCTTTATGTTCTCTAATTCTCATTCATTCTTAGTTACCTCTGAATCTCTCTAGACACCTTGACTTTCGAAGCACACTTGCTTTTTTCTTCATACACTTGCTTCCTATGGACCTTAAACAAGAATCATACTCTTGAAAATTGACCTTGTAGACCTTCTAAACCTGTTATATATTCTCAAAAAACCTTCCACATGCTTAAACAAGACTTACCTGCTTCATACCTCATGCAACCATGTTATTTGCAATGGACTAAGTCTAGGATTAGGCCTAGTTAGGATTGTATCACCACCTATCACACTGAAACTAACATGTATACCATTATGAAAGCCATAAAACATATTTAAAGCACCTGATTGGACATGATAGATCACATATAAAATTTAACATAACCTTTGGAGCCCACACTCAACCTTGTGTAGGGAAATGCCTTCCCATCATGCACATAGCTGGAAGAGTTTCTCTTTCACTTGGCCCTTGTCCTTCAGGATCTCGGGAGATTAGCTGCACAGGCAATCCTTGAAGGCTAGGTGGAACTCTATATTATATGGTTATTCACCAGGAGCTATTCCCTTAGACTCCCACCTGCATGGTGGGAGATGTAGTAATCGCTAATTGCATACAACATATGACTGTATGTTACTCGGCATGGAGGTAACAGACTATACAGGTTTCATATGTTGTGTGTCAAGATCTCACCATTTGTAACAATAAAACACTAAGGGGTTTATTCCCGAAGACTGTGCTTGCCCCTGACCATCATGAACTAAGGAGATTTTACAGTTACTATTTACATTTACATCAGGAAAATCAACTTTCTACTTTCTTGACCATGCCTCATAGATTACACATGCTACCAATCATTACCTTCACTCTTACTTGATGCATGACACCTCATACAAATATTTCCTATGACATTTCTAGACTCCCTTAGTGCGAACATGGGGAAAACCTGTTACTTAAAATCAATGAAAAAAACATAGATCTGATGATCTTATCAAGATGATGTTAAACCAAATGGATGGTAATGTTATGAAAATTGTGGGTGATCATAAACCAAACCTTATGGTCTAACCCTACATGCTTTCCCCAGTATAACTATCCCTCAAGGGTGATGGTTCAATTGCATAGACTTTTTCCTATCAACCGAAAATGGTGGTTTGTAAAAGATAGTGTAATACTAAAGTATAGGGGTGATGGTATTGCATTTGATTTACCAACAACCGAAAATGGTGGTTCTTACAAGATAATGTATGCCACTATAATCACAAATGAAAGGTTGAGCCAATTGCCTAATTACCATGTGAAAGCATATGATCCGATATGCCTTTTTGATATTAATCTGTAGCCATAATCACATCTAACTGCATTGAATGACATTGGAAGTTAACTGCTGAAATCTTTTGCATAGTGAGAGATATAGTACTTGAAATGAAGAAAACTGGATGAATTGGCCAACATTGAGATCATGAAGTTTTGATCCCCTCAATGAGGAATTTGAGGAGAATGGACTTGACACATAGTGTTTAATGGATGAGGGAACATTTTATCCAAACTAGCTCTGCTAGAAATACAGAGAAACGACTCGCATGAAATGTATGGAAAATATTTTTTGACCAGTTCAGCTTGATAAAGTGCCCCGATTGTTGCAAGTGTTATCTTACGAGAGTTCACCAAAGGACCTCCAACCTCCTGTGCCTCTTATCCTCCAATAATTTGTATTTCAACTTCAGTATAGAAATTCTTCACTATTTATGAGGCTCCTTTTCAAGGGTTAATAATGTTCATAAAATAAAATCCCATTCAAAAAGTATATGATTATATCTGTAGGATGTTTGAGCTAGTGCATCTAATTTAGGTCCACAGGTTCCTAGCTAAGAACACTGCATCCTCAATTTTTACAAACCTAGAGTTTGGAATTTCAGCCCATTGAAGATTTATATAATGGTGTGTCAATTTTAATGAATCTGTATCAAAAGAACAAAATGTCGATATAAATAAGATTTGATTTACCTTAGATTCTCAATTCAATTCTTTCAAATATATCATGAACATTGTAGACCAACATGTTAAAGTGTTAATTAGACACACAATTCTCCCAATAATTCGAACTGGGTTTTTTTGACATATTCTACTGTAGCTTTCTGTATGAGTGGATCGTTTTATGCTTCAAAAGTTAGCAAGAAGCCAAGTTTTCTAGGTTTTTACAGCCAAGGTTATAAGAATATTATTCGAGTACAGATAAATAACTTCAGCTCTAGAATAACAAGCTGTAGAAATTACTCTGATCTAATACAAAGAATCCATGAAATAGCTACACAGACAATAATTGAAATCAACAACCCTATATTATATTTTTATTATATATTCACTATTTCAATACACTCCATTATATAAGAGATGTATAATAACAATCCTCACAACAACACTTTGTCTTCATATATAACTATACACCCATATGGTTTCAACCTCTCACCGATATAATAATAAAACAATACTAATTGTTTTATTATTCTAACTTACTAACTTACCACATACTAACCACATTTTACATTTACTATTTACATTTACATAGTAAATTTACTTTCACTAATTTACCATAATAATAATTACACATGTAATTATTATTCACCCGTACATACAAATGGAGCACTAAGATATATTTCCTAACAAGGAGTACGTTAGTGGAATGCACAACTAAATTATTATCCACAACCATGGACTCCAAACTCAAACATTCCACCATTCCAACAATTCAATCCAAAATTTCAACAACATATGAATTCACCCCAAGGATTTGGTCAGCAATATTATAATCTGAGAGAATGACCCCAGATGGACAAAAATATTTTTTAATTGGTCTACAATTTCTACTCCATAGTAAACAACCTAACCAGCCAAAAATTCTATCTCAAACCATGGAAAATCCAAAAAAATGTAATGCAAGGAAACCTAGCATACACTATCAAATCTGACATGATTCCCATGGTGAATTATGTGGATTTTAGAAACATATTGTTGTGGTTGGGGAAGATTAATTTAAAACCATCATTCTTAATTATATAAGAAGTCCCCAAATAAAAATAAAAATCAGAAGAGACACAACCCAAAACCTTTTCTTGAAGAAACATCTTAACCAAATGCAGATATGCCATTTCCATCTAGACATTTTGGAAAAAGATAATATTGTAACCCAAGAGAGACCAAAGTCACATTTGATTCAAGGACTAAAAAAATTTAGTATTGGAATCCCTCTATTACATTCTCTTAGGTATATCCTATGTTTAAATAAAATTATCAATAACTTTGTGTTAAAATGTATCCAAGTAGAAGAAAAAATCAGCCCAAATAAATCCACATTGATGGAAAACTAGCTAAGATACTAGAAGGGAAGGTGACCCCTCTAAAATATGGTGGCCCTGGAAGTCCAATTGTTATATTTTATATTGTATATGTGAAGATTCCAAATGTCCTAAATAACTTAGGGGCTACAATAAACATGATGAATATTGATACCTTATGCAAAATATCTCTTCCTTATCCACAATTAACTCCAATAGTGTTACAAATGGATGACCATGAGCATCATAATTGAAGAAAGTGATTATTCACTAGATTTTATGGTTATTAAAACAAAGAATAAGAAAATTGGATATCCCCAAATCCTAGGATTCCCGTGGTTAGCCATTTCTATAGCTCTTATTGATTGTAGAATAGAAAACATGATAATTACAAATAGACATGATTCAAAGAAACTATATATCTAGCTACAAAACCTTTCTCCAATAAGGACAAACAATGGTAAAAATAATGATTCAAAGAAAGTAGAAGATATTTTTTCCTCACTAGGTGTGGTTATAATTCAAGAACACTCAGAATAAATCCAAAATTGGGATCCTTCTAAACTACAATCACAACCATTGGAGATAAAGGAAACTGTGATAGATGAAAACCTATAACCAATAATTTGTCCTATATCACAGAACATAGATATTACTAAGTGTATATTCCACAACATCAATGAAATCCATGGATTGCTTCCCCATAAGTGCCCCTTGAATTCATTACTTAAAGAATACATAGTGGTAAATTTTCTCTACTCAGAAATAAAACAACTATTTTCCCATGAAAGACATTGGTAATTAATTGATGGTTGACTAGTTAAGAGGATAATACCCTATTTAAGCTTCTATGCTCGCATCCTCAAGATTTTACTCAAGAATATAGTGAAATGAAGGTTATTTATCCCAATATTTGTGCACATCACATTTATACAACTAATTCCATACTAGTCAAGAAACCACGAAGGAGGATAAACCTTGCCTTAAGAGATATTGTAAAAACTGAGATTGAGAAAATTCTTTGGGTAAGATTTATCTATCCAATTACAGACAGCTAATAGGTCTCTCCATTAATTATATTTGTTGAAAAATAATGGTAAATGGAGGTTCTGTGTGGATTATAGGGAGTTGAATAAGGAAACACATTGAGATTATTTCCCTTTACCTTTTATTGACCATGTCTTGAATAATTTATCTTGAAAAAGGTATTTTTCATTCCTGGATGATTTCAGTGGGTACAATCGCATCATGGTGGCATCGGAGGACCAATACAGACTACCTTCACCTTCCCATGGGGGAAATTTTCTTACGAAGTCTTACCTTTTGGCTTATGTAATGCTCCTACCACTTTTGAAAGAGCCATGTTAGCATTTTTTGCTAATCTCATTCATGATTTTGTGGAGATTTATATGGATTATTTTAGAGTTTATGTTGTATCTTTGATGGAGATTTATATGGATTCACCTTAAGAGTTTATGTGGAAACATTCAAGAGGGAATAAATAATTTTGAAAAATTACTCTCTATGTGTGAGAAACATTAGTTATCTTTAAAACATGAGAAATGTCTTTTCATGGTGGAGCAAGGGATAGTCTTAGAACACCATGTTTTAATTGAGGGAATTAAGGTAGATCTAGATAAGATTAGTTTCATTGTGAAAATTTCATCCCCTGAAAATAAAAATGAAGTAAGAATATTTCTAAGACATGTGGAATATTTTAGAATATTCATTTTAGATTTCAGTAAAATATCTTCTCCATTATTTTCCCTTTTGACAAAAGATTTTGAATTTGAATGGAAAGAAGTGTGTAAAAAATCTTTTGACATCATCAAGGATAAATGTGTTGGCTATTGTGTTGTAGTTTTGTGATTGATGTCAATCCATTGATGGTAAAGTGTATCATGGTGTCATATCAGTATCCATGGTATTAATCATAAGTAAAACATGAAGGTTGATTTCATGGTGTCATATCAGTATCCATGAGGTGTGAAAGACAAGTAAAACATGAAGGTTGATTGGTAGTGTCATGGCAAACTTGATGAATTCCTATAGTGTTCTAGAGATTGATTTAGAGTGTATGGTCATACTACAAGTTTTATCACTGAATCACAACACCCTCTGATTTCCTGTCATGTTTGTGTGAGTAAATCAAAATGATTGGGTAACATGGAAATATCCTAGGGCGTGGGACCTTGCAAATGGGATGAATCTTTGGAGAAGGTTGACTTCCTCTTCCTAATCCCAAGATATAACTACTCCTAAATGCAATAAAACATCTAATTAAACCCTAACATGCCAAGGAAACAAGGAGAGAGAAAAATTACATGAAAGAAAGAAAATCCTACACTATGGTGTGATAACACCAAGAGAAGGGGCGTTGGACACTCCCCACTACATGAAAATGAAAGAAATTGGATGTGGGGAGGATGATCAAGCACCATAGAACATAATGGAATTCACACAATATTACTAAGAAAACACAACATCATACAAACCTTGCAATGAAACAAGATAATGTAGATTATATATATATTATGAAGAGAGGAAAGATATAATAATAAAAACACATGCAAGGATAGAAGAGTTATCACAAAACATGATTTCATTACTCCAAAGTATTTGCATAGCACATCATATTCCAAGAAAGAGGAAAAAATTACATGAAAATGTCTAGAAGAGGAGGTATGAAACTCCACAATTATCCCACAGCTAAGAAAGAAGGGAGATGACAAATGAAAAATGTCTAACCTTTTGAAAATGAGCTCTTTTTTACACTTTATAGGAAAACATTTAGCGAGAGAGAGAGAGAGAGAGAGAGAGAGAGAGAGAGAGAGAGAGAAATGTAGATATCTAATCATGAAATCACACACAAGGGGCACCATGCCTACTTTCATCACATTATGGGAGCCCTTTTTGATGCCCATGCCTCTTGAAATCTGCCTTTTAAGAGAAGAATGTGTGCCCATACTTCATTTATTGATCCTTCACCTAGTTGGAAACTGTTCAAAACTGGTAGAATTTATGTAATTTTTGGGCTCCAAATCCTACCAAATTCCATTTTTTTAATTCCATCTTGTAGGCATCTGAATCCCAATTCCATCGATTATAATTTTATGAGAATATAATAAGTATAGTGCAAGATATGTGAATTTTATTAAAGGGTTATTTTTATCCATTCTACCCCATGTGTATTGTATTTTGGTGAGCAGCCCCAAAATGGTTTGGTGATTTGTTTTTTTAAGTTCTTTATAAATCACCTCTTGATTGTATATCTCAATGCACCATTTCATTAGCTTGACATGTTAATGTTTATTCACTGGGGAGATTCATCCTTTGGCTTAGTGGGCCTCATAGAATGGCTCTGCAGGCTTTAGTTTGTGGGCTTTGAAATGGTTTTGGCGGGGTGGGTTTAAATTTTTAGTCGGGCATAAATGTTTCAGACCCCAAGTTACACGCCACTCCCCAAAGAACCTCACTTTCTGCATAACTCTTAAACCCAAAGTCTGAAGTTAGGACTTTAGAATTTTGAGCCTTGAGATCTCTTTTACCCCAGCTCAATACAAAATGTCTAAATTGCCAAATTTCCAAAATGGCTCACCCCCCAATACATTGACCGACCCACTTGTTGACTCATTGACAATATTGGTTTAGATATCAGGCTTAAAACATTGGCTAACATTTTTATCCATGTTGCTCATATACTCTCTAATTCCTCAAAATCTTGGAGTCTAAAATTCAGGCTTCGGGGTGGCAACGTGTTCTCAAGGCGCAAATCCCAAAATCCATCAATGAGTCACTCTAACTCTTCCTACCCAAAGATCATGCTTTCCACTAAATGTCTCATACCGCACTAATTTTTTTACTCCTAATTCTAATGCTCAACTCCCATTTTCCTTGTCTGGCACTACTCGCCCCACCATGCCGGGACAACCACGAGATGACTCCAATGAGCTCGGCGAGATTTTCTACCACTCCACCATGATCCTGCACTCATCCATCGGCTCACCAGGAGGCTTGATG
The DNA here is from genome assembly GCA_019776745.2 of Taxus chinensis. Lineage (NCBI taxonomy): Eukaryota > Viridiplantae > Streptophyta > Pinopsida > Cupressales > Taxaceae > Taxus > Taxus chinensis. Next base: position 658,800,404 of record CM034155.1, on the reverse strand, counting down.
AACTTGACCCTCAACTTTCTGACTGATATTTTATGCACATAGCTCACCGGACATGCAAAGTTTCTCGCTGAGCCGAAAAATAGCTCACTGAGCTATTTTAGCTCCTGAGCCCCTAATGGGCCATTTTCCCAAATTTTTATGGATTTTTCACTTTTATTTTGGATTTTCATGGATCCAAGGAGCATATGGATTCTTTGGAATTCCCTAAAAAAAACTTTTTCTATCCTTATCATTTTTTTCTATTTTATTTTTTTTTTTTTTTTTAGTATTTTTGTATTTTTTTTTCCTTGTTTTTTTTTTTTCTGTTTTTTTTTTTGTTTTTTTTTTTTTTTTTTTTATTTTTTTTTTTTTGTTTTGTTTTTTTAGTTTGTTGTTTTTTTCTTTTTTTTATTTTTATATATTTTTTATTTTTTATATTTTTTTTTTTGTTTTTTTTTTTTTTCTCGTTTTTTTTTTATTTTTGTTTTTGTTTTTTCTTTTTTTTTTTTTTTTTGTTTTTTTTTTCTTTATTTCTTTTTTTTTTTTTTTTTTTGTTTTGTTTTTATATTTGTTTATTATTATTTGTTTTTATTTTTTTGTTTATTTTTTTATGTTTGTTTTATTGTTGTTTTTTTTTTTTTTTTTGATTGTCGTATTTTTTTTTTTTTTTGTTTTGATTTTTTATTTATATTATTTTTTTTTTTTTTGTTCTTTTTTTTTTTTTTTTTTCTTTTGTTTTTTATTATTGCTGAGTTTTTTTTTTTTAATTGTTTTTTTTTTTTTTATTTTTTTTTTTTTTTTTGTTTTTATTTTTTTTTTTTTGTTTGTTTATTTTTTTTTTTTTTGGTGGAAATAAGTACCGTTGACAAATTATTCGGGTCACATGGGTACCTAGGGGATAGAAACGGGAGGGGGAAATTTTCTGCACCGCCATCCCAATAGTCCTAGGAAATGTTCACAAAAATTTTTTCCTTCCCCTTCCCCCATTGGTCCCCAGTGGCCAGAATCTGACTATACGATCGGGGGGCAAATGAAATGGGGCACAAGGGGCCTCAACTTGACTAACTCCCTGAAGTCCATCTTTTTGGGAGAAACTTGTTTGAGTCCATACTTGAGTTCGTGGAGGATTTTTTTTAATGATTATTTATATGATGTTTTTCTTTTAAATGACCCCTTATTAGAAAATAATGGGTGTGGGGTATCATAATCCGCCATTTGACCATTTGAAACCATATTTCCAACCCTGCGGAGAGAAAAAAATTATAAAAATATGATTGAAAATGAATCCATCTACACTTGGAACTGAAAACTACTATTTTTGGAATCTAGGTCCCAGGAGCTACTATTTTTTGCAGGGTTTCTTTTTACATTGTTGTTGCAGTGAGGTGTTTCCTTCTCATTCAAAGCATGTTTGTATATGTTTTAGGGTAAATTTAAAGAACTTTATATTTTTTAAAAAAATTTTCTTTTTTATTTTTTGACTTTTTTGACCCATGTGCCCTAGTTTTTTAGTTTGTATGATTTTTCAGTGTTCTTTCTTCTGGAGGGTTTTGCCATTTTTTGAAACTTACTAAAAATGGGAAGTATAAACCAGTGAAACTTATTATTTTTAGAAGCTTAACATCCTCATGTTGGTTTTATGAAAAATAAATTCCATTTTTTCTCAATTTTCGATCTTGGTTCTCTGTTCAGAATTTCAGTTGAAATCGCTTCCCGGATTGATGGCAAATGAAGGAAATCCAACTTAGGGAAAAAATCATTTGGATTCCATTAAAAAAAGGTAATTTTATCATATTTATATTTCATTCAGCTTCAATTCACCTATGAGAGGAGAGGATCTCCAAAATTTCACAAGTATTTGATCAATGGTTTGACATATATGAGAAAATATTCGTTTATTGCCTCTAGGGTTTCTAACCGCACATGACCATGGTTTTTGCTAAGAAATATCAGTTTTCCATGTTATAACAGTGGGGGAAGGATGTAAAATGGATGGGAAGTGAAATATAAAGGTTCAAAATATTACAACAATGGAGGAATGAAGAGGAATCTGACAGTGAAGTTCTTCATGTGTGTGCATACAGGTAGAAGTTGAAACAACAACTTAGAGAAATTTACAAATTATCACAAGTTGGGAAGGAGTACACATTATTGTCCTAAAAAATCCATATTTTTAGGATGGTTGGTGTAAAAAAGGTTTCTTCCTTCCTATTGGGCCACTTGGCATAATGTAATTTGTAATTGAGGATGAGCGGGGGGGGGGGGGGGGGGGGGGTGGAAATAAGTACCTTGACAAATTGTCGGGGGTCATGTGGGTGACTGGGGGATAGAATGGGAGGGGGGGGAATTTTCTTGCACCGTCCATCCCAAGAGTCTAGGAAAAAATTTCACAAAAAATTTCCCCTTCCCCATTGGTCCATGTGGCAAAATCTAACTAGATGGATCGGGGGGCATGGAAATGGGGCACAGGGGCTTATCTTGACTAACTCCCTGAGTCATACTTTTGGGAGAAACTTGTTGAGGCCATAACTTGAGTTCGTGGAGGAGTTTTTTATGATTATTTATATGATTTTTCTTTGAAATGAAATTATGAAAATAATGGTGTGGGTATCATATCCTGAGTCTTCCATTTACTCCCCTAAAAATAGGTGTTTTGTTCAAGATTAGAGGTTGTGCACGTTGAAAAAAAGTTGTGGACTGAAGCGTCTAAGTGTTGTGAAAAATATGAGACCACCATATTCTATGTATATGAATTATATTTATAATGATATTTTTTTTGGATCCTAAATCCATACGGAGCTCCCATAATTGCTTCCTGAAGCTTAGGAGCTAATTTTACACTATGCACTGCTTAAGCCTCCAAGACCCACTTTTGCTGAAACTGCTCCAAAAATTATAAAACTTCCCAGATTCTTCCAAAACATGGTTGAAAAAATGATTCTTAGCTCTTTTATATTCCTCCTATGATGAGTTTTAGTAACTTGTATTCCACTCTAAGGCATGTGCGTACAAGCCTCAAGAAGACTAGAGAAAAAACCTGTCTTAAAGTTTGTCTAAAGTGACCTTTGAGAAAAAACATTCACTGTAGGGTATGGTTGTCATGCTTTCAAGTGTGAATTTTTCCCTTGCAAAAAAACTCATGATAACAGCTGGCTCTGACTTGGGGACATGTTATGGATCAAGCACAACGAGGACGTGACATGAGAACTCCAGAATCTCAATACATAACATTGACCAATGCCTTATCCATTGGGCTTTAGAGAACACACAACTTGCAAGAGGTTGACAGAAAGGGGGAGCATACAAACACACAATTGAAGGGAAAAACACCACACTTAAAAGGGAAAATCACACACAAAAGGAAAAGGGGAAAATAAAACCTAAATCACCTATAGTATAAGGTGGGGGACAACCCACTTTCACTATAGCACTCTTCTCTTCTCAGAGGTTACCCCTGAGTGGGAAACACTGAGTGATGTTGTTCCATGAAGCCATTGACCGGTTCAAGAAAGTAGCCTCCTCTCCTTAACTATTTATGAAATCAGGTGCTTTCATGATTGTCTGTGTACTTGGTAGGAGTGAGCCTACATGAGCTTTTGATGCTCATACCTTCACTTAGAAATTCCATTGCCTTCATTCTCTTTGAAATCAATTTCATAGTGCCAGTTTCCTTATGAGCTTACCCACATTGTTGATCTCTCATTGAGCATCTCATCACTACCCCGAGGCTGGTTTTTGTTTGAATTTCTTGAACATACTGAGTTCCCTTCTTTTCCATATTCATGTTTACCAAAAACCCTTTCATCGGAGGCCTTGAAATTAACCTCTGGTTCTATTCCATCATGAGGTGTTTGGAAATAGAGCAAGGGATTAGACATAACCTCATGTTTGTCTTGCATGGCCATGGCATGAGTCAAGAGGACAAGGCTCATCTCATGATCTTTCATACCTTCTGTGGCCTCTAATATTTCTTGCAGGGACCCCTTCTTTAAAATTTCCAAAAGCTCACTTTTATTTTCATTCAAGGAATCTTCATTTTGAATTTCAAGGGAGCCGCTTAGAGGAATTGCTACATCATCCGAAATCTTGTTGCATTCTATTCCACTTCATTATTGTGGGGAGTCTCATCTCTGGAGGGCTCAAGAACTTTTGTTCTAATATCTCCCACAGAGAAATACTCCTCTTCTTTGAATGGGAAAGAGAAAACTTCAATCTTATCATCATACCCATCAACCATTATTGCAAGAGGTACATCAAATTTTTCACCTCATCTTATTTCACCATGACCAAAATTCAAATTGATTGAAGATGTGGAACTGACTTCATACTCATCTTGCAAATCCATGGCTTGCATCAACAGTTCAAGACTGAGTTGAGGATCTTCCATTTCTTCCACAACTCTTAGGAGTTCTTGCACAAAGTCTTCCTTTGGCACTACAAAAATCTCACCCTTACATTCATTCAGAGAATCTTCATTTTGAAATTCAAGGAAACCTTTTGGAGGATTTTCTCCATCATCTCAAAACTCATTTCCTTCCCCTACTCTTTTTTCTAGAGGAACTTCATCCTTGGGAACCTCAAAAAATTTGTTTCAACCTTTTCATCATATAAAGAATCTTCTTCTTCAAATGGAAAGGAGAAAACTTCAATTCCTTCAATACATCCAGCACCCATTGGCTCAGGAGGGACATCAGATTATTCACTTTCCTTTGCTTCATCATGACCAATTTTTGAATCAGTTGAGAGACCATAAATAGATTCACACTTGTCTTGTAGGTCCATAGCTTGCATCATGAGTTTGAGACTTAGCTCAGGGTCTTCATGTTTCTTTTGCAGCTCTTAGCATAGTTCTTGCACAGACCATTCTTTCAAACCTTTTGAGGGATCATCACAAGCTGGCCTTGTCTCTTCATGGATGACATGATTGAGATAATCTTCATCTCCAAATGGGAATGAGAATATCTCCTCTTCATGGGTAAGTGTACAAGCTGATTTCTCCATTTGTAAATCATCAAGAACCATTTCCTCTTCTTCATGTCTCACATCATCTGGAAACTTGGGGCTATCCTCTTACAACTCAAAGTTTCTCAATACTTCTTCAAAGATCCATACCCCCTCAAAAGGGATACTTGGTCCTATAAAAATGGGGATCTCCTCTTCCTCCTCAGTTGTCACAAAATGATTCATCCTCCTGTTGTCTTGATACAAGATGTTGGCTCCTGGGTTTCCTAATTTTTACACCGTGTACCTCATCTTCTTTTTTGGAAGAAATTTTTCCATGTATCCTTTCACCAGAATGGTTGCAGAGGACCAATTCATCTGTATTTTACCTCCCAATTGTTGGAAAAATCTTCTACTTAACAACATTCCAAATGAGGCCAGAATGTCTGCTACCAAGATCATCATTGAGACCTTCTTGTCTAGAAATTTGGCAAGGGCCACCTGTGCATATTTGACCTTCCCTACAAGTGGGACTTCCTTTGACTCCATGGAGTAACAAGAGCCACCAAGGTGAGTCATGGTGAGTTTGAGGGATTTGGTGACCTTCACAGACATTACATTGTTAGAGGCACCAGAATCTATAATGTAATTATTCAATACATATTCTCCAATGAGAAGGGAGACATAGAAAGGATCAACCTTATTGGTCTTTGATGCACTCAAAGAAAGCATGTTCTATGATGGGGGTGTAGGTGGGTTTGGTAATAGGCCTTTAGAACTTGAGGTCACATTATTTTTGGTTTTGAACTATTACCCTTGATATGTCAGAAAAATCTCTCAAATTTCTCAGGATGAGTCCACAGATATTCAGTTTCAGAAATCTGCACTTTGGTTTTTTTTTCATGTTCTATGATGTCAAAAGGAGAAGATGTGGATAGGGGAGATGAAGACACTACTTTTGGAGTTAGGATAAGCTTGGAAATAGGGGTAGATGCTTGGGGAATAGAGGCTATTTTGAAAGGTAAAGTAGGAATATTTTGAAGGACTAGATTTTGTAGAAGTAGATTTAGAATTAGAAGAGGTATTGGAAGACTTACTTGGGATAGACAAGGTGACCTCTTTTCTTGCTACAAGATCAGGGTTTCTCCAATGTGGACTCCATGCAAGGTGGGAGTGGAGATCCTCAACTAATTATTTTGTTTTGTACAGGAGTCACCACAAGAGGATCTTCGATCTTCTTATTTTTCATAGCAGTTGAGGAAGAAGCTCCCTTTCTTAGACTGAGAATGGGTGAACACTGCACATGAGAGGCTAGGTGCATCTTCACCACCATCTTCATCACCTCCAGAGTACTCACAGAATCTGATTTGGGTGTCATTCTCTACCTCCTCAACTTCTAGAAAATCATCATCTACGCTTTCTTGTTCAATTACCCTTCTTCATCTTCTTGAATCCTACAACTTGCATTGACAGGTGGGCCTCCAAGGAAATCCTTCAGGTTCTCCTATAATCTGATTTCTGTTATTGCTTTGAGGAGATACTCATTCAAAAATTTCCCTCTTCAATGATGTCATTTCATTTTTCCAATTTCTGCAGTAATGGATCAGTTCTCTCATCCCTGGGATGTTGAGCCTTACCCTTTGAAGGGTTCTTGATCTTCCTGGATAGATGAGATCATCTTCAAATTCAATGGCCATGCTTTGTGCTTCTACTAGATTCCTTGGTTGAACCCTTCATGGAGAAAGAATCCTACCTCATGAGGTTGCACATTAACAAAGAATCTCTTGACATTATTTTCAAATGGTGAATCATCCTCTGGTATCTTGTGAGTAACCTATTGAAACAGGCCATGAAGTCTCTCATAGTCTCATTTTATTATTTCTTCATTTGTACCAATTGAACGATGAGATCTTGGCAGTCTTCAAAAAAATTTAATCTTTCTTCAAACTTGGTTTTGATGTCATCCCAATAAGTGATAGATTTGGTAGACAGGAGGTAGAACCATTCTGTTGATTTTTCTTGGAGGGATTCCATGAACAATCTTACATAAACATCCTTCATGTTCGACTCCAAGGATTCCACATGATGTGGTGAAGGCTGATATGTGCTCTTCAGGGAGTTGTGTGTCCATCACCTTTGAACTTTGGAAATTTCTTGTGGGAATCTGTTGGTAGATTGTGAAGAGGGGGTGTGAGAGAAATTGGGCCTATATTTCTTCCCCATGGGACAATGGGTTGGGGTCTTTTTTCTTCTCTTCCATTGTTGCTTCTTTTTGGCCATTTTTTCTTACTTCAAAAATTATTCTTCCGAATTCTTTGGTTCTCATTCTTCTTCACTCTGGAATTCAATTCAATGGTGGTTGAAATATGGGAGAATTTGTAGGGTGAGTATCAACAAGAGTTTGAATGGGATTACCAGGGGTAACACTTGAAGACCCAGATGGGGATGAGGCTTGAGAAAAATAGTAGGGGTTATCTTTGATTTTCTGATTTTTCAAAGCCTCAAAAGTGGGATCAACAACTCCTCTCAACCTAATCAACCTAGTATATCTTTTTTCAGCTAGTTTTGGGAAAATCTTGCAGTGGGAATATGAAAGGAAACTTTGGGAATACAAAGGGTCTTTCAACAATGGACTTCAATTGTCATCTTTTTTTATGTATTTTTTATTTTTGAATATTTTTGGATTTTTGGAATATTTTTTTTTTTAGATTTTCTTGTGATCGTATTTTTGGTACAAATTGCTGCCAAGTCTGCCCCACGGTGGGTGCCAAAAATTGTTGGCAAGAAAATTTGTCAGGTGGAAAAATTGATGGTTATCTTGCCAACAATCTCTGGGACTCTAGGTCCCTCTGCTTGGGTGGTGCAGATCCACTTTATTGTGAATGAACAAAAATGAAAATATGTTGTTGGTCAAGAGGCTGGGGATCCAACAGACACACTCCATTGTACCTGCGACAAATTCTTACAATGAATTATAAGGGAGGAATTTTCTGAAAGATGGGGGAAGGGGAGTGAGAAATTAGATGAGGAGAAATTAACTCTGCAAGTAGAAAATCATATTCTTTCCAAAGATAATTATAAGTTTCACATTCACAAATTATAGGAAAGAAACAACTATGTTTGATAACATCAATGACCAAAGGAAACCATGCACACAAAGTTACACACATTCATGAGTCATGAAAAGAAGCAATCCCTTTCTTTATTGACATCTTAACAAGTTGTACAATGCTAGAAAATAGAGGAAAATAGGTAGGGAAAGTGGAAGAATAGCTATCTCCTTTACTTTGCTCAAAAAATATCTCTCTTGAGTGTACAAAATTGACAACCCTTAAGAATGAGGTTGTCATTACATTATATAGAACTAGAAACGACTCTTCGGCTACCCCCCACATGACCTTTCATTTTTCCTCAAAAAATGTGACTCTTGAAATTATTAGGAATGAAATTAAGTTCCCTTTTATATTAATCAAGGGAAACTTATTACAATTATTTGCTAAAGCCACATTTAAATGAATAGGATGAAACGTCATGATTGCTCACAATGAAGAATTAGAAAGGGGGTAGAGAAGAGGGAAATAATGAAGAGAGAAGGGAAGAATATTGAAAGCATGAGTGGGGATACCTCCGCATTTGATGAATATCTTGATGATGATCACAACCTCTGCATGATGCACGGACACCCTGGACCACAAATGAGTGTTTAGAAACACTTTTCCAAGATTTCCCAATGTGAGCTCGAGATGAACACATAAATGCCCATGATGATCCTCCTTGAAACTTGATTGATGAAATCCCTTGACTCATTGAATTTCATCCTGACCAACTCACTTTGAATCACCCAGATCCACGAGTGATGAATGATGGATCCAAGTATTGCGCCCTCATACGATGCTCTGCCTTGTTCTTGAATACAATTGAACTCATGCGATGATGTTTCAAGGACCTATTTGAAGTTATTGTTCCTCCATTTGACCCATGAAACCATATTGATCAACCCTAGGAAGAGCCCAAAAAGTAGAAATATGAGTGAAAATGAATCCATCTGTAACTTTCTGCACTTGGAATAGAAAACTTATTTTTGGAAACTAGGTCCTAAGAGCTGTTATTTTGGGCAGGGTTACTTTTTTGCCTTGTTGTTTGCACTGAGGTGTTTCCTTCACATTCAAATCATGTTTGTAGATGTTCTGGGGTCAATTGAAAAGCACTTCATATTTTTAGATAGTTTCTTTTTTCTTTTTTCTTTTTTTCTTTTTTGTACTTTTTTGACCCGCGTGCCTTAGAAAATTAGTTTGTATGATTTTCAGTGTTCTTTCTTCTTAAGAGTTTTTCCATTTTTGGAACTTAATAAAAATGGAAAAAGTGAACCAGTGACACTTAATATTTTTATAATTTGAACATATTCATTTTGGTTTTACAAAAAATTACTTCCATTTTTCTAGGTTTTTGATCTTGGTTCTCTATTCAGAATTTTAGGTGAAACCGCTTCTCGGATTGATGGAAAATGAAGGAAAACAAACTTAGGGCACAAATTTTCAGTTGTTTGCACTTAAAAATCAGGACAATTTTATCATATTTCTATTTCATGCAGCTTCAAGGTTCCCAGGAGAGGAGAGGATACCCAAAATTTCACAAAGCTTTGATCAATGGTTTGAAAGATATGAGCAAATCTTCACTTTTTTCCTCTAGGGTTTCTGACAGCACATGGCCATTGTTTTAATTACTCATAAATATTGGTTTTTCATGTTTCAGTAGTGGGGAAGGATGAAAAATGGATGGGATGTGCAATGGAAAGGTTCTAGATGTGGCATAAATGGAGGAATTTGGCAATGAAGTTCTTCATGTGTATGTGTGAAGGTAGAAGTAGAAACAACAACATACAAAAATTTGCAAATTTTCATAATTTGGGATAGAGCACACATTATTTTCCCAACCATCCTAAATTTTTGGGATATTTTTTGCAAAAAAGTGTTCCCCCTTCCTATTGTTCCACTTGGCGTATTACAATTTGTAGTTGAGGATGAGCGAGGGGCTGGAAATAAACACTTTGACAAGACTGTCGATGTCACATGGGTGACTGAGGGATAGAATGGGATGAGGCCACATTTTCTTGCATCATTTTTCCCAAGGAGAATGGTTAGAGTTGGTGCACAAAATTAAGGTTTTCCCTATTGGTCCATAATGGTAAAATCTGACTGGACAGAGCTAGGGGCATGGGACACGAAGGCTTAACTTATGAAAAAGAGTTCAAAGTTGTCAAATTGAATTATAATGGATTTAAATGAGAGAGGTCTGTGGTCTTATTGCACATCTAAAAATCCTTAATGTTTGTGCAAAAAATGTGCCACTTTCTCATTGAGATTTCACGGAAAAATTTAACTCCTTGGGTCGTACCTTGGGGAGCAACATGTAAAAAATATCTTGTGTTCCTGGATCAAGTTATTTTGAACGTTATTTATAAGGAATTTTCATTGGAAATTATTCATTAAATAAAAAAATGTTGTGGTTCTAATGTCCTAATTTTGAACATTTAATCGTAGAAGTGAATAGGATTTTTTTCAAGACTTCGATAACTCTGTTTATGATGAAAACATGTTATGGACAAAAGCGCATAGTGTTGTGAAAAATATTGAATCCACCATCCTCTAAGGATTAAATTAAGGTATTTTCAACTATAGTTTTTTACTCAGAACTCCTACAAATCTCTCAAAATTGCTTACCGATAACATGATCAAGAAAGTTGGTTTTCATAATTTAATGACTACTTAAGTCTCCAAGGCCTAATTTTGCTGAATATCCTCCAAAATAATGGAAATTCCCAAAATGTTCCAGGTGAAAAGTTGAATAATGATCTTGGATATTTGATAAACCTCCTTGATGATTTTAGGCCTTCTCATTCAGTTTGGGGGGTGATAGCACTAGCCTCATTAAGACACAAAATTTTCCCAAGCTCATGTTAAATAGCTTGTCTTGCCATGGAACTTGCTTTGGAAGTACTTAGAATGATCAGGATACCCCTATTTACCTATATCATATTGATACGACACATTAGTATACTTCAAAGAGATGTGATAGGATGACTTTTTAGGGTGATATGAAGGACTAGCATTGACCTTTGAGAAAACAAAACAAAGTCAGGGTATGGTTGTCATACTTTTAAGTGTTGTAATTTTTCACTAACTTTAATCTCATGAAAATAGAAAATAGCACTAGAGTGTGTCAAAGTAATGATGGTATAGTGTGTGTACCAAATTTGCAAGTTTTTGAGAAATATTAACATGAAGGACGAATGTGGAGTTTAGTAGTAGACATAGTAGAGACAGTTGAAAGTGATAGAAGTTTTTAGAAAGTGTGATTTCCCCCAAGTGTGTGATGTATAAAATATATCTAATATAGTGAATGAAAGGGCCCTCCATTATTTCCAAGTGAAATTAGAGGAATTTTATATGATCTATGATTGGTGGTGTAGGATAGTAACTATGTGCATTAATGAGACCAATGTGGAAAGAATAGAGAACAGCCTGATGAATGCAAGGGGTTTCCATTTTAGGGGACTTAAGATGGCATAGTGGACTAATGGCACCGATGTTTGAGGATTTTACAAGGTTGTAATTAGGTCATGTGTGAAGAAATACCTATGTGTAGACAGTAGCTTTAGACTTGAGAGGCAAGTAAGGCCTAGATGTCATGACTGGTGTAATTATTATAGCAAGAGTGGGTGAGGAAATGGTGTATGTGGTGGAATACCTTATCATTTGAAAAATTGTTTGTTATGGAATAACATTGAGAATATAAAATGATGAGTTATTTTAGGAAGGGATAAAATAGTGTTTTGGAGCCAATGAATACCTAAGAGCATGTCACAACCAATAGAATTTAGAGGTAAAATTTGGAAAGAAAAGAGACCCAACTGTGATAGATTGTATGATGCCATAAGAATTAGGAACCAAAATGTTTATAGATGTTGGAAATTTGATAGATAAAGTAGTGCCAAAGCATGCATTTGTAAGATCCAATAGATAGAACATAGTATTTTTGATGGTAAAAGTACTAATAGAATAATTGATATGAAATGAATCAGAATAAATATAGCATGATAATCATGATCTTATAATGTAATAAATGTGAGTGGCACATCAACAGAAGCAACAAGAAATTCAAGGGCCTCGAATGAAGGAAGAGAACAACACAATCTGTATGGTTTATAGAAGAATTGATAGCTTGCTTTTCATGCTTTAATAAAGGGTCATTGAAGATTTTTCAAATTTTGATTATCATTGACCTATTTTGGAAGTAGAAGGCTCATGGATCTTGATTGCATTGTTATCAATAATATCATGAATAAGATGTTTGACTTTAAAGCAGTGGTCAATAGAATGCCAATGCATTGGTGGTAGTCACAGTGTGCATTTTCATCGTAGCTATGACAATGGGGGTGAGAAGGATCGAGAATAAGTGGTGGAGGAAGAGTAATAAGGTTACTTTCGATAAGTTGTGGTAATAGAAGACGAGGTGTGTTAGTTAATTTAGTAAAAGTATGCCTCGTGGGTTGTAATTAAATATTTTGAAGTTTAGAACAAATTTAACAAGTGACCTTAGATTCAATGGGCTTAAGAGATGGTTTGAAAGTAGATTTAGCTTGAAACCTATTATGAAGATGAGGATGAATAAGTATCATAGTATTTTAAATTTCCCATAGATAAAATTTTTCCTTCGCATAATTTCAATGTATGTCATAGTTTATCAGACGAGGGAGAGGTATATAAGATAAAACTCTCTTGAAGTGGAGGTAAGAGAATTTGAATAAAAAGATATTCCAGTTATGAATCATCTACTACATTGGTCATCTAAGCAATATTGTTATTATATTGTAAAACATAGTCAGTGAGATTTTCATTGGATCCTTATTTAAGTTGTGCATAAGATATCTTAGAGCCGATATTGATAGAAAAGTGAGAAAGGAAAACATCGGCTAATGCTGTAAAGGAATGTAACTAAATGAACAAGTAGATTATAAAACCATCACATAACGTAATCTTGAAAAATTCTTGGAAATAATTTAGCCAGTAATGTAAAATCATCTGCATAGTCAAGACATGCCACATGAAAAGATCGAAGATGCTCCTGAGGGTCTGCATGGCCATTGAAGGTAGGAAGCTTGGGTGCAATGAAGTTAAAATGCTTATTTCACTAAATTGGGACTTATTCTAGTCCCATCAGCTAAAAAATATATCCAATATCGGAATCCAATATTACTATTTTCGGATTACAAAATGTCAAATATTGGAATTATCTGCACTCCAAAATCGAACATATCAGATTCCAAAATCACGCACATTGGATTCCAAAATCGCATATATCAGAATCCAGAATCACATATATTGGAATCCAAAATCACCTATATTGGAATTATATGTACTCCAAAGTCCCATATATCGGAATCCAAAAAATAAAATATTGGAATCCAGAAAATCAAATATTGGAATCCATTATACGGGTTAATGTCCACTGGGCATTATTTATGCTATGTTATAAGGGATAGCATCCACTAGGTATTGTTATGCTATGTTATAAGGGCTAACATCCAATGGGTATTATTTATGCTATGTTATAAGGGCTAGCATCCACTAGGCATTATTTATGCTATGTTATAAGGGCTACTGTCCACTGAGCATTATTTATGCTATGGTATAAGGGCTAGCTTCCGCTGGGCATTATTTACGCTATGTTATAAGGGCTAGCAGTCTCCATCCATTATTTATGCTATGTTATAAGGGCTAGTGGACGCCAGCCATTATTTATGCTATGTTATAAGAGCTAGTGGCCGCCAACCATTATTTATGCTATGTTATAAGGGCTAGCAACCGCCAACCTATTATTTATGTTATGTTATACGGTCTAGCTGACGCTAGGAATTATTTATGACATGTTATGTATAGAACATGCTTATGATTTATATGGGATAACGAACATATTCTCTTGTCCTTCAATGGTTGTAATAAAGGCCACAACGTTGTGTTAAATTTGATGTCTGTTTAGACGTCTTTTATCATTTTTCTACAGGCTAGCGATTGCTAGGATAATGACTTTCAAGAGATGTGAGACACTTCTAGGTTAATTTACTATGATTTTATTGAACCTCATTGTAACTAGAGAATGATTGAAGATATTCTGAAGAAACTAGAAGAGGGCATCGATCAAGACTATGAGAATATAATTAAATGTATGTATCTATTACATATTTTGGTATGTCTTAATTATATCTGCTGCATATTTCGGTATGACTTAATTTTAAAAGCCAGTTATTTTATTATGGCATCATTATTATTGGGGGAACCATAATATAACTCATAGAATAGGTAAATATCCTTTCATGTCATAGTCCTCCAAGAATTATATATCTAAAACCTGCATTGCTCACCATAGAGAGAAAATAAAATAATAATTGACTTTACAGTACTTGCTGCTTTCACATGATTTGATAAGAAGCATGTTAGATCCAAAGCAAGTTTGGTCTACATTGAAGCAATATTGAACTAAATGTGAGATAAAATCTTTATGTTAAGAAGAAATAAGTAAAAGAATCCATAGAAAGAAGGAAATATGACTACTTTTAAGTATGCCTTGCTTTAATTTAAAAAACAAATCCGTTGGAGTAGACCATTCCACTCAGAGAGGATGATTTTTTTTTTGACATTAGGTAAAAGAGAGTTGAGGGGACCCTACCCCATACATAACGAATCTCCCAAATAGAGTATATATTCAATACCAAACCATACAAAAATATAGTTTGACCCAAAAATAATCAAAACTAACAGCCAGTACAGTAAAAAAATGGAAATAAAAACATAGAACTAACAACACTAAACAACAACCTAACAACAACCACTACTTTTTTTCATTTTCTCCAAGTTTTCCACCAGAGTGGCCCATTCCTTAGCCAATGATTCAATGTTAGTACCCATAGTGGTTACATCAGCTTCAGATAGTTCCATTTTCCTCTTCTTCGATGTCCCCTACTCTTCATATTTCATGTAGGCATTAGCTAGATTGTCTGAGAGTTTGAAGGTGTTGTAATGTGCACTTGAGCAGTGAGAATACTCCACTCAGTGAAGTTCTATGAAGCATAGCCTTAAGCTGATCCACATCACTATTTAAATTCTTACACTTTTCTTACAGAACCTCCATACTGCCACCCTTTATGACTTGAGCCACATCCTCAACTTTCATCTTAATTGCATTCTAGTCTGTTGAGGATAAAATAGATAATGATTTTAGTTAGCCGAGTGTCACATTTCACATTTTCAAGGTCTGTAACCAATTTAGAAAGATAAACTCCCTCTTCCACACCACCTTTTCCAAGCACTTCCATTTGGGTCTTTTCCTAGATGTTTTTGACTGAAACCTTCCTCCTTTTTTGAATTGGTTCCCCTTTTTCAGCCTTCTTAATAGCCACCACCTTCACATCATCTTTTTTTAGGTCTTAGAGGCCCTGCACTGCTTCAACTTCAACCACATTTTGATCATCCCCTTCACTCGACTCAGGGTATTCACTAGACTCCTCATTCTCTGAATTAGTTTCATCTTCCACAACATAATATTCAAGGGCTTTTGACAAGACACTATCCCCATTAACCATTTTATCCATATCCAAGATTGATCTCTTCACAATGGCCATAATAAAACCCTGATGTAGGGGAATACTGATTCTTCCCTTTTTTGTAGTGGTCTAGGTAACACATAGAGAACAAAGTATATAGTATGGAAAACTAAAACTATGCCCATGTCTGAGGAAATTGAGCATGGGAAGATGGTAAGCATAGATACATTTGTGGCATCCCTCAAGAGTGAAAAATTGGATTAGGTTAAGGGCCACTTCATTGAATGGGGGAGGTAAGGAATTCCTAAGAAATCCGGCAAAATGAGGGGTGAATCCGCTATTTTCCTTACCTCGCACAAATAGCTTCCTTTCATCAACTAAATCCTTTTTGGGTTTGTTAGAAAGGGGAGAATCCCATTAGTGTCCTTCCTTGGGCATTCCCATAACATAAGCCACCCCAACCACACAACTGTTGATTGATAATTCAATCTTTAATCCCCGCAACACCACATTGCCCCCTATCCATTTCCTGGCTGGATTGCCATGCCGATTTGAAATCCTTACTGAGTTGTTCATTATACCCCTCAAAAATATTTAAGAAAGGGGAGAATCCCATTCAATCGAACACCTCCATAGCCTCAGATTTAACATCATTGAGATCCAAGGCTTAGTGTGAACAAAATCTTCCCCCATATTCCTATTAACAACCAGGCTATCACGAAGAAAAACTCATTGTTCAATGCTACACACACCCAACCACACAACTGCAATACCAAATACACCAAGTAGAAACATAAATCCCAGACTCCTAGAGAGGAGTAAATGTGCATTAACATCCCCTTAATAGTTATAAACCCTGGCGGCGCTAGAATTACATGAACATTAACCTCCCCTTAATAGTTATAAACCACCCGCAAATTATAATAACACAACGCTCACATTACAAGAACATTAACATCCCCTAAACCCACATTGATTCCAATAGAGGAATAAACCCAAAAATATTACGAGAACATTAACATCCCCTTTAATAGTAATAAATGTGTGACATCATTCATCATTAAAAGAAAATCATTGTTCAAGTCACCTTTCTCCATCCTTGCATACATAGAAAGAAGGGACATGAAATTACTGTGGATAATTTCCTCACACACTTGACACTTTAAATGACAATTAAAATTCTCCTACTCCCCTTGTCAAGAGGATATATTTTTTCGCAATTAAATATAGATATGAAATAAATTAAAACTCCTTTTCTAAAGGTAGAATTATGGTAAATCATTTTAAGAAGAATTTGAATTTCATTGTAATACTATTATTCACACTGGAATCCCAAATCCAATGAATAATTCATTGAAAATTAACAACTGTTTTCATGATATCTATGAACACACTAATTGTTGAAGTGCCTAATAATTTTTAAATTATTTATATACCTTAAAACGATGTGATTAATTTTTTTAGAGGACAGTTTGAAGTTGAGAGGATAATATGACCTTAAAAAATAAAAGTAAGAGAGTTAATATTTAACGCTCGCTAGGTAATGCTAGTGTAGCTTATCGAGGCAAATTAACATTAATCAAATAAGAATTCACCAGAAATAAAAATGTTATGTACACTTTTTTATATATATTAAGATATCTATTATCGTTTAAATCATTTACTGTGTTATAAATTTCCTAAAGATAATCATACATATTAAATACAAACATTATTAAGATAGTCATGCACATTATACAGAAACTTGTTAAAATAAACTTAGGGACAAATTACATAATTTTCCTTTTTAGATAGTAAAATGCTTTTGATCGAAGCTATGAACCGGAGGGTTGATGGGTCCCCACCCTACAAGTATCCCAAATTTTGATTGATGAAATGCTACATACAAAATCTAAAAATGAGTATGAAAGATAATGAGGCCAACATGTAACATGAATAATCAAGCCTGCAAAAAACATAGAACTGTTAATATAAGAAAAAAGAGTGTGAATGATAGAGAAATCCTAGGGTTCCACCCACCCAAGCGTTGCAATCATCTTGAGAAAGGAAAAGGACGTGCCAAAAATAGACTTCAAGTATACCACATAAGAAGGGGAAGGGTTAGTTTTGTGAGCGCGACCATGTCTAGGGATGACACATTGGAGATAGACACCCCATCTGATCGACAGATGCTTTGAAGAGTGTCAAAAAATTGAAGTAGGACCCAAATTTTCAATTCCAAGGCATCACAAATCTTGGTGTCAACCTAATAAGGTGATGGACAAGGATTCAACTTTCAAAGAGACAAGGAAGGTATACTTCTGCTAGAGCTTTGACTAAACCCACAAAATGATCTGGGTAAATGAAATGGGATGCGACCACCATGACCACTACTTTATCTACACACAACACTAGGAAATTGAACACGAAGATTCCTACAATCTTAGAGTTTACATGAGTATCTCTCATGCTCTAGAGATAATCCTCACCTAGGACGTTCATAATCATAGTCATAACATCTGCACAGTCTATGTGGAAGACATTTTGAAGATGATTATCAGACACAGTAGTGACGAAAGTCATTTTCCGCTGTTGTTGCGTAAGAGGATGAATGGAACATACATAGATGCCATGAGAGGGAAGAGGAAAAAAACATACAAAAACACGAGAAAATGAGTGAGGACAGGAGAAAGCACAACCCAACAATTAAATAGTCCCATGACTTGTGTGAGGAAGGTCGACACAATAAAAAATGGATGGCGTCATCAACATTTTCACATGTATTGGCTAGATTATTTAATGAAAAGGATCATATATTATATTAAATACAACATGATACAAGATTATCTCAATGAAATAAGTGGGATGGTATGAGAAAAATATCCAAATCCACATGCACACTAGGCCAAGCCTAGCAAAACAACAAACAAAAACTATAAGGGAGTATGAGGAACACCAAAAACAAAAAGGCTAGATTATGAATAAAGGCTACCCCTAATTGACCACCCTTGGAGCAAACTAGGATGGACAGTGGACATCTGCATCAAATTTTGAATCATCGGCCTTGGATCACAGTGGGCGAGATTTCCCTAAGGGTTCTTGGTTAGCAGCATTTCCTAGCTTGCGCCACCCGTGGTGCTAGAGATCGTGCTTGTTAAGGAATTCTTTGGACACTTTGTGAATGCATTTGGTAGTGGTGTGAACAACCTTCTGGCCATGCTCATTGAACTTGTATTCCAATATATTCTTCACGTTTTTTTCATTTGGCCCAATGATATTCGGTGGTGGATGATGAAAATTTAGGTGTTTGTTATCCTCCTCTTTAAGCTCCCCCATCACACTCTACTAGAGGCCATCAATGTTTCTGTTTTATACTTGCTAGCAGCCGCTAGGCTCTATTTTTTGCCTTGGAATAAATTTTATAACTTCTTTACTAGAAAATGCATCCATTGGTGCATGTGAAAGGCTGATAGGCATATAAAAAGATATGTTGAATTGAATATATTGCAAATACATGGAAGATGACAAATGTTGAGAAATATATTGTGACATAGGCAGGTAGAATTACAAAAATACCAAAAGTGTCATACTTTTAAGTATATTATTTGATAGTATCAATCATCCAAAATTAGGTTTTATATGTGGATGAAAAAATATAATATTTCCATTAACAAAAATACTTTCCTTAAGTGAAGCTAGTTGAATGCTTGAAAATGAGAATGCAATTTTTTCTATAAATAATTAAAAGTTTATGTAGTTTTTTGTTGCTAAATTATGAAGCTCATTTTTTTTTTCTTATTTTCAAATTTGGGCATCAAAATAAACTATATTTTATTTATATTTCAATTTTTATTAATGTCAAGAATCCCACAATATGCAATAATATATATATATTTTTGAAATTTAAATACATTTTTAACCAATACTAAGATATATGTCTTAGAAGTTCTCCCACACTACATTACAAATGAGGCAAGTGTGGATTTTTGAGTCATTGTCTTCTTTTTCTATGGAAATATATGTTTAACTCTTGCAAAGTTGGTGTCACCGTCTCATCCATTGTCCAAAACGTTTCCTTTAACCAATAATTAATAACAAATAAATCACAACACAATGAAGTTTATATATGTCCCAAAATGCCACCTGCAACTTTTTTGACCAGACAAAAGTGGCACAATCGCAAAATCTTCTAGTTTGTTATCATTTTTACAAGTGTAGTAGTTTGCATTGGAAGCATTAGGCCCCTCTAGTTTTGACCCCAAACTCTATGTTGATTTACATCCAAGCTACAATTTTTTTGTCGTCAAATATAAAGAAAATAAACATAATTGAATCTTACTATCTTATTAATTATTATGAAATAGAAACATCTATTAGTTTTGATTTTCAACTTTGTTTGATTTCTATTTTAGTTTTATTTTAATTTTTGTCTAGATTTTTCTATTGATTTTGATTCGTAATTATTATTTTTATTGTTATTTGTTTGATTTTTTACAGATATATATTGGAAATTGTAATTATTCCAGTGAATGTGAAATTTGAAGATTGAATTTGCACCAAAAGGGAATGTGAATGTAATAAGGTAGCACTCATTTTTTATAATTTTTTATTTCAATTTAATTTTAGAAATTCATTTAAATTTATTGTTTCAATCTTGTTGATGTAAAATTTTACTCAATTTTACTTAATATTAGGAGAACATGTTTCTTATAAGAACAAAGAAACCAACTCAAATCCATTATATCATCATTTACATTAAATTCGATGGAAGACATCAAGCAATACAGAACTTCAAAATCGTGCATTGTCTAAAGGGGCAAAAAAGGCAGAATACAAATCATCTAGAAAATAACCACAAGAGTGGTCCATTTGACTCTGAGAATAATATTATCATAACCATAATCATTGAGCATATTGATAGATCTCTGTGCGTCCTCCCTATTGAAAAAATTAACAAAACCAAACCCCCTGAACCCTTGTCTTCTGATCCATGGCCACATAAACACACGTGATATGTCCAAATGGCTTGAAAAGCTTGTGCAGATCAACATCCATCGTGTCCTCGAACAAATTGGTAACTTGAACAAATTTTTCATCAATTGTATGGTGCATGGTGTCACTAGAGCGGTCTGCAACACCCCAATAAATAGAAAATATTCCACACAACAATAAACATAAAATCTTAAAAATAATGATCTGCAAAACAATAAATAGAAAATGTTTCAGTTCTATATGTCATAGTGGCCGCTAGGATTTTTTTTTTTTTTGGAACAAGGTTGTATCATTTTCAAACTATCATTAAGATGAACATATGAATATCTGGTAATAAATCATTTTATGATTTCAGGGAAGCCTCCATGGATCTACAAATCAATAAGCATAACATGTTTATGTTTTATACGTTCTAACGACCGCTAGGATTATTTATTGCTTGTGAATAAGGTTCACATCAATTTAAAAATGTCTTTAAGATTAAACCAATCATAAATGGGGAAAAATTTGTTTTTTGTATTTTGGAGAAGCCAACATCGATATACGAAACAAAATTTTAAACTATGTAGATATGGGAAAACTCATTCTTTTATTGGTCTATGATCCATGATTGTCTCTTCACCCAAGTTAGAGAAAAATGTTTTTCTTGCCCAAAAAAGAATCGAAAAAATGATAGTGCACTGCAAATCTCTAAGAACCTTAAGGTAGTTATTTTATTCCATAAAAATGCACAATACATTGTTAGCTTTGGAAGAAAAGTGTATAATTCAAACACCAATTGCGCATTTGAACATTTTCAATAATCTACACATGTTTTTGTGCTCTCCTGCAAGTTTCAACCACGTACATAATTCATAGTAGATTTTTGAATTAGGCTTATAGTTTCCATCAATATCTAGTATGTTGGGGTTTTGAGAGTAATTTCTTGTTTGACCTTGTGTGACAAGAATCCCGCATCATCAATCAAAAGATTATTTTATTCACCATAGACATTACCATAAATGTCTACTTTCTGTTGACTTGTGTTTTTTTTTAACTTACATTCTTGGCATCCCCAAATGAACCTGAAGTGGGTTTCTCATAGCCAACTAATTTTTTTGATGAATATGTATTTCACCATTGTTGAATCCATAAATGAAGACCATAATGCAGTGTCAAAATATTTTGATGCAGTACTTATCAAGTCAGCACTAAATTCTCATTAAAAGTATTCAATATTCCTAGATCTAAAATATGGAACCATATTACGAGGTATTTTTTTGCCAATACTAAAAATTCCAAACAGCAAACCTTTAACTCCCAAAACTAGTAATATATGAGGTTTCCCAACATGATCTATAAAAACAACTCATAATCAATGTAAGCTTCCAAAAGTGATTAAAAACAAGGAATCAAAGTATTTAATCACAACTTAAACACAACTTGTAAAACTATAATATCATCTCAATCATAGTGAAGACATAAATACTGCATCCTTTTAAATTTATAACCTCAACATATAAAATAAATAGTGACCATATGACTATATGAACGAATATCATTGTAAAAAACATTTTGAATTAATTAATAGTTATATATTTTGTGTTTACTGTAATTTTTGGATGCCCTTCGCAACAGTCAAACCCTAACACACTATTTGTGATATGTTTATGTACAAAGTGGTCATCAACCACATATCTTTGAAACAAATTTCTTCATTGGATTTTTTCCCCACCATAAAATTTTCTGGATGGTTTCCTTTTGGTCCCATTGTAATACACAATGTGTTTCCAACGCCAAAAACACTACCAAATATTTTGGATATCTTTTTTTGTAATTTCACCTTCTACACAAAAATGTTCTTTACCCAAAATAATAAATGTTTTGAATTCAAGTGCTATTTTTTTCCAAATCCTTAGTCAACTTGTTTACTTCGGCGCAAGAGAGATGTCTAGACCAAAATCCCACTTCACTTTTTGATGCCATTATCTTTAAAAATTCCTTGATCCCACCTTGCAAGTTGAAATTTTCCTTATCAAACTTGATTATTAAGTATTTGTAGGGTTGGTTTTTCTCATAGAGTAAACCCTCCAAATCTAAAATTGTTAAATAACCCTCTTGGCCAACTATACAGAAGTAATTTTTTCTCAATTGTCCGCAATACCAATTCAAATAATCAACATTTGAGTATGTTAATACTTACCGATTGAGACTCCAACTTGGATTCCCTCACACTCCCCCTCTTCATGTTCTTGTGATGCTTGTTCTATATAAAAAAATAGTAATCAATTCAAAATAAATTTTAAGTCGATGTAAAAAAATACGCGAAACAAATCACTTTTATATAATATTGCATAGATGTAGTTGTATATTAGTGACCAGTAGGCGTAAGCCATTAATGTCTAGAGTATGTTTGGGTTGGTAATCTATGATGGGCTTAGCGACTGCTAATAGCCAACTGTACAGGAGTAATTTTTTTCGATTGTCCGCAAATAATTATTAACAAATAGTCCAAAAATTTACTCAATTCAAAATAAATATAATTAAAAGATGCAAGTTAGCGACCGCTAGGGTAATACATATTACAATTAAACTACTTCGTCATAGGTTCCTTTAATTATGAGTGTCTTATAAATGGTTTTTTTATAATTGTATATGACTATCATACCATTTTCTGTCTGGAAGTTCGTGTGTGACGTGCCAAAAAACTCCCCATTTGGCATCAAATCTGAAAAAATTAAAGTTATTAAAAATATGTAAGCAATGGCAATCGAAAACATCTTGTAGCGATAAATTTATAAATTGAGTATTTCACAGTCATCTTTTATAGATTCATTGGATGGATGGTCAACAACATATGTGGAAACAAGTTGACTTGGTTTCCACATACTAAGAATGGCATCGTCTCCTCTATTTGTATGTGGAGAGGAAGAGATAGTGTAGTCCTCTATTGTTTAGTTGTCTACATAAATATTATATGTATCAGTTCAAATGTATTAAAATAATAGGATTTTTTAAAGTGATCTTAATCAACATACCTTTTTTCAAATGGCAATAATAATTTCGCAAAAACATTTCTTGATCATGCGATTCAACAATAAAAACTGCATTTAGACCTAAGTCAACCAAAGCATGCACTGCATCACTACCTCCATACAACACTACAACTAGAGAATTATCAAAAGAGAGTTGAGTCAAAATTTGATACCAAAACCCAAAAGATATCTCATAAAGAAAAGGATGTGGCTTTCCTCGTAGGCCAGTTTTGCTTGTAGTCACAATTTGCAGCGGAAGTTGATCCATCCAATCCATGGTGATTTCTACTATATCCCCATCGTCAACATCAAAATTGTGCACATCATTTATCATGTACATAAGAAACAAGCTATTAAATTTTCCACTGTTGTCATAAAATCTGTAACAACCTTCCACAAATGATTCCCCCTTGGCTTTGACCTTTTGCATGTAATTTTTTATTGTCACTCTTAACATTTTTGAAGAATCAATAAGTAAGATCACAATAATTACACAATTCAGTAGACTAGATCCAACAAATGTAAGAAGGTCCATTATTGCATTGGAAGTGAGTACACTAGACAAATTGTAGAAATATGTGATCACACACTCTACATGGAATGGATTAGTTGATAGAATAGAACATATTGTTGACTAGATTTGGAAGGGATATGCACATTGACAAGTAATGTCTTTGGTGTCTTCCATCCTTGTTGGAATATTTTGTTCCATTGCAATCACGTAGTTGTATATAATCGCTTGAGTTTCCATTGGGAGAACCTCTTCCACTTTAGCATCAAATTTTCTTTTTGCTGATTTTTCACTTCCTCCATAATCAACTTTTCTTTTTTCCTTTAGTATCTTCTCCCAAGAGTACACATAACTGGCCGTAGTGAGATTCATGCACACCATATCTTTCAACAATATTTTTTTCAGTGCATTCTACCAATACATGATTACATGGATATTTACTTTTAACATATTTTAGAAATTTTTCTCTCATCCTTCTGTTAGCTTTTACTCTTTGACAGTAAGTATCTAGAGTCTTCGTTATGACGCCTACTTCAATAGAGAAATCTAGCCATACTTTCCCTTATTGCAGTTTATCTATTAGAATTGATATCTCCTCATCGGTCATTCCTCTTACAGGCCTAAAGTAATTTGTTGCAAACCTTGCCAATTAATTTGGTTGAAAGTTAGGTTGGTTATCCTTAAGAGGAGAACAAGCCAACCCACCAAATTTAAATAACTCAATGTTTGTGGTCAATTTTGTCCATATGTCCTCAGGTAAATATAGAAATGTCATTTTATCATGAAAGGTATCTTCCTTAGACACTTTGAAAATAACAAGACAATTCTTCTCAAAACACAGCATTGAAAGATGAAATATTATATTTATTTTCTTCATATTACAAAATTAAATTTTAAGAACAAATTTTCTAAAATTAAGTTTTGTTACCTTCAAATCATGTAACTTTGAGTTTCACACTCCAAGCCTCCGAGGACATCGTAGGGATCTCTAAATCATTTGATCCTTGCAGAGTACATCAATAACATTGGTATCAATCCAATTTTTGTTTACATCATTTTTCTGCTAGCAAATTTTAAAAATATCTTCACAAGGAGCGTGTGAAGATAAAATACAAGCCTTTCTAAATTACATCTTTATGTGTAATGAGTTGTATTTTATTTCAACCAAATAATTTTTTGGGAAAAAATGGTAATTTGGCCGTCAAGAATGTAGGACTACACTTCATCCCTTTTCAGGTCATTTGGATAGTTGAGTTGCACAAGTTCCTTTGTAGAAGATAAAAAGGGAAGAAGAAGTACATCCCTCAGTGTAGGAATAACATTAATCAACATTGAATAGACAAGAAGGTAAACATTCTCATCATGCACACCATGTAATTAATAATTTTTAGGTGCCAAACAACACCTAGAAATTTAAATTGGAAAAGCATCACCATTGAACAAAAACAATTTTGATTGTTCATCATTCGTAGTTTTTGTTTGCTCAAATAATTGGTCACTTTCTTCAACAACAAAGCTGATTTATTATTCTTTTTAAGCCCTTTAAACTTTGAATTAGATGGATTTATGTCTAATTTAGAAAAATATGATCTCCTCAGCGTTGTAAATAGCTTTTCATGTTTTAGTGGAGAAAGAAAAAAATTTCTATTCAAATAATGACAAATAAAAGAGGTATCCTCGCTTCTATACAATTTTTTGAATACCAAATTCATGCTATTATGAAATTCAAGGGAATTTCCACATCCTATTTTTTCTGATTACATGAAATTCCCCAAATTTCAACCATATTTAAGATGAGAGCATGCCTTATTTTCTCTAGAAGCCTTCATTTCTAGTTTCTTGAACAATGAAACTTCCAACTCCATGTCAAGAATAAGGCACTTATTCAGTACACCGTCATTGTGTTCAACCTGAATACAAATGTTTTCTCATCAATAAATTTTAAAGATACTACCATACCGATTTCTTTGACAATGTCATCATTAACAAACAAATAACCACAAATCACCATGGTAATTTTTTGGAGAATGCATTTCTACAAACGAGTCATCATATCTCTTTTTCTAATCCCCCGCTCCTTCAATGAAAGGAATTTTCATGGATGGAGTGCAGCCAATGGAAGACATATTACCTAAAAAAAGGAATTAAACAAATTAATATTTCTTAAGTAATTGGAAAGGAAAAATATTGTTTCTCAACAGTGCAATAACAACGAGATGCCATTATTTTCATAGAGTAAAAAGTCAATAGGAATAAATATTTACAGTATAGCAGTTGCAAGGCATACTTCAACCCTCCTTTAGTTATAAAAAACAAGAAAGCATTAATAAAAAAAATTGTTATGCATTGCACTAAGAAATTTAAACAATTTGTCACTATTAAATTTGGTTTGTTTCAAGTAGAGTATTTTTTTTTCTAGAAGTGAAGACTAGTGGCCACTAGCATCTATATATTCCCATCACTATAAAAAACATATTTGAGTTACACTACATCATTATGAAAACTTGGAATCCAACATGGGTGATAAGGGTTGAGAATTGATTATTTAATAATAACAAATCATACATGTCGTGATGTGTTTGGATGTTGTAATTAGGTTCCTTTCATAGTTATTATGTGATATATCATGTATATCACACAATTGAAATCAACTAGTATAAAGGGAAAATGTCTAGCTACCTCTAGGTTCAATTATTAATCGAAAGTTTTGACTTCCTGGTATCAGTCCTTAGCAAGTTTGAGAATTTTTGTCAGAATTTTTCATTTGTAGGGTAATAATGAAGAGAGGAAATTCCATTTAGTGAAGTGGGATGATGTCAAGCTCCCCAAAAATTTGGGTGGTTTGGGAATAATTGACTTGGCTCTGCAAAACATTTCTCTGGGTGCTAAATTAGTCTAGAATTTCATCTCTGTCCCTCAAAGTTTGGTTTTCCAGGTTCTCTCTCACAAATATCTTGAAGCAGGTCGTCCTGAGATTTTTCTTTCTAGCGAAGATCTTCTTAAGGGTTCACACATCTGGAACTTTATTTGTAAATGTCGCCATATTATCGTGGATCAAATTTCCTGGCAGATCAGAAATGGTCAAAAAGCTGATTTCTAGGAAGATAGTTAGAGCGGGCTTGAACCACTTATTTTAAATACAAATTTCAATCAAGTAATGAACATCTCCAAGGACATTTGGGGAAACAAAGTGGCTGATTATGGGGTTCTAGACTCTGGATGGCTCTCCTTCTTTATTATGGAAGGATATCTCACCTCTGGGTTTGACTGAGCAAGAAGTATCCATTTTCAGAGAGGCCATCTCACATAGAAAAGTATTTTGTAAGGCTCAAGAGGACCATCTGTTTTGGTTAGGATCTCCTTCTGGATCTTATTTTATCAAAGAAAGGTTATGCAAATCTCATCTCTATGTCAGGTAAGGGGGCTCCCAGCTGGATATGTTGTTATAATTCCAAAAGATCCTTACGAAGATATTTGGGCTATGTCAGCCCCTTGAAATGTGTTCCCTTTGCGATAATGCTGAAGGAATATATTGAGAATATTCTACTTTTCTTCCCTTTTGTAGTTCAGGGGTGGAATTGGTTAATTGACAAGATGAGATTAACTTGGGCTCCTTGTAGGAACATTGTGGATACTTTAAAATCTTGGCCAAAGTTAGGAGGTAAAATATCTCTTAGCTCCATCTGGTCCATAATGGTCCTTCCTTTTGATCTGGGCACATATGGTGGGAGTGCAATCTTCACATCTTCAGGGAGGAGGTATCGAGCATTCTTTCCTTCTCCAATAAACTAGAAATTTCCATTTCAAAAAATGTCAACATCCACAGCCTCAACAATCCTAATTTCACCTCATGGGATGTTGAGATCAGGAAATCTTGGCCACTCATTAAAATTCCCCATCCTATCTTAATTGTTCATCAAGGTTTATCTCAGATTGAAAAAATTCATCAGAAGAATAAATATGCGATGGACGCTACCTCCCCCTGGATTCTGTAAACTCAACTTTGACGGGGACTCTAGAAGCAATCTGGGAAAATCTAGAGCAGGTTGTCTTGTGAGAAAAGAGAATGGTGAATTTCTTGTGGCTGGTTACTTTCCACTTAAAGAGGGCACCTGCAGCTTAGTTGAAGCTCAACCCCTTCTAGAAGGGGCTAAAATAGCTATTCACAATGGTTGTGACTCTCTCCAAGTAGAAGGTGACTAAAAAATTATTTTTCGTGCTATTGCTAAAGGTTCAGCTCAATCATGGCATCTCAAATTCTATATATCCAACATCCTATATTATTTAGGCAAACTTAAAAAGTGGAGCATCAATCAATCACATATCGCAAGGAAAACAGTGTCGGTGATTTAATTTCCAATTCAACAATTGATATGTTTGATGCCATAAAAATTTCAAGTAAATCGAAAGATTGGATTGGCTCATCAGATATTATCTCACATGAAGAAAAGATAGGCTTGCATCAACTTAATTGATGGTATCCCGTACGTCTCAGTTTTTTAATCTTCCATCAGCCTATTCCTCTCCACTTTCCTTCTTGGTTTTCCTGGTTCGAATTCTCATGGATTTTTTGGGTTTTCCATTTCTTTCTCTTCATGGAGAGGAACCAGAGATGGGACTTACCTCTACTATTGATCATTATCGTATTTTGGAAAATTTTTGGTACTCCTCAACCAGGGAAGCTAAAGCCATCGAGAATATTTTGGGTGAAACATACTTGTTTGATTCGCACAAAGCTCGTGTAAATTCTGATATCATGACCACCTTTGTTTCTTTCTACCTTCTTATTCATCACGTTCCTTCTGATGTCTAGTTCATGGCTCTTGATATCATTTACCTAGTCTACTATGGTGGTTTGCATGAAGAATTGGTGAACATTAAATTACCCAATCTCCTATTATGGGTCGAGGAAGTAGACAAACTATAAAATGGCTCTAGGAGAGGGATATAGTGGCTTAGTGGGAAATACAGGGATTTGGTTCATTTTTCTGAAAACATGGATGCCATTTTCATGCATGGACAACTTGACCCTCATCTTCTCCCTCCCCTATATATAAATGTGGCCCTTTTTCTTTTACACTCTACAATCGACAACCTTAACGAGCTGAGGGATCGAGTCAGTGCCAATTTCTATTTATTGCTTCGAGAGGCTACTATTCACATAGGTGGAAATGATGGTGGAGTGGATCACATCAGGGTTTTAGTTTAGTGCTCATTTGTGGTTCTTTCCTTTTTGGACATCTTCTACAATTTGTCCTTTATTCTAGTTCTTTATCTATCTTTCATGGTTCTTTTTTGGATGTGCTTTTCCTAGTTCTATCCTTCTTTGGTTCCCTTCTCTCACAACGGGTGTTCAATTTACTAATTTTATCTCCTCTTCTATTTTTGTTATGTATGGGTGGGGTACCTTAACCCTCTGGTTAAAAGTTCTAGCTAAAAGCATTTAACAACCAAAAAAATAAATAAACAAATCATGGAGATGCTGGCATCTTCTAGGATCCTTATGGCGGCTAATCTACCTGATGGGTGCTAGGCTTAAGATTATGTGTTTGACTGTGTGTATGTATTATCTTGAATCTACATTTTGAATCACACATATTTTAGAAAAATTCATAAAAAAAATCTTGTCTTGGAGTATTTTTTGTCTTCTCTTGTCTTGGAACATCAAATAAATGTAGTAAGCATCCTCCCTGGTGGTCACTAGTCTTGTAGAATTTAAATATAATAATCAAGCATAGTTAGTTTTTAGTGAATTCATTAAGAGCAATGCTTGTTTTATGTTTACCAATTATTCGTTGATGAGAAGGCTAGTGGTTGTTAGCCTCTACAATATAGTTGGTGAGAGGTAGGAAATGGCCTATTCATTGGCCATTTCTAGGAGGCGCTTACAAGAATTATTCTAATATGAATCTGTTTGGGAGGCTGAAATAATTGAATGTGTGCTTAGTGAAGACTATCTACTAGAATCTCCCAAGGTAAGGGCCAATTTTGATATTAATGTGGATTTTGTTTATAATTGTCTTCATCTTCTCCTAGTTTCAACAAATGTTGAGGTAGTAGATGATCACTTTATCTACCCAGTTCATAGATTTGGTTTGCACGAGGAATTATCAAGCTATCATATTCTTGACCCCCTGTTCTAGTTGGAGGATGTTAACAAAGAAACTATCGGTGTTGTGCGAGGGATTCATTGGTTGGGAGAGAAATACAGGGAATTTATTCTTCATGTGGAGAGTGTGCATGTTCTCTTCTTGCATGGCAGCTTGGATCCCAACAAATTGCTACCCCTTTAGCTTCCCAAATCTCGTTATCATATTGATTCTACAATTGATCAGGTTAATGCTATTCGGGATCATGCAAAAAGGATCCTTCTGACTTTTTCTTGGCAAGGTTCCTTCGTAGGGTGGTGTCATACGGGCCATGGAAGATAATCAGGGAGTGGAGGAGGAGGATGAGATTGGCATTGTCGATGGCCCCACTCACAGGATTTTGTAAGTGATCATGTTCTTAGCTTACCTTCGGATAGGATTTTGTGTTTTTGGGTTTGTTTTGGATCATTGGCCTACTCTTGCTTGGTTTTTTTTTGTGTTTTTCTTATTATGGGACTTGGACTCCATGGTTTTTTTTGTTTCAATATGGTTTTTCTTTGTATGGGTGGGGTCTCGTAACCATCCGATTCAAAGCTCTGGTAAAAAGTGTTTAAAAATTAAAAAAACGTGTTGGAGCATAATAATAGAAGTACATATTTTAAACCTGAAGACGTATCCTGTTCATCTTGGGCCTACATATTTTAAGAAATTACCCGTTAAACATAATAGTCCGTAAAAATTTACTAAACATCAAGGGAAAATATGTACATAAA
This sequence comes from Taxus chinensis, assembly GCA_019776745.2. Lineage (NCBI taxonomy): Eukaryota > Viridiplantae > Streptophyta > Pinopsida > Cupressales > Taxaceae > Taxus > Taxus chinensis. The sequence goes on along the minus strand of CM034155.1, from coordinate 658,769,526 downwards.
CCTTTCCCAAGAATAAAGTATTATATGTCGCGAAGAGAAATGCTTATGTTTTGTTTACAAATTATTCGTTAATGAGAAGGCTAGCGACATCTAGCCTCTACAATATTAGGGAATCCATTTTAACGATGTAAAAAAACAATCTCAATAGTTAGGCAAGTTTAGATCATAGAAGAGGAAATGAGCTAGTTATAGTTAGTCATAATGTAAGAGGTTACTAGAGCCACTTAACAATCATAATTTTTTTTTTTAAAAATACCTTTTAATAGATCACAATTTTCTTAATATGTCGATTTCATTTTACACATGTAAATTATGTAGAGAACAATTTTTTAAGGGATTTAAAATAAGTTCTTTGGAGTACAAAGGAATTTAAGGCAACCCATTACTTGAGAATAAAATCACCTTTTATGGGTTGTCTATGTGGCACCATTTCATTGGATAATTAATTGATAAGACTTGATTTGACACCATCATTAAAACGCAGACCTTATCATGGAAAATCAATCTTGTGAGATTAAAATTCCCTTTATATACTCTCATTAACTCCAGATTGGACCTTAAATATTATCTAATAAGATAGATACTAAATAGACAAATTTTGTGATAAAATTTGCAATAAATATCTTGATTGGCCGGACTCATCACCTTTTCCAATAAACGTTGATATCAAAGCCACTGACAAGCTTGTATTAATTTCAAGCATGCGATGATATATTCACTCCATATATTTATCTTATCACTTCCCCTTATTTTCACACCTTTCGGGTTTCCTTCAAGAGATTTCATTTATTTTGTCATGGCCATACCAATGTTGCCTTCCATGCAATTTTCCATGGCTATGAGTGAAATGGGATTTCATACCAAAATTTTGGGTCACCATTTGAAATTTGTTTTTAGGATTGAATTAGAGAAGACATGGTTACGATTGAGGGAGTTCTTGGACATGATTGTCTTTCTTTAGAGGGATGTCTGAGGTTAAATGCAAAATTTACTTCGACGTTCATTTGTAATCTTATTATCATACACCCGGTGAAGGATTGGGCTTTAGATATGGGTCGTCACTAGATCAAACCAACGTATAGGGTTGGCATGGAAGTGGAAATGGAAAAAACATTGAGTGTGTTGTGGCCCTTAATTTTTGATTCTCACTATATACATGAAGGTTTGGTGCATCTAGACATTTTAGAGAGTTTTTTGAACAGTTTAATGTCCTAAATCGTTTCTTGTTTGAAGTGGACGAATTGGGCGAGACATCGTTGACGGGAAGAAGGTCGCTCCACTTTCCTAGCCTAGATGCTATGTCTACTCCACTGTAATAGGATATGGAACATTGGGATGTTCTTTGCAGGCAAGGTCGTGAGACATACGATTGGTTAAATAGTTGGGCTGCTCTTGGAAAAGAGCATCTTTTTTCCGAAACTGCCAACGGAAATCATTTTCATGCCCATTAAGGTGGAGGTTACAGACATTTCATCTGATTCAGATAAATAAGTGGTTCTAAAATCCATTAGGTTGTATCTTTGTTTTGGTTGTTGTATAGCGTTGCCATTTCCATTTTTATCGAATCATACTTTTTGGCTTACTAGTCTGTAGTTTTTTGTATTCCCAACCACTTATTTTCTTGGCATTGGCCCTTGCATTTTTTTCACCAAAGTATTGTTGTATCGTTTGGGTTTTTAGAATGATCCTATCGTTGTATCTGTAATATAAAGGGAAAGGGACCCTTCAACCCTCCTTTAATTATAACATATAAGAAATCATTAGTATAATTTTATGTTATGTGTTGGACTAAGAAATTTAAACAATTAATCACTACTAAATTTGGTTTTTTTCAGTTGTCAATTTGTTGTTAGATAATAATTATCTTAGCATACGCTAATCTCAAGACACCAATGCTACAAAATAATCCATGACATTAGTGGTTGCTATCCTTTGAATAGCATGTGTTGGACTTCGAATAACATACTGAACTAATCGGATGCCAGGCTGAAATTTTATTCTTGGAATATGTGTAATCACGAAGTTCGTTAAAAAAAATTATTACACAAAGCGAGTATAATAAGCTACGTGAAATCTAGAAAATAATTAATATCTATCTTGTCTTAAAATATTGTTTAGATGATTTAACGCTTTTGATAGGAGGTTAGGATTTGGGGATTGGCATGATCCCACCCAATTAAACCAAACAACCCAACAAAACCTTTGAATATTTGGAGCACTTGCAGAGAACTAGAGAACTTGTCACCACCTTTGAATAAAGTGGGCTGCAGACTCATTGTGTTCTTACTTGATGCAAAGGAATTCCCTAATTCCTATTCTTAAAAGCTTATTCATATCAAAATATTTCATAAACTTTGATACGATTTTCTTGAACGAGCGTATTGAAGCCTCTGGTATCTTATAGTGCCATTCGATAGTAATACCTTCTAGCGTCTTAGGGAAAATTTTCACAACGACTGCGTCCCGTGGGAGCAACTCTCGAATGGCCATTGCATAAGCCTTGATGTGGGCATTAAGATCACCCTCCCCTTTGAATTTTGGAATATCAGAAAAGAGTCCCGAGAGCATGACTATTTGAAAGGAGAAATCTAGGGGTTCCTTGAGATATTAAGAATAAGTCTCCATTGCGTATGTTTCCACCATTGAAGATCCTTTTTGGGGAGGTGGGGGCTGCATCAGTTTCTGAAATGGGACAACATAGACATTTTTTGGGGTGTATGGCATCCCCTGTGGTTGTCCATACAGACCTAGGTAGGTATACATGTCCCCTTGTGGGGATTTATAATACATGTGCACATAGGGGGTTTGATTACCTTGGTATGGAATCAAAGGCATGAAGCCAAGGAACATTACATTTCCAATTGGTATGGCATTTGAGAATTCACTTCCGGATGGTGCTTGTTGCAGATATCCATAAGTGTCTTAGGGGGGCATACCCAAGGTGCCTGTCCCCATAAGCAGATCTCCATGGTTTTGAGTATTCATATTAGTTAGAGGATTCTATGCAATAGGTATTTGTTCATAATTATGCGGTTAGGGAGAAGTTTCCGCTTGCCATGTGTATGAATTTCGAGTGTTTTGGGCATGCTCTAGCTCCTTGATGTCTTCTACCAAAGATGAAATGACATCGCCCATTGACGGGGACGTGATTTGCTTAGGTAATATTTTCTGAATCGTCAGAGGTTGTTGAGGAGTATGGTATCCTACTATGATTTTTTTGCTATGTTGCCACCCCTCATTGGTAGTATTTTTAGTTGGTGGAGGGATAGCATTATTTTTTTGGAGTAGGACATCACCTTGTCCTTCCAACCTATTAAAATTTTGGTTCATGTTCTGGAAGTTTTGTTCACTCCTAGCATATCGTGCTAAATATTCCTCATCTAGATGTGGGAGGTGATCCAATTGCATGCTAATGGGATGTCGAAACAATACCCAAGGAGATGAAATTTCATCACCAGTGAAAGTCATGTTGTTGGAACTTGATTGTTCATGAGGATAGATCTGAGTAACCTGGTCAAGTTCCTCGATACGTATAGAGTAACCAACCTTGGTTCCTTGAAGCAGAGGGTTTTGAGTGGATGAGCGGTTTTCCACCCATGTTGAAAGTGAAGGTGATTGTTGTGGTATACTTGATAGGTAGTGGTACATGTCAATACCTGGGATGGGCCAACCATACTCATCATATCCCAACATATTCGGGGGTATAAGAATACCCGCAAAATAAAGGATGGATGAAGAAAGTGGAAACATTTAGAGGCTAGCTCTTCATGTCAGGTTCACCAATTTATACGACATAAACTAAACATGTGACCTTCTTCGCGCCTGACCTCTCAAGGTCGTGCCGAGACAAATGGTGTAGAATGAGTGTGAATGTGAGTGTGGTGATTGGAATCGAGATAATTGGGAAATCTTATATCTTCAACATGCAATGTCGGGATCTACGAGTCTAAAGAGAATAATGCTCTCCTAGCTTGAAGTGGTCCAATAGTCATAGGCTTGATTAGCATTCCAATAGTTATAGGCTTGATTAGTAGTGATATTTAGATTATTGAGTAGTTAAATTTTCTCAGCAAAAGTTTTCGGTGTACATAAGATTGTCTAACATAAACTGGCATCAATGTCAGTTATCAATTTTGGCTCATTGGGTTGTGGGACCAAGGGATCACAACTGTATGTCTTTTTCTGTTGTGGACCGTTGATGGTCATAAAAAATGAAATAAAATGATTTTTGATAAGAAACCTAATTATTGAAGGAAATCTAATCTATGTTTTTGGATTTTTCACAATAATTTGTATCAAAGAAATAAAATAAAACTAATTGATCAAAGGAAATATTTTTGTTTTATTCTAATTTTAAGCAATGTGTTCTAATCGAATAAATATACTAAAGACAAGTTATCAGCTAGATGTAGCTAGTTGCTTGTGAAAATGTATGAATCTGATCTAAATCAAATAACCTAATCTAATCAAAACCCTTCAAACCCTACCTCAGAGCTGAAGAACAAATCATGACCCTGAAAGGGGCTATTGTTCCTCACAACTTCCTTGGTAATGTTAAATAGGCAAGGTTACTAATGACTTGATCTACTTGTGATTGAATGATTCTATTAAAATGAATGATTTTCTAATCTATTTGATATGAATGATTCTCTACTCTATTTGATATGAAATGATTGAAACTAGTTATTTGAAATTGACAATTCAACAAACAAGGCAAGAAAACACACAATTCCAACCTGGACAAGGAAGAGCTTTGGAAAATCTGGTTGTGTCTATATTTGTCCCCTCAATATGTTCCTTTCTTTCTCTGAGTGTTCACGTGAGTCCAAGGGATTAGGAATGCAAGAAAAAAAATAGGAGAATGGCACTTGAGCAATGGAAACTTGATGATAGTCTGGATGTAATGCAGGTAGGAGAGAGATAGCACAAGAGATCAGAGATTGGCTATGCAAATCCTAGCAAGATCGTAACAACAATACAATGCAATATACACAAAATTCTTAGGCCTTTTGCTTGAATACAAGCATGGAATATATAGGAATGGAGGATGGGATGTGCCTTCATGCACAAGGCAAGAAGGATTAGTTCCAATCAATTAAATCTATTTAAAAATAGAAGGAGGAAGGAGAACCAAGCAATCAAAGCTAATTTTAGAAAATTTGGCTCATAGATGCATGTAAAAAGTGAAATTAAGTGAACCAACACATGTTAAAACACATGTGAGGTATTCTAGAAAAAGTGGGCAGAACCGTTTCCCTATGCAGCGTGGTAGTTTCAGGACTGCCACCATGTTTTGGGTGGCTATTTCAAAACCGCCACCCAGGTAGGGTGGCGGTCCTGGCACTAAAGGCCAAAACATGCACAGAAAGAGGTAGGAAGCTAGAAAAAACATGGGAATGCTAAGTAAAGATGTCTCAGCAACAATTATATACTGCGAATGGAAATTGGAGCTCGAACACCTTCTTGAAAGGACCTAAATCATCATTAGGGAATTTTGTAACTATTTTTTGACAATGTAGCATATACGATTTTGGGGTACGTACATATTGCCCCCTAGGAGAAGCGTTTTAGCCATGAAGAGGCATGAAACATAGAGTCTGAGTATGGCATTCCCGAAAAGGGGAGTTAGAAGTTATACCTGACATTCCTGTGTGTCAAAATGTCTCCACCTAAATTCCTGCTACCTACAAGAGAAGAGAAGACTCAAGTGCATATAGATAAAATATCGAAAAATAAACACTAAACCAAAATGACAAGAGCACTTACCATTTGTACGTGGATATAGAAATATACATGTGCCAACGCTCCAATCCTGTGAACACATACACTCAAAATGAGGATAAAATAACATATATATATATATATCAAAACAACTCATTTTCCAATTCATTTGTGCTATTTGATTTGGTGAATTTGGAGCTCTGGACCCACGGTGACCATTTTCGACAAGAGTATAACCGATATGATTGTGATGAGATCGTGATCATGCCTCCATGAGCGAGAGAATGACTAGCGCAGTCTAAGGTTGGTTATTTTCACTTTTTTCTTTTAATACCAATAAATGTAGACACTTTGAAAATTTTACCTAAGAGGGATCATTTTCAAAAACAATTGTCTTAAATGAGTCTCTAGGGGGGGTGCCTGTAAGGTATTCTTTTATTTGGTCAAAAGTAGTCTTTTTTTCTTTTTGGGAATTTTTAGGGTAAAATACGCATTTGGAAAATCAGTCTAGGACAACCACCCAAAGCAGGGTGACGGTCATGGGACCACTGCCCTTCCAGGGTGATAGTTATGCATAGAATGACCAAAATGTGTATTAACTTGATTTTTTTTGGATTTTTGATGTTTTTAGTGAGCTTATTACTTGGTACATGTTACTAATTTGCTCTTTTTCCATGTTTTGGTGAATGTAGAAGGAATAGTACATCAGATGGAGTCAGGAGAGGGAGTGTGATTGGCTCCATGGTATCCTGGATCAGCTGACCCAAGATGATATGGACCTTCTCTAGAGGGCTGGTATCTAGAGGATTGCACAGGTTCCCCACGTTTCTCCTTCCAGTCATATTCTATGTGAATTATTTTCCTATTGGGATGTAGACCGGAACACCTTCTGGTTGCCAGGTGTCTGGGGTGAGTGGGCTATCACCCTGGAGGATGTGTACCAAATCCTTGGGCTCCATATTCATGGGAGGAGGCTGAATTTGGAGACAGTGGGGTCCAGGGTCACGATGACGTAGTGGGCCACATACATGGGAGATGTCATTGTCTCATTTGGTTCAAAGAAGGGGATGAATGTTTGGTCCATTTCCACCACTCCCATTCCTATCATATGAAGAGCCATCATGGGCATTTTTTCCTCCTGATTGATCAGGGAAAAGGGTGGTGACACTTTTTTATATTGCGAGAGCTCATATGTCAGGTGTGCGTGGACACTCTACTGATCCCCTTGGGGAAGACCTGAGATGAGATGACTGTCAACTTGGCCCATTCATTAGCTATTGTTAGACACACTGATATGTTTTCCCCTATGTCACAGGTGGCGGGGAAATGACCTCCCTCCATACCCAGGTGGACAGATACAAGACTTACAAGTGCTTGATGAAACAAATCCATTCTCGTAGCGAGGCCATGATCAGAAAATGCCACCATGAGAACTCACATTATTCGGTTCACTCCCAGTGTCGTCATAGCCACAATAGGAGCCCTAGAGGTGGTTTGGCACCATCTGAGGGATCCCACAGGGACTGACAGGCCATGGGGACATTTTTATTTCTTTGATGAATTTTTTCAGGCATTTATACGATTTTTTTGGTTGAGGCTCATTGCGAGAATTTTGACCATGCCTAGTGCATGGTGACATTGTATACAAACTTGATTCACCATGATATATATAGACTCTTATTTTTGGTTCAGTATTCCATTGTATCTGAGTTGAATTTGTTTTGGTTCCTCTCACTTGTGCACTCTAGATGTTTAGAATTTTTTATTTTATATTATTTTTAGAATGTATGCATTGGATGTGAAATGATAACAGAATGATTTCTTTTTATATTTCATAATGCTGATATATGATGATGCAAAACACAATGTGATGTTAAACTTTGTTTCTTTAGCAATCTTTGACACTTCATATGGTCTTGACAAAATGTGATGAAAAAATGATATGATAAGTAGATATACTTGTCCCACCCCTAGCTCCACGCAACTAGTAAGATACAAGGGCTCAACACCAAGAGTCAGATGAGGAATAAGTTATGAATTTTTTTGAATGGTAGGGATGAGAGAAATACAAAGGTTTGGCATAACCAATTTGAGACGCTACAACCTTATCCTACTCAAGCTACTTCATAGTTTAGAATGTGAATTGCTTCCTAGTTTATCTATACTTGGATATATAGATGGCCACTTGGTTGAAAAAATATGGATTTGGTGTTTTAAACTCTTTTGGAATCTTGGACATCTAACTCACTTTGTTTTGGACTTATGAATTCACAACATTTGAATGAATTATTTGTAACTTTCAAGTTTATCAAAGAGACCCCCTACCTCTTGCCCCATGCTACCAAGAGGAAGCATGGGCTCATCTCCATGGACAAGGAACAAGCGAGTAAGGGCATTTCTCTCCTTTCCCAACCCTACATCACCAATAAGAGATGCATGCTCAACACCGAAGGTTGGTAGGGAAAAGAGACGTGTAAAATATAAATTTCTATGGATTTTCATTTGACTTACTTATTTGGGAAAAATGTTTAGGATGTTCTTTTTTGCAAAGATATTTTTATGGGATAGATGTGACACCATGAAGCTTCTAGAATAGAATATGGGAAAAGACATCTAATCCAGAAAGATACTATAAGCAGAACCAAGTATGCAGGCCTTGGTATGATCACGGTCAAAAATTTGTCTTATCCTGATTGAACTAATGAAATGATTCAAAAATAATTGATGATACTATGAAGGTTTGAAGAGATATGATTTGAATGTTTTTCCAATGTTTTAAGAATTTTTTAGGAATTGTTATAAGAATAAGTTCCTTGATCACATTTTTTACAAAATGAACTGGCGGATGAAAATGAAATGCAGATGTAGTAATGTACATATGAAGATGTTAGTGGATCATGCGTAGTACCTCTTTAGGTGAAGAGAGTTTACGGATTCGCTAAACTCTATGGATTTACTAAACTCCTCACCTTCTAGTGTACACAGGTGAAATGCCCTATTTTTGTAGTCTTCTACTACTCGATATGGACCCAACCACCTAGGTCTTAATTTCCTTCCCTCATTGGTTTTCTTGTCTTTCCAGCTGTCAAGTCCTAATACCAAGTCTCCCTCATATATTTCATGTTCGTAAAACTTCTTATTGTATTGTTGAGCCATCTAGACCACGTAAACAATGTGTCATTGTTCAACATTAGGTATAGAATCATCAAGACTTTCTAACTAAGAGAGTCATGCTTCTTGATAACCCTCTTCTCCCAGGATCCTATGCAGTGAAATACGGGGACTAGGTATTTTGACTTGAAGCAGCAGAACCACATCAGCACCGAACACTAAAGAAAAGGGGGTTACCCCCATTGGTGTTCTAACTAACGTTCGATAGGAACATAAGGCCGGAAAAAGATTTAGGTGCCAATCTTATTTTTTCTCCTTAACAGTTTAAAGAAGGCCAGAAAAAGCTTTAGGTGCATGAATCTTGTCCATTGGAATGAGGATAATAAAGAGAAGCCATGTGATAACTTATCTTGAACTTTGTACACAATTCATGCACGTCATTGTTTTTGAAAGATGTGCTATTATCTGAGATAATGACTTGTGGGACACCGTACCAACAAATGATCTGGTGCAAGATGAACTTAGCAATTATAGAGCCAGGTACGGTGGTAAGAGGTATGGCTTTAACCACTTGGTAAAGTATTTTGTGGACATGATTATGAAGTTATGTCCATCCATTGATGAGGGAGAGAATTTCCCTATCAAATCTAGGCCCCACGTGGAAAAAAGCCATGGGGTTGCGATTGGTTACAAATCTTATGCCGGTATGTGTATCTCGTGGGAGAACTCTTGGCATTTGTGGCATCTACGCACAAATTCTACTGCATCATGTTCTAGATTGGTCCAAAAATATCCCATCTAATGTATCTTTTGAGTAGTGGCGTGGCCACCGAAGTGACCTCCACATACTCTGTTATGTGACTCATAAAGAACTTTTTTGGATTCTTCGGTGTCGACACATCTTAACAACATTCCATCAAAGGCCCTACGATAGAGAACCTGATCTACAATAACATACTTAGTTGAAATGACACGTAACCACCTTCTTTATTGAGATGTTTCCCCTTCTGGATACATATGGTCCACTATAAAATTAATTATGTCGGTATACCATGGAAACACATAAATGGGGGGCCTAGTCTCAATGAAGTACACACACTCATTAGGCAAGCCTAGATCTACTAGATCACCTCCATCTAACAGATTATCATCCAACCAATCCACAATGATTTGTCCTTTGATGGATTTCTGATTAATAAATGTTAACTCAAATTCACCCATAGAGTTATGAAGTGCCCGACCTTCTTAGACAAGGACCCTTTCGTGAGGAATGTCTGCAATTGATCTAACTTAACAATAATCCTTGTTTCTTGATTCAGCATATACTTCCTTAAGCACTTTGTTACAAAGACTATGGAGAGGCATTCTTTCTCTTCCTAGGTGTAATGTGTCTCATTATTAAGCAATTTTTGAATAATGAAATAAATTGCACTCTCTTGCTTATCATCATCCTCTTAAGAAAACATGCAAGCTAACAAGACATCCATTGCTCATGAATATAGGATCAAGGGGTAGTTTGACTTAGGAAACATGAGCGTGGGAGGGGATAACAAGAATCGTTTAACTACCTCGAAGGCCTCATTGCATTCTTCTGTCCAATCAATGCTATAATATTTTTTCAACAAATTGTTGCTGGGGTGAACAAAAAATGTCAAGTTAGGGATAAACCTTCAGATTGCACCAAGTTTCCCAAGAAAATACCTGATACCAAACTCATCTGATGGTGGAACCATCTCTAGCACAACCCAGATTTTGGCTGGGTCTACATCAATCCCTCATGAAGATATAATGTAACCCAGAAGCTTTCCTCCCGTTACACCAAATACACACTTTTTCTGGATTCAATGTGACACACTATTCGATTAAGTGTGAAAGGATGATACGAAGCACCTCTGGGTGATCGTAGCACTTCCTAACCTTAGCTAGATGCTCGTCCACATAGGATTCCACAATCTTATGAATAAAGTCATGGAATATATATGTCATTGCTCATTGGTATGTGGTGCCAAAATTCTTAAGACCGAATGGCATGAAAACATAACTGTTAGTTCCCCAAGGAGTTATAAACGTGGTTTTGGCCTGATCCTCTTCAAATATTCTAACCTGATTATACCCAGAAAATCCATCCATAAGAGACAACAACTCGAAATCATCTGTTGCGTCAATTATAACATCGATGGATGGTAATGGGAAATCATCCTTGGGACAAGCCTTATTTATATCCCAAAAATCTATACAAATGTGAATCTTTCCATTTTTCTTGAGAATAGAGGACTATGTTAGATACCCATTGAGAGTAATCAACTAGCTTGATGAATCCCACCTAGAGGAGTTTCATCACTTCTTCTTTCACCATTAAGGCCACTTTTGGCTTCATGGGCCTCAAATTTTTCTTAATCGGTCTTTGCATCTGATTTGGTGATGAGATTGTGAACCACGATGTGTGGTGCAATCCCCGTCATTTATTTGTTGTTAAATGTGAAATATTTTTGATGCACCTTTAGAATATGGGTATGTATTTCAACTTCCTCAGGGGTTAAGGAGGACCCTAGCTTTAAAATATTTGGTTCTTCCTCAGTCCTGATATTTATATCGATTGTTCCCTTGATTAAGGAGGTGTTTCCCTCCTCAAACTCAGGTGGGGCTGGAGGTAACTCTAAATCACCCTCTTTTACTACCTCACAAATTTTAAGTTCCCTTCTAAGGGAATTCTCTATCATGGGATTTCCAAAATAAGAAGAAGAGCATGGTATTAGAGAAAGATTGACCTCGTGTTGTGGAAGATGCAGCTCTGCGAGAGTGTTTAGATATTCTAGAGTTGTTCCGTCAATGTTAGCAGTCTGATCTATACAGTTATGACAGTATCAACATTTGAGTCAGGGTGCTCTACGTATGTCAACATTGGCAGTTGGGACCATGAAACTTGAATCTTCTAACTTACTGCTTGGGGTAGAAGCGAGAATTAATTTTGAAGGTTGCGATTCTCGTGGAATCGATATATGAAGTTAAAACTCTTCATTAAATTTAGTACTACCATTTTGTAAAGTTACAAATGCTCAACTCTAGTCTCATATATTTTGGATACTTGATTTGCAACCAATTGTGAATCACCCAACACTTTGATATTAAGAGCACTGATTCTTTCGGCTATGATGAGACCAAGTATAAGGGCTTCGTATTCATCCCCATTATTTGTGCATTCTGAAATTTAACTTGAATGAAAAAGGTAGAATCCTTCCTTCAGGCGAAGTAAGGATCATGCTTGCCCTGGTGCCAAAATGAAACTTGGCTCCATCAAAATGGAGAGTTCCAATAGTTATGTGGAAAATGGACATTGGGTCATCCTTTGTACCTTCTCTCCTTTACCTTGGTTACATCAACCATGTAAACCTCATCTGTTGGAAGAGAACCGAGTCCTAGAGTATGTCTCATACCCATAGAATCAAAGGGGAAGAGAATAGGAAAATCCTTCTCCAATAGCTCGACAATATTTGTTGTGGTTCCTAGCAACATTGTCTCTACAATACGGTTTCATCCTTGACCACCGAAACTCCCTCAATCAACCCCATTGACTCCTAACTCTATTGTAGGGACTATATTTTCTTCTGGTACTGCCCTTGTAGGTTTGTTTAACTGATTTGTGGGAAGCTCAAACTCAGAGTGGATGCCTAGCCTCTCTTTCTTAAGTTATCCAAATGTATGTCAAAGGGTTTTGGATCACCTTGTGCCAAAAATACCTTCCCTAAATGCAAGGAATATAATCTCTTGGAATAGATTGGAGGGGATTGCCTTCATGCAGTGGATCCAAGGATGGCCAAGGATCATATTATAGTTGGTTTCCTGATCTATAATATAAAAATTGGTTAGTATCGTCCTAGGCCCGAGAGTAACCAGTAACACTATGGTTCCGATCGATGTTTCCTTGAGTCTATCATAGCCCCTCAGCAGTATTTTGTGTTGAAGAGAAATTAGTCTCTCCGTAGAATAGTTTTTGAAGGAAAGAGAAGGAGACTATGTAGACCGCCTCCCTATCATCAATCATCACACATTTTACATAATTGTTGTAAATCTAAACTTGTAAAAACAATTTTGGATCACCTCTATGAACTATTTCAGCATTTGTGGGCATCTTGTTGATATCGAACACAAATCCAACATCTCTTTTAGGCTGTGTTGGAGGATAAACATCAAATTATGCAATTTATTATTCTAAAGGAGGAGGTGACATTAACCAAATGACCAAGACCCAATACTTCGAGTAGATCAGTCCCTATGAGTAGGGGAATAATTTAACAGATTTAAGAAGGAAATGTGTGAGTATGTCTTAGTTAGGTCGATGATCAAGTTGTAAGATCCTACTGGTCTGCTTAGTGTATCACGAATGTCATATGATTTGGTCAGGTAGATTGGCATAGGTTGTGAAGAATAGTCCCTAGTTCTAGTGGCAGCATTAATTTTTTTCTCAGTCTCTAACTCTACCAACCCCATAATTTTCGTTTGCTAGAGACCATACAAGGGAGGTGCCACCTGTGGGTTTGAGAAAGTTGAGGCTTCGCAATCATGAGTCACTATTACAATACCTTTATTTGAACCATTGGGATATAATCTACCATCCTTTAGATGCGTGGGGAGAGGAGCATTAAAGATCCCCAATGGTGTGTTTTGCGGAGACACTGGTCCCGTGTAGGTGTTTTGAGTAGGTGTTGTTGGGTTTTCCAAAAACATGTCAACAAATAACTGTCTTTGGTCCTCTAAAAAATGTTATAAAAACTTGTTACAATCGCGGCACATTCTTATGCGTCATGCCTGCAAACTCTATGGACACCGCAATATAAATCAGGATTGTAATCTCAAGGCCTTTAGGTTTGCACCTTATTGTGGTCCAAAATTACGGTTATTGTTCATTTGTTGGTTGTTATTATTAAAATTCGGGAACCCTTGCCCTTTATTTTGAAACTGGTTTGGATACCCACCTAGGTATTGGTTAGGGCCATGGGTCTGTGTTTGTCTTTCTTGTTGAGGTTTTTGTTGTTGTTAGAGGTTAAAATCTACAGCATTGACTGAGGGCAAAAAGTTTGTTGTTTCTTTGATTGTTTTCATTATTATTGTGGTTGTTTGAAGTGGAATTATTGGGGGTGTTAATAACATTAGGATTCTTTGGTTGGTCTGTCACTCCATCCGTTGTGACTCCATGATTCTTATTCAGGATTTTGGGTCCTTGATTTCTATTTGTGTTGTTGGAGTAACTGGGATTATTTTGATTAGGGGCGACTAACCTTCCATTAGCTCCATAAGTCTTGCAACCACTATCAATGGTTGATTGGTCAATCTGAAGAGCACCCTCTAACACCTCTTCATAGCTCCTTAACGGGAACTTTTGAACCTCTTCCTTTGTCTCTCTGTTGAGAGAGTGGAGGGACAAATCAAAAAGTTCTGTTTGATCCATATTTGTAGTGCTTGCAGAGGAGTAGAGAAATTTTCGCCACCTTTGAATAAAGTGGGTTGTAGACTCATTGTGTTCTTTCTTGATATAAAGGAATACCCTGATTCATGTTCTTAAAAGCTTGTTCATATCAAAATCTTTGATAAAATCTTATACAATTTGTTTGAACGAGTATATTGAAGCCTCTGTTATCCTATAGTACCAATTGAGAGCAATAATTTCTAGCATCTTAGGGAAACTTTTCGTAATGACTACGTCCCAGTGGGAGAAGCTCTCGAATGGTTGTTGCATAAGCCTTGATGTGGACATTAGGATTGCCCTCCCCTTTGAATTTTGGAAGATCAGGTAAGGGTCTCGGGAGCATGACTATTCTGAATGGAGAAATCTATGGGTTCTTTGAGATATTCAGAATAAGTCCCCATTGTGTATGTTTCCACTATTGAAGATCCTTGTTGGGGAGGTGAGGGATGCATCGATTGTTGAAATGGGACAACATAGACATTTGTTGGGGTCGTATGGCATCCCCTGCGGTTATCCATACAGACCCAGGTATGGTATACATGTCCCCCTAGGGGGATTTAGAATACATGTGCACATAGGGGGGTTGATTACCTTGGTATGGAATTGAAGGCATGAAGCCAGGGAATGTTGCATTTCTAGCTGGTATGGCATTTGAGAACACACTTCCGGAAAGTTCCTGTTGTAGATATCCATACTTGGCTTGGGGGAGGGGTAGCATTATTTTTTTGGAGAAGGGCATCACCTTGTCCTTGCAACCTATTGAAATTTTGGTTCATGTTCTAGAATTTTTGTTCACTCCTAGCATATCATGCTAAATATTTTGACTCTTCTAGATGCGGGAGCTGATCTGATTGTTTATGCTAATGGTTCATGTTGATCTAACAATACCCGAGGAGATGAACTTGATTCATGCATTGAAAGTCATGTTGTTAGAACTTGATTATTTGTGAGGATAGTTCTGAGTGAACTAGTTAAGTTCCTCGATACGTGTAGAGAAACCAACATTGGTTCCCTGAAGCAGAGGGTTTTGAGTGGATGAGTGGTTGTCCACCCGTGTTGAAAGTGAAGGTGATTGTTGTGGTATACTTGATTGGTAGTGGTACATGTCAAAACCTGGGATGGGACGACCGTACTCATCATATCTCGATATATTCGGAGGGTATAAGAATACCCACAAAATAAAGGATGGATGAAGAAAGCGAAAACATTTAGAGGCTAGCTCTTTACGTCATGTTCACCAATTTGTACGACAGAAAATCAACACGTGACCTTCTTCACGCCCGACCTCTCAAGGTCATGCCGAGACAACTGGTGTAGAATGAGTGTGAATGTGACTGTGGTGATTGGAATCAAGCTAATTAGGAAATCTTATATCTTCAACATGTAATGTCAGGATTTGTGAGTCTAAAGAAAAGAATTCTCTCTTAACTTGAAGTAAGTGTTATGGTTCGGTCTAAAATAATAGCCGTTTATAGACTCCAATCAATGTCGAGCTCAGGAACCGAGATTATGTTTATTATGGTTATTGAACACACGCAAAATGACCTGCACGTGACTGGTATATATTTCCAGACAAGGTTGTGGAAGTAAGAATGAGATGATTATTGTGGAGCCACATGAATTTATTGGTGATTTTCAAGTTCTGGTCCAAAAAGTCTTATCCTGATCGGCTGCTATGTTCAGTAAGGAAAGTTGTGCAATAGTATCTAGTGGAAGTGGTGAAGATCTGAATACTAATGTACACAACTAGTGTCAATGTTCTAACTAATTAGTAGGTACATTGGGTTCTGGAACATGAGACATTACAACCAAAGACTCATAGAGGTTGTGGCCCTTCAATGGTCATGTGCATAATCAAATCCTGTTGTCCAGGAGCAGTCTAATAGTCATAGGCTTGATTAGCAGTGATATTTAGCGTACTGAGTTGTTCATATTTTCTCAACAAAAGTTGTCAGGTGTAAGTAATATTATCAAATGTAAACTAGTATCAATGTAGCGTTCTCAATTCTAGACCCATTGGGTTGTGGGAACAAGGGATCACAAGTGTATGGATTTTCCTATTTTGGACCGTTGATGGTCATACAAAATGAAATAAAATGATTTTTTATAAGAAACCTAATTACTGAAGGAAATCTAATCTATGTTTTTGGAGTTTTCACAATATTTTGGATCAAATTAATAAAACTAAACTAATCTCTAAAAGGAAATCTTTTTGTTTTTTTTGTAATTTTTAAGCAATGCACTTCTAATCTAATAAATAAACTAAAGACAAGTAATCAGCTGGATGTAGTTGGTTGCTTGTGCAAATGTATGAATCTGATCTAAATCAAATAGCCTAATCTAATCAAAACCCTTCAAACCGTACCTCATAGGTGAAGAACAAATCATGACCCTAAAAGGGGCTATTGTTCCTCATAACTTCCCTGGTAATTTTAAATAGGAAAGCTTACTAATGACTTGATTGACTAATTCTATTTAAATAAATTGAAAGGAAATTTACTCTATTTGATATGAAATGATTGAAACTAGTGATTTGAAATTGACAATTCAAAAAACAAGGCAAACAAACACACAATTCCAACCTGGACAAGCAAGAGCTTTGGTAAATCTGGTTGTGTCTGTATTTGTCCCCTCAATATGTTCCTTTCTTTCTCTGAAGTGTTCACGTTAGTCCAAGGGATTGGGAATGTAAGAACATAGTAGCATAAGAATGGCACTTAAGGAATGGCAGCTTGATGGCATTCTAGATGCAATGCATGTAGAAGAGAGATAACAAAAGAGATTAGAGCTTGGCTATGAAATTCCTAGCAAGATCATAGCAACAATACAATGCAAGATACAAAAAATTCTCAGGCCTTTTTCTTGAATACAAGCATGGAATATATAGGAATAGAGGATGGGAGGTGCCTTCATGCACAAAGCAAGAAGGAGTAGTTCCAACCAATTAAATCTATTTAAAAATAGAAGGGGGAAGGAGAACCAAGAAATCAAAGCTAAATTTAGACAATTTGGCTCACAGATGCATGTAAAAAGTTAAATTAAGTGAACCATCGCATGTATAAAACACATGTGAAGGATTCTAGAAAAAGCAGGTAGGACCGCCGCCTTGCGCAGGGTGGCAGTTTCTATTTTGGGCAGTGGTTTCAGAACCACTGCCCAGTTTTGGGTGGCGGTCCTGGCACTAAAGGCCAAAACATGCACAAAAAGGGGTAGGAAGATAGGAAGATAGAAAAAAATGTGGGAAGGCTAAGTAAAGATGTCTATTTTCTGAAACAAATATATACTAGAGTCTAAATGGAAATTAGAGCTTGAACACCTTACTTGAAAGGACCTGAATCATCATTGGGGAATTTTGTAAACTGTATTTTATATATATCAAAACAACTGAAAATTTGTAGCACATGACCATTTTCGAATTTTGGGTACGACCAGCATACATATTTCCCCCTCAGAGAAGCATTTTAGCCATGAAGAAGGCATAAAATCGTAGAGTCTTAGCCCCCGCGCCCTTTGTTTTCCCCTTTTTCCCTCTTTCCTTGGCCTCTTGAGTATGGTGTTCCCAAAAAGGGGAGTTAGAAGTTACTACCTGACATTGTTTAGGAGTTCCCGTGTGTTGTGCTGAAATGGCCACCATTTTTCCTTGTTAGAGTCTTCCGATTTTCCTGTTAGCTAAATTGATAGCATCCATACTTGCTACCTCTTGTGCAAGAGAGAAGAGAAGACTCAAGTGCAGATAGAGATAAAATATCCAAAAAATAAACACTAAATCAAAATGACAAGAGGACTTACCATCTTGTGCATTCTCGGGGATATAGAAATATACCTGCGACCAACACTCTAGCCCCAGGTGTGAACATATCAGTACACTCAAAATTGTCAGAGGTCAAAATATGATTCATCCTCATATATATCAAAACAACTACATTTTCCAATTCATTTGTGTTATTTGATTTGGTGAATTTGGAGCTCTTACAGACCCACGGTGACCATTTTTTGACAATAGAGCACAGCAATAGTTGACTGATACGACCGAACAACCACAGATGATCAGTTCTCAGATCATAGTGATCATGCCTCCATCACATGAGTGGGAGATTCAGACCAGCGTGGTCTAAGGTTGGTTATTTTCACTTTTTGGTCTTTTAGAAAGCATACCTAAAAATGTAAATACTTTATGGTTGCAAAAGTTCACCTAGGACCTTGGGATTCATTTTCCAAAATCAAACAATTGTCGTTAAGATATCGAGTCTCTAGGCCAGGGAGTTGACCCATAAGGTATCTGGATTCTTTTATTTGGTCAAAAGTAGTCTTTTTTTGTCCTTTTTGGGCATTTTTAGGGTAAAAGACTGCCTAACTGTTTGGAAAATGGTCTCAGGTCCCAAAGCAGGGTGGCGGTAAATAGTTACTTGTTGATTCCCACCCTCGCCTAGGGCTTTGGTCCGGCGTAACCACCGCCATAAGGAATTCTTTTATTGGGTCATTGGGTGGTGGTTCTGAACAGAATGACCAAAATGTGTATTAACTTTATTTTTTTTAGATTTTTGATGTTTTTGTAATGTTTTTAGTGAGCTTATTATTTGGTATATGTTACTAACTTGCTCTTTTTCCATGTTTTGGTGAATGCAGAAGAAGGAGGAGTACATCAGATGGAGTCAGGAGAGGGAGTGTGTATTGGCTCCCTAGTATCCTGGATCAACTTACCTAGGATGAGATGGACCTTCTCTAGAGGGCCGGTATCATGGAGGATTGCACGGGTTCCCCATGTTGGTCCTTCCAGTCATATTCTATGTAACTTATTTTCCTATTGGGATGTAAATCAGAACACCTTTCGGTTGTCAGGTTTCCAGAGTGAGTGGAACATCACCCTGGAGGATGTGTACCGTATCCTTAGGGCTCCCGATTCTTGGGAGGAGGCTGAATTTTGAGACAACGAGGTTTAGGGCCGTGATGACATAGTGGGCCACATACATGGGAGACACCATTGTCTCATCTAGTTTAAAGAAGGGGATGAAGGTTTGGTCCATTTCCACCACTCCCATTCCTATCATATGAAGAGCCGTCATGGACATCTTGTCCTCTTGAATGATTGGGGACAAGGGTGGTGACACCCTTTTATGTTGTTGGGCTCCTATCATTTCGCAGATTGAGGGGCACGACCATAAATATGCCTGGGGTGTAGATATCTTGGGGACTACCTACCATGATTTATACAGGGTAGTCTGATTGTAGGGGAAATTCATTGAACCACCCCACTCTTGTTATGAGCTGGGTTTATGAGCGTTTCATCCCCTATATAAGGGGAGTAATAGTGTCAGATCCAGGGGCTGTTTGGGCACGTAGCTAGATGGATAGGTATGTCAGTTTTTAGGATGTCACATTAGCAAATGGCTTCCCTGACTATGGTAGGCATGACACCACACCCTACCAAGATATGGGGATATGGGATGAGGTGACTACGATGGTAGCTTGCTCATAGATAGGTCAATTGGTTGATAGGGTAGGGAGACTTGAGGCCCACCCATTTGATCACGTCCCCTAGTAGTTTGGCCTTCTGTACATTGATATTCTCCCTTCAATTACACCAATTTATAGGACTATTCAGGAGGCTCAGAGGGGCCCTAGAGGGGATCCCAGTTGGACTAGTGGTCATGTCAGGTGTGCCTATTGTAGTTATATGGGTTGGTCTGTGCTTTTATGGGTAGTTGGTTCCCCTCGAGTGCCCCTACTTCATATTATGGCTGCTCCTTCTCACATAAGGGATTAGGATGAGCCCATTGATCTAGACTCTGACTCTGAGGAGGATACAGGGGTATGAGACAGAGGAGGAGTCAGTCGGAAAGGACACGAAGGATGAGGGAGTTTGTGTTGGGACAGGTGAGGCAGCCCATGTAGAGGAGGAGGAGAGTTACTCTGAGTGGCATGATACTCGGGAGATACTGAGAGCAACATACGAGGAGGCCAATGATGAGAGAGATACCTTAGTCTTATTAACGACATCTCCTCACAATAGAGAGGGGGATGACGAGTCCATACATAGGATAGAAATTTAATTTAGGATTTGGGGGAAGCCCTGCAACCACCAGCTAGCATCGGCAGCAAGTAGCTACTAATCCTACTTGGATGCCTAGAGACCTGAGTACATTTAATACTTTTCGCTCGACTTGGTTAGTTAGGAATGTTGGCTTATATCCCCTTTATTTCTTTTGTTTTTATAACTTATTGTTTCTTATTCTCTTATTGCAATGATGACACAAGAGTGGCGAGATCTCATCCATCAGGTGTGCATGGACACTCTACTGATCCCTTCAGGGAAGATCCGAGCTGAGCTAACTGTCGAATCGGGCCACCCATTCACCACCAGAAGACACGCTGACATGTTTTCCCCTGTGTGGAGGGTGGCGGAGATAGTAACCTCCCTCTTTACCCAAGTGGGCAGATATGAGACTGTTGAGCATTTGATGAGATGGATCCATTCTCATAGTGAGGCCATGGGTAGTGGATGCCACTATGAGCACTCACATGATTCAGTTCACTCCCAGAGTCATTGTAGCCACAGTAGGATCCCTATACATGTTCGGGCAGCATCCGAGGGATCCCATAGGGATTGACAAGCCACTGGGGACACTTATATAGCCTTGTTGGCATTTTGTTGGGTGTATATATGATTTTTTTTATTTTGGGAGCTCATTGCGAGTCATTTTGACCATGCCTAGTAGCATGGATGACATTGTATAGAAACTTGATTCACTATGATATATATACATAACTCTTATTTTTGGTTTGGTAATCCATTATATCTGAGTTGACTCTCTTTTTGTTCTTTCTCACTGTTGTACTATAGATGTTTAGAACTTTTGACTTTTGTATGCTTTTTAGAATGTATGCAGTGGATGTGAAATGATAACAGAATGATTTCTTTTTGTATTTCATAATGCTGATATATGATAATACAAAACACAATGTGATGTTAAACTTAGTTTCTTTAGAAATCTTCGGAACTCCATATTGTCTTCAGAAAACATGTTGATATAATGATATTATAAGTAAATGTACTTGTCCCACCCCCTAACTCCATAAAACTAGTAAGATGCGAGGGCTCAATGCCAAGAATCAGAAGGGGCACAAGTTATGAAAAACTGTTGAATGGTAGTGATGAGAGAAAGAAAAAGGTTTGGTAGAACCAAATTGAGATGATACAACCTTACCCTACTCAAGCTAATTCATAGTTTAGAATGTGAATTTCTTTCCAGTTTATCTAGACTTGGATCCGTAGATAGCCACTTGGTTGACAAAATCTAGATTTGCGGTTTTAAAATATTTTGGAATCTTTGGAACATCTAACTCACTTTGTTTTTGACTTATGAATTCACAACATTTGAATGAATTATTTGTAACTTTCAAGTTTATCAAAGAGATCCCCTACCTCTTGCCCCATGCTACCAGGAGGAAGCATGAGCTCATCACCACAGATAAGGAATAGGTGAGTAAGGGCATTTCTTTCCTTTCCCAACCCTACATCACTAGTAAGAGATGCAGGCTCAACACTGAAGGTTGGTAGGGAAAAGAAATGTGTCAAATAAATATTTTCTGTGGATTTGTATTTGACTTACTCATCTGAGGAAATTTTTTTAGTATGTTCTTATTTCCAAAGAGATTTTTATGGGATATATGTGACACCATGAAGCTTCTAGAATAGATTATGTGCAAAGACACCTAATCTAGAAAGAAACTATAAGCAGAACCAAGTATGCAGGCCTTGGTATGATCATGGTCAAAATTTTGTCTTATCCTGCTTGAACTAATGAAATGATTCAGAAAAAAATTGATGATACCATGAAAATTTGAAGAGATATGATTTGAATGTTTTTCCAATGTTTTTCAGAAGTTTTTAGGAGTATGCTATAAGAATAAAATCCCTTGATAACAAATTTCTACAGAATGGGACTGGAAAATGAAAGTGCAATGTAGATGTAGTAATGTACATATGAAAATGTTGGTGGATCATGCATAATACATCTTTAGGTGAAGAGAGTTTACGGATTCATTAAAATCCTCACCTTCTAGCATACACAGGAAAAATGCCCCATTTTTGTAGTCTTCTACTACTCGATATGGACCCAACCACCTAGGTCTGAATTTCCTTCCCTCACCGGTTTTATTGTCTATCTGGCTGTCAAGTATTAATACCAAATCTCCCTCATATATTTCACATTCATAAACCTTCTTATTGTATTTCCGAGCCATTCGGTTAGCGTAAATGTTGTGTCATTGTTCAGCATTAAATCTAACCTCATCAAGATACTTTCTAACTGAGAGAGTCATGCTTCTTGATAACCCTCTTCTCCCAGGATCCCATGCAGTGAAATACAGATACTAGGTATTTCAACTTCAAGTGGCAAAACCACCTCAGAACAAAACACTAAATAGAAGGGGGTTTCCTCTGTTGGTGTTCTAACTAACGTTCTATAGGCCCACAAGGCCAAAAAAATCTTTAAGTGCCAATCTTATTTATTCTCCTTAACATTCTTAAGGAAGGATGGACTTTAATGTTTTATTTGTAGCATCATCTTGTCCATTGGCTTGAGGATAATAAATAGAAGACATGTGATGAATTATCTTGAACTTTGCACATAATTCACGCACGTATTCATTTTTGAAAGACGTGTCATTATCCAAGATAATGACTTGTGGGACACCATTCCTACAAATGATCTAGTTTAAGATGAACTTAGTAATCACAGAGCCAGGTACGAGTGGTAAGAGGCATGACTTCTACCCACTTGGTAAAGTATACTGTGGCTATGATTATAAAGTTATGGCCATCCGTTGATGAGGGAGATAATTTCCCTATCAAATCCAGGCCCCACATGGAAAAGGGCCATGGGGTTATAATTGGCTACAAAGATTGTGCAAGTATGTGGATCTCATGGGAGAACTATTGGCATTTGTGGCATGTGCACACAAAATCTACTGCGTCATGTTCTAGAATGGGCCAAAAATAACCCATCTGATGTATCTTTCAAGTAGTGGCGTGGCCGCTGAAGTGACCTCCACATACTACGCTATGTGACTCATAAAGAATATTTTTAGATTCTTCATCATCAACACATCTTAACAACATTCCATTGAAGGATCTGCGATAGAGAACTCTACTCTACAATAATATACTTAGTGGCAATGACACGTAACTACTTTCTTTGTTGAGATGTTGCCCCTTCTAGATACGTATGGTCCACTATAAAATTAATGATGTTGGTATACCATTGACACGCAAAAATGGGGGGCCTAGTCTCAACGAAGTACACACACTCATCAAGGAAGTCTAGATCTACAAGATCACCTCCATCTAATAGATTATCAGCTAACCAATCCACAATGATTTGTACTTTGACAGATTTCTGATTAACAAATGTTAACTCAAATTCACCCATTAGAGTTATGAAGCACCCATCCTTCATAGACAAATATCCTTGCATGAGGAATATTTGCAAGTGATCTGACTTAACAATAACCCTCGTTTCTGGATTCAACATATAATTCCTTAAGTGCTTTGTTGCAAATACTATGGCAAGGCATTCTATCTCTACCTGGGTGTAACGTGTCTCATAATCAAGCAACATTTGACTAATGAAATAAATTCCACACTCTCGCTTATCATCATCCTCTTGAGACAACATGCAAGCTAACGAGACATTTGTAGCTCGTGAATATAGGATCAAGGGATGGTCTGACTTAGGGGACATGAGCATGGGAGGGGATAACAAGAATTGTTCAACTACCTCAAAGGCCTCATTGTATTCTTCTATCCAATCAATGCTATAATCCTTTTTTAACAAATTTTTGATGGGGTGAACAACAAAGGTCAAGTCAGGGATAAACCTTCGGATTGCACCAAGTTTCCCAAGAAAATACCTGATACTAGACTCGTATGATGGTGGAACCATCTCAAGCACAACCTGGCTTTTGGCTAGGTATACATCAATCCCTCGTGAAGATATAATGTAACCCATAAGATTTCCTCCTGTTACACCGAATACACACTTTTCTAGATTCAATGTGACGCCGTATTCGATTAAGTGCAAAAGGATGATATGAAGCACCTCTGGGTGATCGCAGTGATTCCTTGCCTTAGCTAGAATGTCGTCCACATAGGATTCCACAATCTTATAAATAATGTTATGGAATATATATGTCATTACTCGTTGGTACATGAAGCCACAATTCTTGACACCAAATGGCATGACAGCATAATAGTAAGTTCCCCAAGGGGTTATAAACGTGGTTTTGGCCTGATCCTCTTCAGATATTCTAATCTGATTATACCCAGAGAATCCATCCATAAGAGACAACAACTCGAAACCAACTGTTGTGTCAATGATAACATCGATGGATGGTAATGGGAAATAATTCTTGGGAAAAGTGTTATTTATATCCTAAAAATCTATACAGATGTGAATCTTTCCATTTTTCTTGAGAACATGGACTATGTTAGATACCCATTGAGAGTAATTAACTAGCTTGATGAATCCCACCTGGAGAAGTTTCATCACTTCTTCTTTCACCATGAAGGCCACTTTTGGCTTCATGGGCCTCAACTTTTGCTTAATCAGATTTACCTCTGGTTTGGTGATAAGATTGTGCACCATGATGTGTGGTGAAATCCCTGTCATTTCTTTATAGTTAAACACAAAATCTTTTTGATCATCCTTGAGAATGTGGGTATGTATTTCAACTTTCTCAGGGGTTAAGGAGAACCCTAGATTAAAAATATTTTGTTCTTCCTTAGTCTCAATATTTATATTGATTGTTCCTTCGATTAAGGAGGCGTTTCCCTCCTTAAACTCAAATGGGGCCAAAGGTAACTCTAAATCCCCCTCTTCTGTTACCTCAGAAATTTCAAGTTCCCTTCTAGGGGAAGTCTATATCATGGGATTTCCAAAAAAGGAAGAAGAGTGTGGAATTAGAGAAATATTGACCTTGTGATGTGTAAGATGCAGCTCTACGAGAGCGTTTAGATATTCTAGAGTTGTTTCGTCAATGTCAGCATGATCTGTGATGACATTCTTGCTCTCGGTATCTACGTATGTCAACATAGGAGTTACCAGTTCCTTACGGACCTAAATTTTGGCATGAATCGATACCATGAAGCTTGAATATTCTAACTCACCACTTGGGGTAAAGCGAGAAGTGGATGTTACAATTGAGTCTGCGAGGAGATTTTGGTCTTGTGGAATTTCCTCAATTGATATGAAGTTAAACCTCTTCGTTAAATTCAGCACTGATGTTTTGTAAAGTTACAAATTCTCATCTCTAGTCTCATACACTTCAGATACTTTATTCGCAACCGATTGTGAATGACCCAACACTTTGATATTAAGAGCACCAATTCTTTCAGCTATGATGAGACCAATTAGAAGGGCTTCGTATTCAGCCCCATTATTTGTGAATTCAAAATTTTACTTGAAGGAAAAAGGTAGAATCCTGCCTTCAGGCGAAGTAAGGATCACGCCTGCCCCAACGCCAATATGAAACTTGGCTCCATAAAAATGGAGACTCCAATAATTACTTGGAAAAATGGATGTTGGGTCATCCTTTGTACCTTCTTCCTTTACCTTGGTTACTTCAACCATGCAAACCTCATCTTCTGGAAGATAACCGAGTCCCACAATATGTCCCATACCCATAGAATCAAAGGGGAGGAGAATAGGTAAATCATTATCCAATAGCTTGAATTTTTTATTTTGGTTCCTAGAAACACTATCTCTACAATAACGTTTTCATCCTTGATCACCATAATTCCCTTAATTGACCCTGTAACTTCTAACTCTGTCGTAGGGACCAAATTTTCTTCTGGTGCTGCACTTGTAGGTTTGTTTAACTAATTTGTGGGAAGCTCAAACTTAGAGTGGATGCCTGGCCTCTTCTTTAAGTTAGCCAAATGCATGTCAAAGGGTTTTGGATCACCTTTTTCCAAAAATACCTTCCCCAAATGTAGGAATCTAACCTCCTAGAATAGAGTGGAGGGGATTTCCTTCATGTGGTGGATTCAAGGATGGGAAAGTATCATATTATAGTTTGTTTCCTGGTCTATAATATAAAACTTGGTTAGTACCATCTTAGGCCCGAGAGTAAATAGTAATACTATGGTTCTGATCGACATTGCCTCAAGGCTGTCATAGCCCCTCAACGTATTTCGTGTTGAAGAGAAATTAGTCTCTTCGTAACCTAGTTTTTGAAGGAAAGAGAAGGGGACTATGTTGACCACCATCCTATCATCAATCATCGCATGATTTACATAGTTGTTGTAAATCTAGACTTGTAAAAATAATGCCAGATCGCCTCTATGAACTATTTTAGCATATGTCGGCATCTTGCTGATATCGAACACAAATCCAACATCTCTTTTAGGTTATCCCGGAGGATAAACATCAAAGTCCACGTGGTTTATTTGTACTTATGGAGGAGGGGTGACATTAACCAAATGACCAAGACCAAACACTTCAAGTAGAGTGGCCCTATGAGCAGGGGAATTATTTAAAATATCCAAGAAGGAAATGTGTGAGAATGTCTTAGTTAGGTCGTTGATCAAGTCGTAATTTCCTACCGGTCTGCTTAGTGTATCACAGATGTCATCTGATGTGGTTGGATAGATTGGTATAGGATGTGAAGAATAGTCCCTATATCTAGTGGCAACGTTAATTTTTCACTTAGTGTCTAACTCTACAAAGCCCATAATTTATGTTTGTTGGTGACCGTCCAAAGGAGGTGCCACCTGTGGGTTTGATGAAGTTGAGGCTTCGCAATCATGATTCCATATTACAATACCTTTATTCAACCCATTGGGATCTAATCTTCCATCCTTTGGAAATGTGAGGAGAGGATCATTAAAGATCCCCAATAGTGTGTTCTATGGAGACACTAGTCCCATATAGGTGTTTTGAGCGGGGGTTGTCGATTTTGCCAAAAACATGTCAACAAATAACTTTTTTTGGTCCTCTGGAAAAATTATGTAAAATTTTTTCACAATTGTGGCACATTCTTGCGTCATACCTGTGGACCCTATGGAAACCGTAGTATAAATCAGGATCGTAATCTCGAGGCCTTTGGTTTGCACCTTGTTGTGTTCTGAAATTATAGTTATTATTTAGTTGTTGGTTGTTATTATTAAAATTCAGGAACCCTTGCCCTTGATTTTGAAACTGGTTTGAATACACACCTGGGTATTAGTTAGGGCCTTGGTTCTGTGTTTGTCTTGTGTGTTGAGGGTTTTGTTGTTGTTGGCTGTTAAAATCTACAACATTGACTAAGGGCAAAAATTTGTTGTTTCTTTTATTGTTTTCATTGTTATTGTGGTTTTTTGAAGCAGAAGTATTGGGGCGTTAACAATGTTAGGCTTCTTAGGTTGGTCCATAACTCCATCCGTCGTTACTCCATGATTCTTATTAAGGATTTTTTGTGTCTTGATTGCTATTTGTGTTGTTGGAGTAACTAGGATTATTTTGATTAGGGGTGATTAACCTTCCATTAGCTCCATAAGTCTTGCAACCACTGTCAATGGTTGCTTATTCAATCCAAAGAGCACCCTCTAACACCTCTTCATAGCTCCTTAACGGGAAATTTTGAACCTCTTCCTTTGTCTCTCAGTTGAGAGAGTGGAGGAACAAATCACAAAGTTTTGTTTGATCTATATTTGGAGCACTTGTAGAGGAGTAGAGAATTTTTTTCCACCTTTGAATAAAGTGGGATGCAGACTTATTGTGTTCTTTCTTGATATGAAGGAATTCCCTTATTATTGTTCTTAAAAAAAATTTCATATCAAAATATTTTATAAAATATGATACGATTTTATTGAACGAGTGTATTGAAGCCTCAGGTATTCTCTAGTACCAGTCAAGAGCAATAACTTCTAGCATTTTATGGAAAATTTTCACAATGACTGTGTCCTATGGAAGTAGATCTCGAATGGTCATTACATAAGCTTTGATGTGGGTGTTAGGATTTCCCTCCCCTTTGAATTTTGGAAGATTAGGAAAGTTTCTTGAGACCATGAATGTCCGAATGGAGAAAGATAGGGGTTCTTTGAGATATTCATAATAAGTCTCCATTGCGTACGTTTCCACCATTGAAGATCCTTGTTGGGGAGGTGGGGGTTGCATCAATTGCTGAAATGGGACATCATAGACATTTTTTGGGGCGTGTGGCATCCCATGCAATTGTCCATACGGACCTGGGTAGGTATACATGTCCCCCTGTGGGGATTTAGAATACATGTGCACGTGGGGGGTTGATTACCTTGGTATGGAATCGAAGCCAGGAAGCTAACAAACATTGTATTTCTGGATGGTATGGAATTTGAGAGCGTATTTATGGATGGTGCCTGTTTTAGATATCCATACGTGGCTTGGTGGACATACCCAAGGTTCTGGTCCCCGTAAGAAGATCTCCAGGGTTTTGAGTATTCATATAAATTGGAGGATTTTGTGCACTAGGTATTTGTCCGTAATTCTGTGGGTAGGGAGAAGTTCATGCTTTCCATGCGTATGAATTCTGAGTATGTTTGGCAAGCTCTAGGTCCTTGACTTTGTCTACAAAATCTGTAATGACATCTCCCATTGATGGGACAATGCTTTGCTTAGGTACTCTTTGTTGAATCATCGGAGGTTTTTGAGGAGTATGGTATCCTGCTATGAATTGTTCGACTATGTTGCCACCCCTTATTGGTAGTATTTTTGGTTGGTGGAGGGGTAGTGTCATTTTCTATGAGCATGACATCACCTTGTCCTTGCAATCTATCGAAAGTTTGGTTCATGTTCTAGAAGTGTTTTTCACCCTAGCATATCGTGCTAAATATTCCTCATCTAGATGTAGGAGCCAACCCAATTACATGTTAATGGGATGTCGAAACAATACCCGAGGAGATGAACTTGCTTCACTAGTGAAATTCATATTATTGGAACTTGATAGTTCGTGAGGATAGGTCTGAGTGACCTATTCAAGTTACATTGGTATGTATAGAGGAACCAACATTGGTAACCTAAAGTAGAGGGTTTTGAGCAGATGAGAGGTTGTCCTACCCATGTTAAAAGTGAACATGATTATTGTTGTATACTTGATTGGTAGTGGTACATGTAAAAACCCAGGATGGGCTGATTGTACTCGTTGTATCCTGACATATTCATGGTGTATAAGAATGCCTGTAGAATAAAGGATGGTCAAAGAAAGTGGAAAAATTTAGAGGCTATCTCTTCACGTTGAGTTCACCAATTTGTATGATAGAAAATCAACATGTGACCTTCTTTGCACTTGACCTCTCGAGGTCGTAATAAGAAAACCGGTGTAGAATGAGTGTGAATGTGAGTGTGGTGATTGGGATCAACCTAATTGGGTAATCTTATATCTTCAACACGTAATGTCGGGATCTGCGTGTCTAAAGCAAATAATGCTCTCCTAAATTGAAAGGGTGTGATGGCTAGGTCTGAAATAATAGCTCCTCGTAGACTCCAATCAATGTCAAGCTTGACCGAGATTCTGTTTTTTGGTTGTTGAACATGTGGAAAATGACTTGCGGGTGCCACGTATAGATTTCAAGACAAGTTCATAGAAGTAAGAACGAGAGGTACGGTGGAGCCACAAGAATTTATGGGTGATTTTCTGATCTGGTCCAGAAATTCTTAGCCTGATCAACTGTTATATTTAGTAAGGAAAATTCAGTAATAATATATGGTGGAAGTGGTGAAGATCTCAATACTAATGTACACAAACTAGTGCCAATGTCTAACTGGCTAGCATGCTCGTTGAGTTGTGGAACCTGAAGATCACAACCAAATACTCGTGGTGGTTGTGGCCCTTGAATGGTCATGCACATAATCAAACCCTGTTGCTAGGAGAAGTCCAATATTCATAGGCTTGATTAGCAGCGATATTTAGAGTATTGAGTTGTTTAATTTTCTTAGCAAAATTTTTCGGTGTACGTAAGATTGTCAAATAAAATCTGGTATCAATGTCAGTTATCAATCCTGGCTCATTGGGTTGTGGGACCAAGGGATCACAATTATATGTCTTTTCCTATTGTGGACCGTTGATGGTTATACAAAATGAAATAAAATGATATTTGATAAAAAAACTAATTAGTGAAGGAAATCTAATCTATGTTTTTGGATTTTTCACAATATTTTGGATCAAAGCAATAAAAGAAAACTAATATATCAAAGGAAATATTTTTGTTTTTTTCAAAATTTTAAGCAATGCATTCTAATCTAATAAATATACTAAAGATAAGTAATTAGCCAAATATAGCTAGTTGCTTGTGCAAATGTATGAATCTGATCTAAAGAAAATAACCTAATCTAATCAAAACCCTTCAAACCCTACCTCAGAGGTGAAGAACAAATCATGACCTTGAAAGGGGCTATTGTTCCTCACAACTTCCCTGGTAATGTTAAATAGAAAAGCTTACTAATGACTTGATGTACTTGTGATTGACTAATTCTCTTTAAATGAATGATTATTTACTCTATATGATATGAAATGATTGAAACTAGTGATTTGAAATTGACAATTCAAGAAACAAGGTAAACAAACACACAATTCCAACCCGGACAAGCAAGAGCTTTGGAAAATCTGGTTATGTATGTATTTGTACCCTCAGTATGTTCCTTTCTTTCTCTGAGTGTTCATGTGAGTCCAAGGGATTAGGAATGTAAGAACAACAATAGGAGAATGGTGCTTGAGCAATGGTAGCTTGATGGAGTTCAAATGTAATGCAGGTAGAAGAGAGATAACACAAGAGATCAGGCTTGGCTATGTAATTCCTAACAAGATTGTAGCAACAATAAAATGCAAGATACACAAAATTCTCAGGCCTTTTACTTGAATACAAGCATGGAATATATAGGAATGGAGGATGGGAGGTTCCTTCATGCACAAGGCAAGAAGGAGAATTTCCAACTAATTAAATCTATTTAAAAATAGGAGGAAGGAGAACCAAGCAATCAAAGCTAATTTTAGATAATTTGGCTCATGGATGGATGCAAAAAGTGAAATTCAGTGAACCATCTCATGTTAAAACATGCCTGAGGGATTCTAGAAAAAGTGAGTAGGACCATTACCCTACACAGGCCTAGTGATGGTTTCAGGACCGCCACCCTGTTTTGGGCGGCAGTTTTAGAACCGCCGCCTAGGCAGGGCAGTGGTCCTCACACTAAAGGCCAAAACATGCATAGAAACAGGCAGGAAGCTAGAAAAAGCATGGGAAGGCTAAGTAAAGATGTCTAGGAAACAAATATATACTTTAAATGGAAATTGGAGCTTGAACACCTTCTTAAAAGGACATGAATCATCATTGGGGACTTTTGTAACCATTTTCCAACAATGTAGCACATGTAATTTTGGGTGCATACATATTGCCCCCTCAGAGAAGCATTTTAGCCATAAAGAGGCATAAAACATAGAGTCTGAGTATGGCATTCCCAAAAAGGGGAGTTAGAAGTTATACCTGACACGCCCGTGTGTCAAGATTTCGCCACCCAAACTCCTGCTACCTACAAAAGAAGAAAAGGACTCAAGTGTAGATAGATAAAATACCGAAAAATAAAAACTAAACCAAAACGACAAGAGGACTTACCATCTGTGCAGGGATATAGAAATATACATGCACCAATGCTCCATCCCTATTAACACGTACACTCAAAATGAGGTCAAAATCACACACACACAGAGATATATATATATATATATATATATCAAAACAACTCATTTCCCAATTCATTTTTGTTATTTGATCTGGTGAATTTGGAGCTCTGGACCCAGGGTGACCATTTTTGACAAGATTACAACTGATATGACCATGATGAGATTGCGATCATGCCTCCATGAGTGAGAGATCAACTAGTGCGTGTCTAAGGTTGGTTATTTTCACTTTTGTATTTTAATACCTAAAATGTTAAAACTTTGAAATTTTCACCTTGGAGGGATCATTTTCAAAAAACTAATGGGCATCATGCAAATAGCGATGGGGTGACGGAAGAATCATTCAAGCTTGTTTGTCTTCAATTTTTATAAGAAGATGCAGTTTGAAAAGGTCCAAGACTGTCACCCAAAGCAGGGTGGTGTTCCTGAAACCGCCGCCCTGCATTAGGTGGCGGTTCTGAACAAAATGACAAAAATGTATTAATTTGATTTTTTTTTGGATTTTTTATGTTTTTGTAATGTTTTTAGTGAGCTTATTACTTGGTATCATATTACTAACTTGCTCTTTTTCCATGTTTTGGGGAATGTAGAAGGAGGAGTACATCAGAATGTAGTTGGGAGAGGGAGTGTGATTGGCTCCCTAGTATCCTAGATTAGTTGGCCTAGGATGATATGGACCTTCTACATAGGGCCGATATCTAGAGGATTACACGGGTTCCTCATGTTGCCCCTTCCAGTCATATTCTATGTGACTTATTTTCCTATTGGGATGCAGACTGGAACACCTTCCGGTTTCTAGGTGTTCGGGGTGAGTGGACCATCACCCTAGAGGATGTGTACCATATCCTTAGGCTCCCGATTCTTGGGAGGAAGCTGAATTTTGAGACAATAGGGTTCAAGGCCGCGATGATGTAGTGGGCCACATACATGGGAGATGTCATTGTCTCATACTCATGCAAAGAAGTGGAAGAAGGTTTGGTCCATTGCCACTGCACTCGTGGGAATTCCTGGGGATTGTAGACACCTATAATTACACCCAAGCAATTTAAATACATAAATTGTGCTAATTATCCCCTTTCTCACAAATCAATGACATATCGTCAAAGGCACTCATTTTCCCTCATATCATCATTAATTAATTACACTAAGCTAATTAATTAAGTTGCCTATCCAACAAATACCCTAATTAACGACCTTCCGTTAATAAATCACCCCTTCTACCTAGACTAATTAATTATTATTAATTAATTAGCTTTCCCTTCCATTTAACCAATAAATCAATATTTAATTGATTTAATCCCCTTCTAATATCCTAAATCATACTAATATTCCTCTAATTAGCTTCTATAAGCTTACATCTACCTATTAATTAATCACCTTTGATTAATTAAAATACCCCCCAACTCCCATGACTTGTTAAACATGTATTAAACCCTTTTAAAGTAAGGTTACCTTTAATAAAGAAACCTTATCCATTCCTAATCATGTTTTACCTTTATCCCACATTCATGAGAATGTGTTGAATCCTTTATCCTTTGCGCTATATAAAGAGCCCTCCACCTACCTTTTTACTTACACCTAAACTTTCTAAGAGAGCAAATGCAAAGCATATAGCAAAGAGACTAAGAGCTTGCACCTTGCCCTTTTGAGAGTTTCATCATCTTGAAGAGTTAAGCCTCTTTCTTAAAGTGCTTGGGTCATATGGGAGGTGTCAAAAGGGTCTTGTAGCCCAACTTTGATTAGCCCCCATTCCTAGGTTCTTGGAGCATTAAGGACAACTATTTTGATAGCCATGGAGCTTACTTAGGTCCATTCATTTATTTGTTGTTAGAGAATAGAGGAGTTTAGATATATAGCATTGTTAGTTTCAAAGTTTGTATTGATGAATGCTAGCATCTAACCCTTGTTTAATTATTATCATGATGATGTTTATGCTTGTTTTAGCTAAATTGTAGAAATATTTTAGGTGGTAGTTATTGCTTCATTTAATTTAGCATTAAGCAAAGTATACATGCACACATTTGGCATGCCTGGTGGGACTTGAACCCTGGGTATTCTACCTGTTCACAGATCTCTGGCTCTGCTAGACCAATGGATCACGGCGCATCTTTTACATATGTTGATCTAACTTGTTTTTTTAACATGTTTTGTTGAATTTGCATGTGTTGGGTCTTCCTTGTAGGTATGAAAGAGGTGAAGTGCTGTCAAAATTGGAATTGATTGGAAATTTTCAAGATTTCTCCATGTTTTCATTTTTAGAGCTTACTTTTCCAACATTCTACATGCTAGTTTTGTCAATTTCTTGAAGAAATAAAATTCTTGAGCATGTAGGTTAGTGTTTGATAGTGATGAGTCTTATATTTACATATTAATGTGGTGGGTTGCTGTCAAAATTTAATCTTGGTGAGAAAATTTAAAGATTTCATCATGTTTTCATTTTTTGAGCTTACTTTTTCAACATTTTACATGCTAGTTTTGTCAATTTCTTGAAAATTTTCAATTCTTGAGCATGTAGGTTAGTGTTTGATAGTGCTGAGTCTTATATTTACATATTAATGTGGTGGGTTGTTGTCAAAATTTAATGTTGGTAAGAAAATTTCAAGATTTCATCATGTTTTCATTTTTAGAGCTTACTTTTTCATCATTCTACATGCTAGTTTTTTCAATTTCTTGAAAATCTTAAGTTATTGAGCATGTATGTTAATATTTGATAGTGTTGAGTCTTCTATTAATATATTAATGTGATGGGTTGTTGTCAAAATTGAATCTTGGTTGGAAAAATTTGCCCATTTTGCATATTAAGGGACATTTTTTTTGACATTTTTTAAGTGCATGTCAAGTGCATACCCATGAGCATAAGAGCATATGCGTAACCCATCTTCCGAAGGCCATAAATTTTGCTCCTGACCTCGAAATGACTCCATTTTTTTGTGTTGGAAAGGTATTGAAGTTAACTATGCAATGAAAATATAAATTCGGGATTTACACTTATAGAAGTTGCAGGTTTTTCTGTTATTTTAAAATTGGTCATTTTCTAACATGTCTAATGTTTTGATGAATGTTGTATTTCCATGCTTACTCGATTTAGATCAAAGCATGTGTATGTTCTTATTTTGCACCTTTTGGTGATCTTTAGAATCAAAAGCAACTTTGATATCTATCTTGTTAAACATTGGGATTAAACTTGGAAATTTAATTATTCATTTTGCTTGAGGGAATGAACCTTTTACAAAGCATTTTTCAACGGTCCTTTGATTTGAAGTTTTCCATTTCTATATAGTTGGGCTAAATTTTATGTATGCTCTTCTCTTGCACCTTAGGGTGATCTTGAGAATCAAAAGGAACTTTAGTCTTCATTTTATAACATTTAGTAAATTGGAAACTTCATCTTTCACTTTTGGTTTAAAGGGAATGAACATTTATCAAGAATTTTGTATGGTTCATTGATCGAGAAGATTTTCTTTACTTTTTAGTTGGATTATTTGTTGTGTATGCTCTCTTCTTACATCCTTGGATGATCTTGAGAATCAAAGCAACTCTTAATCCTCTTTAAATAATGTGATTTTCTTGGAGAACTACTAACGCTTAAGTGCAAGACCTAAAAACGCTTGTCAAAGAAAGGAGGAATCAAAACGAAATCAAAAACTACTAATACAGTTTTTATACAGGTTGCCAAAAGGTGTTCAAGCAAGCCACACCTAATTAAACAAGATAAAAAGAACAACATATTCAAAACACTGTATTGTAGGTTTCAAAAAAGGGTACGTCCCTCTCCGCTCAACTGAAACATAACCCCTTTGGCATAACGCCTTAAGCTACAACAATGGGGGAGGTTCCAGGAACCCCAAAGTAGTCCACGCAAGAGGGAACCTTGTGGACGAAACAGGAAGTGCTCCGCACTACCTACTTGAATAGTGATTCCTTTGTGAGATAGAGTTATAGGTTGTCCGTTGTGGCGACCCCAGTGATAATACACGTAGACGCACTAGTTGCCTACTATTCTTGAAGGGGGTAAAGTAAAGCCAAGATACTCCCAAACTAGTCAGTGCGACATTTTGGATAAATCACGCTCGCTCATGGAAACTTTGTAACACCTAGGGCGAGAGAACCACCTAGGAGAATATACTTTGGCCAGGAGCCCACTTTGACCACTTTAAAACAGTGTTGAGTTGTGAACCTTATTTTTGAGAAACGTGTGACGTATTACTTTTGCCTAGTTTTTACTTGCCTTAGGGTGAGGTGAAACTCTTACCGAAGTGAGACTAGCATCTTTCGTCTTTTTTTTTCTTGATTTATTTCCTTCATATTCTTTTGACACTTTGTTGATCAAAAGATGTGTGATTACCTTTGTGTTGCCATTCGACTATTTCTCTCACTTTTATGTCTGTTTACGCCCATCCATGTTTGCGATTGGGTTAGTTAAATGTCTAAAGTGAGTGGAGGTGTTTTCACGTCATTTGGTAGCCATTGTGATCTTGATACCCACGTCAAGATCGTCATTGTAGTTAGGCGTGGTTCATCACTGCAGACTTCCATAGAGGAGTTAGTTTGTTTGTCTCATATCATTACAATTTCAATATTTACATCTTGTTTCTTATAAACTCGACATAAATACCTATATTGTATGGTTACGCTGCACACATTCTTAACTATTCCTAGCTATACTTTGAGCTTTTTTTGTTCAGTTTTATTATTACCTTGATTTCAAAAGGTGTTAGGAACTACCATTTGTGCGTGTTATATCAATAACACCTCGATATCAATACTCCACTTTCTTGCAAAGTGGGTTAACATATCTTGGTGATATTGTTGTCTCATTCACAAATCGTAATTGGCACTTTTTGAGATATAGGTCTTAATCAAACTTGAGCTTGCTCATCGTATATCTTGATTGGGAGATTGCATTTAACTTCATGTATTTACTTACATCTTGTTCATTCCTTTGAACTTGGCATAAGTGGAGACATCTTGTTAATCATCTGGTATCACAAATTACTTTGAAACGTAGTCTAGGAAGTATTTCATTTGATTAGGTTTTGGTACCAAACGATTGTTTCATTGGTGACTTTATCACTCTATCACATTGGTATTCTCACACTGTTAATTTACTCTTAACACGTACATCTTGTGTTTCACTTAGGGGTAGACATTTAATTTTGAACAAATCTATAACTTACCTTAGTGAAATTTATCACGAAAACATGGCTCCCAAGACGCGTCTAGGTTTAAAGAAACAAACATATGAGGAACAACAGGCGCAAGCTTGGGAAACCTCTAACAGAAAAGGGTCAAACCCATTTATCGGAAATGATCTAGGACCACTATTTTCTGTAGAAAAGGAAATAGAAGAAATGGTCGACCATAGTGGAAATGAATTAGAATCACCACACGCAGACTTTGATTTTGACCCCACTCTACTAGATGAGTTTCTCCTTAGAAACAAAGATAGAGTTTTGGCACGGGTCATGGAATTAGGGGCCAAATTTCCCATTGAGAAGGAACCAATATTATCTACAAATGACACTACTAAGGAGGAACACCCCCTTATCAATATGGAAGATATTTTAACAGGCGGGCATGCTTCCACTTCTTACGTAGAAAATGATAAAGTGGTAGGGAATAGAATACCCCTCATCAAAGTGCCACGAAGAAACAAGATAGAACATGAGAGAGGGGAAGAACCTCCACAATACGAAGAGGAGGAACCTTTAGAAGAAGAAGACACAAACCAAGTCACAATCCAACAACAACTCAGTAACTTACGCCGACAACTAGGTTTTCCTTACTTTTCAAGTACAAAAAGACACAAAAAAGAACGTTCAAAAGTCAAAGCCTAAGTTTAGGATCCACGAAATCCATCGAGAAAACTAAGGAGAAGAAGACACAGGGTATCATCATGTACACATCCCTACTTCTCCCACTAAAGAACAATTACTCGCACAAGAAGTACAATCTATGAAAGCAACGCTTGCGAGCATACAAGAAAGCAATATAGGGGAGTACTAAGAAATACCAATACGAAGAACTATGCCCCTATCCTTTTGACAAGACAACGACCCTTCAACCCTTTCCAAAGAAATTTTATATGCCAAAGTTCAACAAATACAAAGGAAAGGGAGACCCAAGGGATCATGTTCAATATTTCTACATGGCATGTCAAGAGGTGTCTTATAGTGATAATTACCTCATCAGACTGTTTCCTAAGAGTCTCGGAGGTCAAGCATTAGAATGGTTTACGCACTTGCCACGAGGATCAATTTTCTCCTGGCCAGAATTGGTGGAAAGATTCGTGCGTCATTTCTCATATAACATAGAGAGTGATGTCACCATGGTAGAATTGTGCGGCACAAAACAACACCCAAATGATACCTTCACCAGCTTCCTCCAACGATGGAGAGGGATAGCTAGTCGCTTCCCTTGCGCTTTCCCTGAGAAGCAGCTAGTCAGTATTTTCGTCCCTAATCTCAACCCAAATATAGCTTTCCACCTCCAAATGCATTGTGTCCGTACCTTTGAGGAGGTTATCGAGAAATGGATTCAAATAGAAAAGGCTCTCATTCCCAAAGGCACCCTCAAAACCCAATCTAAAGACAACCAAAGTGTCAAACCCGCTGAAAAGCAAAAGATCTTTAACAAAAACAAAAACGTGGTGGGAGATGGAATCACTGATTCCAAACGTGTTCAAACGGTCCAAACCAGTCAACCTTTTAAACTGACCAAGGGCCCAATTCAACCACCACCAAAGCGAAGAACATTCACATCCCTCAATGATCCGTTGTCTGTCATACTAAAACAGTTGGATGTGGCCCACATGATGACCTATCCTACAACACAACCATTCAATGACAACTCTCCTAAACCTTCATGGTATAAGGAGCATGAATACTGTGAAATGCATCGCGTTAAAGGTCATAAAATAGATGAATTTTTCCGACTTCGCCACTATATTCAAGACCTCATTGACAACGGGGAGATAGAGGTGGATAACCCTAGCCACATGCAAACACCTAATGAGAAAATGGGGATTTATAAGGAACCATTCCCCAAGCATGATAAGTTGGAAAAGGCAAAACCGGATCCGGGAGAGTCATCCCAAACCTATAAAGCCACGAATTACTTATATACCAAGAGAGATAACAATCATTATGATTCACTTATCGGATGTATTCACTCCACTGCTGACCGTGTCAATACCATCCGGATCAAGGGAAAGGACTGCGCTGCGGTAACAAGGCGTGCCCACCTCGTGATTCCAGAACCCTCTCTGTTGACCCCGCAAACTGGTAAATATAACCTTTTAGAACAACTTGAGAAGACACCTGCTAAGATCTCGATCTTAGATCTTCTTAAGATATCCAATGTGCATAAGGAAATTTTGTATCAAACTCTTCAAGGGTCGGGAGTGCCTTTAGAAGTCGATCCTGCATACCTTCAAGCCGTGGTGGAAAATATTGCACCCAGTAAGCATCTCACTTTCAACCATAGGGAGGTCCCTAATGAGAATCCTACAAATAATCTTCCCTTATACATTGAGGTAGTTGTCACCCGCAGGAAAATCAAACGGGTGCTTGTGGACAATGGATCAGGATTGAATATCTGCACGCTTAAGTTGGTCAAACAATTGGAACATATAGAGGCAGATCTTGAGTCCCATATCATCACTATCACCGCATACGACAACGTGGAAAGAGAGTCAGCAGGCACCATTACGCTGCCAATGGAGGTGGGCCCCACTTGCCATCAGACAAAGTTTCACATCTTAGACTTGGAACTTCCATATAATATGCTTCTAGGCCGACCATGGATCCATGCCATGCAAGCAGTGCCATCAACATTTCATCAATGCATCAAGCTGAAGCATGAGGGACATACAGTAACAATACCAGGAGACTCAGATCCCTTTGCTCATTGTAGAGCTCTTAATAACTTTGCACGAAAGGGTACATATGCATGTCACTCCATGGATATAGTTGTCCCTCTTCATTCTGAGGCCATGGAATCTCGGGTTGATTCAAATTCTCTTAGTTCTTGCAGTCATGGGGCATCTACTTCAACATCTCCATTTAATTCATGGGAGATGAAAATTCTGGAATATGGCCATGGGGAGTATAATGTACAACAAGCGCTCTTGGTTTCTGACCTCTCCTTGTCGCCCAAGACTAGAGGTCGACCCAACTACCACTTCAGGAGACCTAGAGAGGAACATACTATTAGGTCATTCCTACCTGGAGGCTTGTTAGCTGAGGAAAAATTACTTGATCCACCTACTACTTGGGTCCCTGAGGACACTCAGCCATCTTGTTATCAAACCCCAGAATATGAAAAATCTAGCAGAATGATGAACTCCATGGGCTACAAAGGCCTAGGATGTGGGAGGAATGAACAAGGACAAAGAGAACCAGTCCCTCTTCCACATTTCAAAATAGAAAGATATGGCATTGGGATTCGCCCTTATGGAGCACACCCCAACGATCAAGATGCGACTTGTTCTGAGCATGAGGATAGCTCCGATTATCTAGACAGCGATATGGATTCCTGTTGTAGCCAATATGAGGATCTGGCCTCCACGAACCTTTTCATGAATAATGTTGTCCTAACCATCACCCCCAATGAACCAACCCTTGACCTTGTATACCCCTCCCTTATTGAATGGGACCAACAATGTCACGTGCCACTAGATTTATTCAAGAATGACGAGGATATTGCAGAGTTCATGGGCATAAGGGATACAATTCCCATTGGAGATCACAAGAAGGATTTCTTTATCGACTTAGACACCTATGCCTACTTCGGCGAGGAGGATGAACTTCATGGTCAGCAAAATTTAAAGAAAAGCGAGGGCAAGAGTTCTAAAGAAAAGCCTCGGCAAAAATCAAAGTCCAAGTCACACAGTGAAAACCTCTTTGAGGCATTGGCTGACAAACAAATAAGAAAATCAAAGGACAAACAAAGTGACCACGCCAAGGATGAAAATCTCGTAGAGACATCCTTGGATGAAGATCTCAACCTACCTCCCGATCCCACGCGTATGGAGGATTTATCAAAATTGTTAGTTGAAGAAACCATTGATGTCAATATTGGTACTGAAGAAGATCCCAAGATAGTAAAATTGGGAGCATCACTCTTAGCCAGAGAACAAAAGACGTTCACTATGCTACTGCGAGAGTTTATTGATGTGTTCGCATGGTCTTACAAAGACATGCCCGGCTTAGATCCAACTTTGGTCATGCATAACTTGGTTGTGCATGCAGACGCTAAGCCTATCAAATAGAAGCTTCGAAAGATGCACCCAAGAGTGGCCTTGTTAGTTAAAGAAGAGTTGGAAAGGTTGCTTGCAGCAGGATTCATCAGGCCAATTGATTATTCTGAATGGATATCAAACATTGTTCCTGTCCAGAAGAAACCTATTGGTATCCGAATTTGCACAGATTTTAGGGACATCAATAAATCTTGCCCTAAAGATGACTTTCCGTTGCCCAACATTGACATGATTGTTGACTCAACCGCAGGGTATGAAATGCTATCACTTATGGATGGCTTTTCGGGTTATAATCAAATTAAGATCGCTGAGGAAGACCAACACAAAACAGCTTTCACAACTCCTTGGGGCACCTTCTGTTATCAGGTGATGCCATTCGGCCTTAAGAATGTGGGAGCAACTTATCAGCGGGCCATGACAGTAATATTTCACGATATGATTCATGACATCATGGAAGACTATGTAGACAACATCCTGGGAAAGTCCAAAACAAGAGAGGAACATCCTATCATTTTTCGGCGTATCTTTGAACGCCTACATGAATACAAAGTCAGGCTAAATCCAAAGAAGTGTGTCTTTGGTGTGCTATCTGGGAAACTATTAGGCTTCATCGTGTCAAGACGAGGTATTGAGGTAGACCCTGCTAAAGTATCTTCCATCACAGAAATGCCTCCACCTGAGTATATCAAGCAACTGCGTAGCTTGCAAGAGAAAATTCAAGCCATTCGCCGCTTTATCTCCCAGCTTGCAGATAAATGTCACTCATTCACTCATTTTCTTAAGAAGGACATCACTTTCATCTGGGGACCTGAGCAACAACAAGCCTTTGCTTTGCTTAAACATTACCTGGCTAATCCACCTATCCTCATGCCTCCCACTCCAGGAGAACCACTTTTTCTCTATATTTCCGCTACGCAATATGC
Source organism: Taxus chinensis (assembly GCA_019776745.2). Lineage (NCBI taxonomy): Eukaryota > Viridiplantae > Streptophyta > Pinopsida > Cupressales > Taxaceae > Taxus > Taxus chinensis. The sequence goes on along the minus strand of CM034155.1, from coordinate 658,727,360 downwards.
TATTGGTGCACTGCTCGCCCAATATGACCTTAGCCATAAAGAGAAAGCAGTGTACTATCTGAGTCACACCCTCATCGCCTATGAACGTAATTATCCTCAGATTGAGAAGGCTTGCATGGCTGTTGTTTTTACCTTTCAGAAACTTTGCCATTACCTGCTAAATACTAAGACCAAGCTCATATCCAAGGTCGACCCACTCAAGTATTTGTTGTCCAAACCCGCCCTCACAGGTAGAATGGCTAATTGGATCATTCTACTCAGTGAGTTTGATATAGAATTTTTCCATCAAAAATCAATTAAAGGACAAGTACTTGCTGACCAGCTAGCAGAAGCACCTTTGCAAAGCACAGAACCTTTGAGTCTGGATCTGCCAGATGCATCTTTGCTCTACATTGAAGAATCTATCGTATGGCAAATACATTTTGATGGATCTTTTACGTTTCATGGTTCAGGTGCAGGAGTGGTCCTTATTACTCCTTCAGGTGATCCTATACCACAGGCTTTCCACCTGGCCTTCCCTTGCATGAACAACATTGTGGAATACGAAGCACTCATTGCAGGGATGAAGCTAGCCATCAAGTGGAATATTCAACATGTGAAGGTTGTAGGTGATTCACAGCTAAACATCAAACAGGTTAATGATGAGTATAAAGTTAAGGATGACAAGCTCATACCTTATAAGAAGTTGGTGGAAACTCTGAAGGAGTATTTTGTGCGCATTACCTTTGAGCAAATCCCAAGAGCGCAGAATAGATCGACAGATGCTATGGCAACGGTGGGATCTATGCTTCGTATTCCGCCAGCGAACAATGATATGCCATTCTTCGTAGAAAATCTACACCAGCCCACGTATGACATGCCAGAATCTTGCTTGGCTTGTGAGGTTGTTGGTCCCCATTCACCATGGTATGAACCCATTTTCACCTATCTTAAGGACAGTACATTCCCTCCCGAAATCTCCCGCTCTAAAAAGCAAAGCCTAATTCACCAGATAGCTCGTTACACCCTGTTAGGAGGTACACTTTATCATCGTGGCTACGATGGGAATCTGTTATGTTGTCTGGATGTGTCGGAGTCAATCCAGGCAATTAAAGAAGTACACGAAGGAGTATGCGGATCACATACAAACGGAATGGTCTTGGCTAAGAAACTATTAAGAGTAGGTTACTATTGGCCCACCATGGAAACTGATTGTTGTAATTATGTTAGAAAATGTGTGCTATGCCAAAAGTATGGAAATTTCATCCATGCTCCATCGCAACCATTGCAACCAATCACTACCCCGTGGCCATTCTCCAAGTGTGGACTTGATCTAATAGGGAAGCTTACTCCTACCTCATCTGATGGTCATACACATATCATCACAGCTATAGAATACTTCACAAAATGGGTGGAGGCTGTCCCTTTAACCTATGTCACAGGAGCACAAATTTCTAAATTCATCATGAATCACATTATTTGCCGATATGGTATCCCTGCAGCCATTGTCACAGATAATGGGAAGTCATTTAAGAACAAAATTGTGAAAGGTCTTTGCCAACGGTTCCAAATCAGATTGAAATGGTCCACGCCATATTACCCTCAGGGTAATGGACAAGCTGAGGCAACAAACAAGACTTTGGTAAGGATAATGGAGAAGATGGTTAGCGAAACTGGTCGAAACTGGCACCTAAAAATCCACCCAGCCCTCTGGGCCTACCGAACATCAATTCACACTCCTACGGGTGCGACGCCATATTCCCTCGTGTTCGGGATAGAATCTATCATCCCTTTAGAGATTGAACTCCCATCCCTGCGAATTTCTCTTCGGGACTATTTGGATAAGGATGAAGATTACCGAGTGGCAAGATTGGCTGAGTTAGAGCTCCTGGATGAGAGGCGCATTCGCGCTCTTAATCACCTGAAAGTATATCAACACAGAATCTCCCGCAACTACAACAAGAGAATCATCCCTCGCCAGTTTGAGGTGGGTGATTTAGTTATGAAGGAGAACCAGTTCAACACCAGAGTAGAGCGAGAAAAGAAAGGGAAGTTCGAACCACACTGGTTAGGACCCTGTGTCATAGTTTCCAAGTATGGCATAGGGGCATACAAGTTGGCTCACCCCAATGGTGATGAGCTCCGGGAGCCCATGAATTCCATGCATCTTAAGAGGTTTTATGCCTAAACATGGCACAAGAAAGTCATAAAAATCACAAAAAAAAAAAAAACATCAAAAAAAAAAAAAAACATCAAAAAAAGAAAAAGAGAAAATAGGTTGTCCACTAGTGAGAACCACGCAATTATGGCACTTTGGACAAGTCCTTGGGTGAAAACCAGTTTCCGGCGCCTCAGGAGGATTCGTTGTTCACAAGCATTTTGTATTAGAAGGGTAGTTGTCTTTGTCGTGGACCTAGTTCTACCTTCAAGTTTCCTTGTGCACACCATCTAGTCCAGCCTTGATCCGGCTTTGCCTTCTTCCATTCGTCTGTAAGGGATGTGGTCTTTCGTTATTTCCCATCTTACGCTGGGGGAAACTCAATGACTTCACCTTCTTGTTCATAAGCGTGTGGCTTCTGCCCTTGTATATTCCCCACCTAACGCTGGGGGCATCCATGCTTTCTTGGTTACCTGCACATAGCTTTGGAAAACTATTCAAAACACAAAAACAATAGAAAATTGTTTCACAAAACACAAAAACAATAGAAAATTGTTTCACAAAACACAAAAACAATAGAACATTGTTTCGAGGAAAACATAAAAACAATAGAAAATTGTTTCACCAAACACAAAAACAATAGAAAATTGTTTCAGACAACACAAAAACAATAGAACATTGTTTCGAGAAAAACACAAAAACAATAGAACATTGTTTCGAGAAAACAACGAAAACAATATATATATATATCAATAAAATCTAAAAACAAGGTAAAATTTTTCAAAAAATTCCTAAAAAGTAAAACACCCTACAAAATGGTAACTTGCTTCTTACGGCTGAAACTTGTGTCTTGCGCATGGTATTTTCTCCATATCATGTTGGTTTGTCTCACATCTTCCCCGATTAATACAACTCGCAGATCACTGGATTCACAACCATTCACAAAAGCTAGCTGCTTGCTTCGTCTGTACTCTGGGGCACTTTTGGTTTCCTGGTGCTGTTTCATTGCGCACAAATGCTTTTCATGGACCCCGTGTCCATTTTCATTTCCCCTTGCATGTATCCTTGCTTAGGGCATCATTTTTAACCCTTGTCGTCCATCACGAACTTGTGGATCTCTTCAGCACTGATAACAAACCATTTGTACAACTGTCTTGACCGTTGTTGGGTTAGATATGTGCGTTCGTACTTGTTTTCCCTGTTATATGAGCTTGTTTCCTTCTCGTATTGCATTGCATTATTGTATGTTGCGTGGAGTTGGTATTTTCAGCAATGGACAATTGTTCGTATTATGGCTTTTCATGTCATTCTACCTTTGTCGTATGCTTATATTTTTTATAAGGACCGATGATGTAGTTCCTATGGCAATATGATGACATCAAATTTGTTTCAAACAAATAAGTAGCTAGAGGCTAAGCTCTTCTCTCCCCTCATCCATATTTTTTCTACATGACTTCCCTTTCACCCCTAATTCTCCCTCTCCTCAGGGCATCCTGCCTCGTCCCCATTCTTCTGCCTACTTCTCACCTTTTTCGATCGTCGATCGAGTTCTTCTATCACCCCATCGACACTCGAGGGGGCATCTCTCCCTCCTACTAATTTTTCTTCCATCTCTTCAAAATCTCTTTTGTCTACTATCTTTGAAGTGGCATCACTTATGCCACCCCAAAGAGGGGCAAATGTAGACACCTATAATTACGCCCAAGCAATTTAAATACTTAAATTGTGCTAATTATCCCCTTTCTCGCAAATCAATGACATATCGTCAAAGGCACTCATTTTCCCTCATATCATCATTAATTAATTACACTAAGCTAATTAATTAAGTTTCCTATCCAACAAATACCCTAATTAACGACCTTCCGTTAATAAATCACCCCTTCTACCTAGACTAATTAATTATTATTAATTAATTAGCTTTCCCTTCCATTTAACCAATAAATCAATATTTAATTGATTTAATCCCCTTCTAATATCCTAAATCACACTAATATTCCTCTAATTGGCTTCTATAAGCTTACATCTACCTATTAATTAATCACCTTTGATTAATTAAAATACCCCCCAACTCCCATGACTTGCTAAACATGTATTAAACTCTTCTAAAGTAAGGTTACCTTTAATAAAGCAACCTTATCCATTCCTAATCATGTTTTACCTTTATCCCACATTCATGAGAATGTGTTGAATCCTTTATCCTTTGGGCTATATAAAGAGCCCTCCACCTACCTTTTTACTTACACCTAAACTTTCTAAGAGAGCAAATGCAAAGCATATAGCAAAGAGACTAAGAGCTTGCACCTTGCCCTTTTGAGAGTTCATCATCTTGAAGAGTTAAGCCTCTTTCTTAAAGTGCTTGGGGGAGGTGTCAAAAGGGTCTTGTAGCCCAACTTTGATTAGCCCCCATTCCTAGGTTCTTGGAGCATTAAGGACAACTATTTTGATAGCCATGGAGCTTACTTAGGTCCATTCATTTATTTGTTGTTAGAGAATAGAGGAGTTTAGATATTTAGCATTGTTAGTTTCAAAGTTTGTATTGATGAATGCTAGCATCTAACCCTTGTTTAATTCTTATCATGATGGTGTTTATGCTTTGTTTTAGCTAAATTGTAGAACTATTTTAGGTGGTAGTTCTTGCTTCATTTGATTTAGCATTAAGCAAAGTATACATGCACACACCTATCATACGTAAAACCATCATGGGAATCTTCTCCTCCTGACTGATCGGGGAAAAGGGTGATGACACCCTTTTATATTGTTGGGCTCCTCTCATTGTGCAGATCAAGGGGTATGTTTGTATATATGCTTAGGACATATATATCTTGGGGATCACCTACCAAGATTTATACATGGTAGTCCAATTGTACAGGTAATTATTGAGCCACCCCACTCTTGTTATGAGCTGGGTTTATGAGCTTTTCGTCCCCTATAGCAGGGGGTACCAGTGTCAAATCTAGGGGTTGTTCGCACAGCTAGATGGACAGGTATGTAAGTGCTTAGGATGCCACATCAGCCAGTGGCTTCCCTGACTATGACAAACATAACTACTACACCCTACCACAACATAGAAGGGATATGAGGACATGAGGTGAATATGATGGTAGATTGCTCTTCGATAGGTCATCTGGTTGATAGAGCAGGGAGACTTGAGGCCCACCAATTTGATCGCATCCCCTAGAAATTTGGCCTTTCGTAAATTGATATGCTCCCTCCAGTTACACCAGTTTGTAAGACTATTCAAGAGGATCGAAGGGGTCCTAAAGGGGATCCCAATTGGACAATGGTAATTCCAGGTGTGCCTATTACAATTATATGGGTGGTCTATTTTTGACGGGTAGCTGGTGCCCCTCGAGCACCCCTACTTCAGATTATGTTCGCTCCTGCTTACAGAAGGGAGCAGGATGAGCCCATTGATCTAGAATCCAACTCTGAGGAGGATATGGGGGATGAGATGGAGGATGAGGGAGTTAGTGTTTGGACTGGCAAGGCAACCTATGTTGAGGAGGAGAGTTACTCTAAGTGGCATGATACTCAGGAGATGCTGAGAGCAATATACAAGGAGGCTAGTGTCTAGAGAGAGACCTTAGTCTCACATATGACACTTCCTCGCAATGGAGAGGGGGATGACAAGTCCGTCATATGACATCAATTCATCTCAAGCTTTGGGGAAGCCTTGCAGCCACTAGCAGTATTGGTAGTAGCAGCTATTGATCCTACTTGGATGCTTGGAGTCCCAAGTATGTTTAATACTTTTCTCTCGACTTGGTTAGTTAGGAATGTTGGCTTGTATTCCTTTCTTTCGTTTGTTTTTCTAACTTATTTCTTCTTTTTCTCTTATTTTAGTGATGACATAGGAATGGCGAGAGGTCATCTGTCGGGTGTGTGTGGACACTCTACTGATCCCCTCAGGGAAGACATGAGCTAAGCTGACTATTGACTCGGGCCACCCATTAGCCACCGAAAGACACACTGACATGTTTTCCCCTATGTGGAGGGTGGCGGAGATAGTGACCTCCCTCCATACCTAGGTGGCCGGATACGATATTGTCGAGTGCTTAATGAGACAGAGCCATTCTCACAGTGAGGCCAAGGGAACCGGATGCCACCATGAGCACTCACATCATTTGGTTAACTCCCAGTGTCATCGTAGCTATAATAGGATCCCTAGACATGGTCGAGCACCATTCGAGGGATCCCACAGGGATTGACAGACCATGGGACCATTTTTATTGCTTTGATGACATTTTGTCAGGCGTTTATACAATTTTTTTTGTTCAGGCTCATTGTGAGCATTTTGACCATGCATAGTGCATGGTGACACTGTATACAAACTTGACTCACCATGATATAAACAGACTCTTATTTTTCGTTCGGTATTCCATTGTATCTGAATTGACTTTGTTTTGGTTCCTCTCACTTTTGTACTATAGATGTTTAGAATTTATGATTTTATTCACTTTTTAGAATGTATGCAGTGGATGTGAAATGATAACAGAATGATTTCTTTTTGCATTTCATAATGCTGATATATGATGATGCAAAACACAATGTGATGTTAAACTTAGTTTCTTTAGCAATATTTGGCACTTCATATGGTCTTCACAAAATGTTACGACAAAATGATATGATAAGTAGATATACATGTCCCACCCCTAACTCCATGCAACTAGTAAGATACAAGGGCTCAATGCCGAGAGTCAGAAGGGGAAGAAGTTATGCAAAATTGTTGAATGGTAGTGATGAGAGAAATACAAAGGTTTGGCAAAACCAATTTGAGACGCTACAACCTTATCATAATCAAGCTACTTCATATTTTATAATGTGAATTTATTTCCAGTTTATCTAGACTTGGATCTGTAGATGGCGACTTGGTTGACAAAATCTGGATTTGGGGTTTTAAACTCTTTTGTAATCTTGGACATCTAACTCATTTTTTTACTTATGAATTCACAACATTTGAAAGAATTACTTGTAAATTTCAGGCTTATCAAAGATATCCCCTACCTCTTACCCCATGCTACCAAGAGGAAGCACGGGCTCATCACCATAGACAAGGAATAGGTGAGTAAGGGCATTTCTCTCCTTTCCCAACCCTACATCACCAATAAGAGATGCAGGCTCAACACCGAAGGTTGGTAGGGAAAAGAAATGTGTAAAATAAAAATTTTCTGTGGATTTTCATTTGACTTACTTATTTGGGAAAAATGTTTAGGATGTTCTTTTTTCCAAAGATATTTTTATGGGATAGATGTGACACCATGAAGCTTCTAGAACAGAATATGGGCAAAGACATCTAATCCAGAAAGAAACTATAAGCAAAACCAAGTATGTAAGCATTGGTATGATCACGGTCAAAACTTTGTCTTATCTTACTTGAACTGATGAAATGATTTAGAAATAATTGATGATATTATGAAGGTTTGAAGAGATATGATTTGAATTTTTTTCCAATGTTTTCAGAAGTTTTTAGGAATTGCTATAAGAATAAGTTCCTTGATCACAATTTTTACAAAATGAATTAGCAGATGCAAATGTGATGCAGATGCAATAATGTATATATGAAGATGTTGGTGGATCATGCGTAGTACCTCTTTAGGTAAAGAGATTTGATGGATTCACTAAACTTCTCACCTACTAGTGTACATAGGTGAAATGCCCCATTTGTGTAGTCTTCTGCTACTCGATATGGACCCAACCACCTAGGTCTGAATTTCCTTCCCTCATCAGTTTTCTTGTCTATCCAGATGTCAAGACTTAATAAAAAAATATCCCTTGTATATTTCACGTTCATAAACCTTCTTATTGTATTTATGAGCCATCTGGTCAACATAAACATTTTTTCATTGTTCAACATTAAGTCTAGCCTCATCGAGACATTCTAACTGAGAGAGTTGAAAAAATGATATGATAAGTAGATAGACTTATCCCACCCCTAGCTCCATGTAACTAGTAAGATACGAGGGCTCAACCCTGAGAGTCAGAAGGGGAATAAGTTATGAATTTTTTTTTAATGGTAGTGATGAGAGAAATACAAAGGTTTGGCATAACCAATTTGAGATGCTACAACCTTATCCTACTCAAGCTACTTCATATTTTAGAATGTGAATTGCTTTCCAGTTTATCTAGACTTGGATCTGTAGATGGCCACTTGGTTGAAAAAATCTAGATTTGGGGTTTTAAACTCTTTTGTAATCTTGGAAATCTAACTCATTTTATTTTTACTTATGAATTCACAACATTTGAAAGAATTACTTGTAAATTTCAGGTTTATCAAAGATATCCCCTACCTCTTGCCCCATGCTACTAGGAGGAAGCATAGGCTCATCACCACAGAAAAGGAATAGGTGAGTAAGGGAATTTCTCTCCTTTCCCAACCCTACATCACTAGTAAGAGATGCAGGCTTAACACCGAAGGTTGGTAGGGAAAAGAAATGTGTAAAATAAAAAAATTTATGTATATTTGCATTTGACTTACTTATTTGGGAAAAATGTTTAGAATGTTCTTATTTCCAAAGAGATTTATATGGGATAGATGTGACATCATGAAGCTCTCTAGAATAGACTATGGGAAAAGACATCTAATCTAGAAAGAGACTATAAGTTGAACCAAGTTTGCAGGCCTTGGTATGATCATAGTCAAAACTTTGTCTTATCCTGCTTAAATTGATGAAATGATTTAGAAATAATTGATGATACTATGAAAGTTTGAAGAGACCTGATTTGAATTTTTTTCCAATTTTTTCAAAAGTTTTTAGGAATTTCTATAAGAATAAGTTCCTTGATCACAATTTTTACAAAATGAACTGGCGGATGTAAATGTGATGCAGATGTAGGAATGTATATATGAAGATGTTGGTGGATCATGCGTAGTACCTCTTTAGGTGAAGAGATTTTAAGGATTCGCTAAACTCCTCACCTACTAGTGTACAAAGGTGAAATGCCCCATTTTTGTAGTCTTCTACTACTCGATATGGACCCAACCACCTAGGTCTGAATTTCCTTCCCTCATTAGTTTTCTTGTCTATCCCGATGTCAAGTCTTAATACCAAATATCCCTTGTATATTTCACGTTCATAAACCTTATTATTGTATTTTTGATCCATCTGGTCAGTGTAAAAATTGTGTCATTGTTCAGCATTAAGTCTAGCCTCAACGAGACTTTCTAACTGAGATATTTGTGCTTCTCGATAACCCTCTTCTCCTAGGATCCTATGTAGTGAAATATAGAGACTAGGTATTTTGAATTCAATCGACATAACCACCTAAGAACCAAACACTAAAGAGAAGGGGTTTCCCCGGTTGGTGTTCTAACTGACGTTCGATAGGCCCACAAGGCCAGAAAAAGATTTAGGTTCCAAACTCATTTATTATCCTTAATGGTTTTAACAAGGATCGATTTTAATGTTTTATTCATAGCCTCAACTTGTCCATTAGATTGAGGATAATAAAGAGAATTTGTGTGATGACGTATCTTCAACTTTGCACACAATTCATACACCTCATCATTTTTGAAAGAAGTGTCATTATCCAAGATAATGGCTTGTGGGACATCGTACCTACAAATGATCTGGTTCAAGATGAACTTAGCGATTATAGATCCAGGTACGGTGGTTAGAGGTATGGCTTCTACCAAATTGGTAAAGTATTTTGTGGCCATGATTATGAAGTTATGGCCATCCATTGATGAGGGAGACAATTTCCCTAACAAATCCAAGCCCCACGTGGAAAAGGTCCATGGGGTTGCGATTCGTTGCAAAGCTTGTTCTGGTATGTGCATCGTGTGGGAGAAATCTTGGCATTTGTGGCATCGACGCACAAAATCTCTTCCAAGCAGCTGCATGGCCACCGAAGTGACCTCCACATACTCCACTATTTGACTCATAAAGAATCTTTTTGAATTATTTGGCATCAACACATCTTAACATAATTCCATCAAAGGCCTTGTGATAGAGCACCTACTCTATAATAACATGCTTAGTGGAAATGACACGTAACCGCCTTCTTTGTTGAGATGATTTTCCTTCTAGATACGTATGGTCCACTATAAAATTAATGATGTTGGTATACCATGGACACGCAGAAATGGGGGGCCTAGTCTCAACAAAGTACACAAACTCATCGGGGAAGTCTAGATCTACAAGATCACCTCCATCTAATGGATTATCAGCTAAGCAATCCACAATGATTTGTCCTTTGAGATATTTCTGATTAACAAACGTTATGAAGCACCCATCCTTATTAGACAATGATCCTTGCGTGAGGAATGTCTGCAAGTGATCTGATTTAGCAATAACCCTCGTTTCTTGATTCAACATATAATGCCTTAAGTGCTTTGTTGCAAATACTATGACAAGGCATTATATCTCTACCTGGGTGTAACATGTCTCATAATCAAGCAATGTTTAACTAATGAAATAAATTTCACACTCTCACTTATCATCATCCTCTTAAGCCAACATGCAATATAACAAGACATCTGTAGATCATGAATATAGGATTAAGGGGTGGTCTGACTTAGGTGGCATGAGTGTGGGAGGGGATAACAAGAATCGTTTAACTACCTTGAAGGCCTCATTGTATTCTTCTATCCAATCAATGCTATAATCCTTTTTCAATAATTTTTTTATGGGGTGAACAACAAAGGTCAATTCAAGGATAAACCTTCAGATTACACCAAGTTTCCCAAGAAAACACCTGATACTAGACTCGTCTAATGGTTGAACCATATCTAACATAGCAAAATTTTTATCTAGGTATACATCAATCCCTCGTGAAGATATAATGTAACCCAAAATCTTGCCTCCCATTACAGCGAATATGCACTTTTTTTGGATTCAATGTGATTCCATATTCGATTTAGCATAAAAGGATGATACGAAGCACCTTTGGGTGATTACAGCGTTTGCTCTCCTTAGCCAGAATGTCATCCACATAGGATTCCGCAATCTTATGAATAAGGTCATGGAATATATATATCATTTCGCGTTGGTATGTGACACCAGCATTCTTAAGACCGAATGGCATGATAACATAACACTAAGTTCCCCAAGGGGTTATAAACGTGGTTTTGGCCTAATGCTCTTCAGATATTCTGATCTAATTATACCCATAGAATTCATCTAGAAGAGACAACAACTCAAAACTAGCTATTTCATCAATGATAACATCGATGGATGGTAATGGGAAATCATCCTTGTGACAAGCCTTATTTATATCCCGAAAATCTATACAAATGCCAATCTTTCCATTTTTCTTGAGAACAAGGACTATGTTGGATACCCATTGAGAGTAATAAAATGGATTAATGAATCCCACCTAGAAGATTTTCATCACTTCTTATTTCACCATGAAGACCACTTTTGGCTTCATGGGCCTCAAATTTTGTTTAATTGGATTTTCATCTAGTTTGGTGACAAGATTGTGCACCGCGATGTGTGGTGCAATCCCTGTCATTTCTTTGTAGTTAAACATGAAAGAATTTGATGATCCTTGAGAATGTGGGTATGTATTTCAACTTCGTCGGGGGTTAAGGAGGACCCTAGCTTGAAAATCTTTGGTTCTTCCTCGGTCCCAATATTTATATTGATTGTTCCCTTGATTAAGGAGGAATTTCCCTCCTCAAACTTAGGTGGGGCTGGAGGTAACTTTAAATTACCTCTTCTGATACCTCAAGAATTTCAAGCTCCCTCCCAAGGGAAGTCTATATCATGGGATTTCCAAAAAGAAAGAAGAGCATGGAGATAGAGAAAGATTGACCTCGTGATGTGTAAGATGTAGCTTTGTGAGAGCGTTAGATATTCTAGAGTTTTTTTGTCAATGTCAGCATGATTTGTAATGACAGTCTCACTCTTAGTCTCTACATATGTTAACATCGGTGTTACCGGTGTCTTACGGACCAAAATTTCTACACAAATTGAGACCGTGAAGCTTGAATCTTCTAACTCACCGCTTTGGGTAAAGCAAGAAGTAGATGTTGCAATTGAGTCCACAAGGAGATTTTGGTCTCATGGAATTTCCTCGATCAATATGAAGTTAAACCTCTTCGTTAAATTTAGCACTGCCATTTTGTAAAGTTTTAAATGCTTAGCTCTAGTCTCATACACTTCAGATACTTGATTCACAACCAATTGTGAATCACCTAGCACTCTGATATTAAGAGCACCTATTCTTTCGGCTATGATGAGACCAAGTATAAGGGCTTCATATTCAGCCTGATTATTTGTGTATTCGAAATTTAACTTGAAGACAAAAGGTAGAATCCTTCCTTTAGGTGAAGTATTGATCACGCCTACCCCAATACTAAAAGAACACTTGGCTCCATCAAAATGGAGAGTCCAATAGCTACTTACAAAAATGGACGTTGTATCATCCTTTTTACCTTATCTCTTTACCTCAGTTACTTCAACCATGCAAACCTCATCTGTTGGAAGATAATCAAGACCCAAAGTATGTCCCATACTCATAGAATCAAAGGGGAGAAGAATAGGAAAATCCTTCTCCAATAGCTCAACAATTTTTGTTGTGGTTCCTAGCAACACTATCTCTACAATAACGGTTTCATCCTTGACCACCAAAATTCCCACAATCGACCCCGTGACTTATAACTCTATCGTAAGGATCAAATTTTCTTATGGTACTATGATTCCAGGTTTGTTTAACTGATTTGTGGGAAGATCAAAAAACTCAGAGTGGACGCCTGACATCTTCTTTAAGTTAGAAAAATGTATGTCGAAGTGTTTTGGATCACCTTGTGCCACAAAAACATTCTCTAAACGTAGGAATATAACCTCCTGGAATAGAGTGAAGGGGATTACCTTCATGTGGTGGATCCAAGGACAGGAACAGATCATAGTATAGTTGGTTTCCCAATCTATAATATAAAACTCGGTTAGTACCATCTTAGGCCCAAGAGTAACCGGTAATACTATGGTTTCAATCGAAGTTTCCTTGAGGCTATCGTAGCCCCTCTACATATTTCGTGTTGAAGAACAATTAGTCTCTTCGTACCCTAGTTTTTGAGGAAAGAGAAGGGGAATATGTTGACCACCACCTTGTCATCAATCATCACAAACTTTACATAGTTATTGTACATCCAGACTTATATGAACTATTTCAGCGTTTGTGGGCATCTTGCTGATATCAAACAAAAATACATCACTTTCAGGTTATCCTAGAGGATAAACATCAAAGTCCATGTGGTTTATTTGAGCTTTTGTATGAGGGGTGACATTAACAAAATGACCAAGACCCAACGCTTTGAGTAGAGTGGCCCTATGAGCATGGTAATTCTTTAATATATCCAAGAAGGATAGTCTCTAGTTCTAGTGACAATGTTTAATTGCTGGCGACCGTCCAAAGGAGGTACCACATGTGGGTTTGATGAAGTTGAGGCTTCACAATCATGAGTCCCTATTACAATACCTTTATGCAATACGTTGGGATATAATATACCATCCTTTGGACATGTGGGAAAAGGATTGTTAAATATCCTCAATAGTGTGTTATGCGGAGACACTGGTCCCATGTACATGTTTTGAGTGGGTGTTGTTAGGTTTGCCAAAAACATGTCAAAAAATAACTATCTTTGGTCCTCTAGAAAATGCTGTAAAAAGTTGTTATAGTCACCACACATTCTTGCATCATGCCTGTGAACCCTATATAAACCACATTATAAATCAGGATCATAATCTTGAGGCCTTTTGTTTGCACCTTGTTGTGGTCCAAAAGTACGGTTATTATTAATTTGTTGGTTGTTATTATTAAAATTCAGGAACCCGTGCCCTTGATTTTGAAACTGGTTTGGATTCCCACCTGGGTATTAGTTAGGGCCTTGGGTCTATGTTTGTCTTTCTTGTTGAGGTTATTTTTTTTGTTGGTGGTTAAAATCTATAGCATTGACTAAGGGAAAAACATTGTTGTTTATTTGAGTGTTGTCATTGTTATTGTGGTTGTTTGAAGTGGAATTTTTGGGGGTGTTAACAATGTTAGGATTCTTAGGTTTGTCTGTCACTCCATCCATTGTAACTTCATGATTCTCATTAAGGATTTTTGGTCCTTGATTGCTATTTGTGTTGTTGGAGTAACTGGGATTATTTTGATTAGGGGTGATTAACCTTCCATTAGCTCCATAATTCTTATGACCACTGTCAATGGCTGCTTGGTCAATCCAAAGAGAACCCTCTACAACCTCTTCATAGCTCCTTAGCGAGAACTTTTGAACCTCTTCCTTTGTCTCTCTGTTGAGAAAGTGGAGGAAAAAATCCAAAAGTTCCGTTTGATCCATATTTGGAGCGCTTCAGAGGAGTAGAGAACTTGTCACCACCTTTGAATAAAGTGGGATGCAGACTTTTTGTGTTCTTGCTTGATATGAATGAATTCCCTTATTGATGTTCTCAAAATTTTGTTCATATAAAAAGCTTTGATAAACTCTAATATGATTTTCTTGAACGAGTGTATTGAAGCCTCTGGTATCCTATAGTACTAGTCGAAAGAAATACCTTCTAGCTTCTTAGGGAAAATGTTCGTAATGAATGTGTCCCATGGGAGCAACTCTCGAATGGCCAATTACATAAGCCTTGATGTGGGTTTCAAGATCGCCCTCCCCTTTGAATTTTGGAATATCATGCAAGAGTCTCAGGAGCATGATTATCTGAATGGAGAAATCTAGGGGTTCCTTGACATATTCAAAATAAGTCCACATTGCGTATGTTTCCACCATTGAAGGTCCTTGTTGGGGAGGTGGGGGGCTGCATCGGTTTCTTAAATAGGATAGAAAAGACATTTTTTGTGGTTTATGGCATCCCCTATGGTTGTCCATACAGACCTAGGTAGGTATACATGCCCCCCTGTGGGGATTTAGAATACATGTGTACATAGGGGTGTTGATTACCTTGGTATGGAATTGAAGGCACGAAGCTAGGGAATGTTGCATTTATAGTAGGTATGTGTTTGAGAATGCACTTCTAGATGGTTTTTGTTTTAGATATCCATACGTGGCTTGGGGGAGCATACTCAAGGTTCCCATCCTTGTAAGTAGATCTCCTAGGTTTTGAGTATTCATATAAACTCGAGGATTTTGTGTAGTAGGTATTTGTTCATAATTATGTGGGTAGGGAGAAGTTTGTGCTTTCCCTGCATATGAATTCTGAGTATTTTTGGAAATCTCTACTTGAATTTGTCTACTAAATCTAAAATGACATCACCTGTTGCTGGGGCGGTGCTTTGCTTATGTACTCTTTGTTTATTCTTCGAGGGTTATTGAGGAGTATGGTATCCTTCTATGAATTGTTCACTATGTTGCCACCCCTCATTAGCAATATTTTCAATTGGTGGAGAGGTAGCATTATTATTTTGGAGCAGTAAATCACCTCGTCCTTGTAACCTATTGAAATTTCCATTCAGGTTCTGGAAGTGTTGTTCACTCCTAGCATATCGTGCTAAATATTCCTCATCTAGATGTGGGAGCTAATCTGATTTCATGTTAATGGGTTGTCGAAACAATGCATGAGGAGATGAACTTGCTTCACCAGTGAAAGTCATGTTGTTGGAACTTGATTGTTCATGAGGATAGGTCTAAGTAACCTGGTCAAGTTCCTTGATACGTACAGAGGAACCAACATTGGTTCCCTAAAGCAGAGGGTTTTGAGTGGATGAGTATTTATTTACCCATATTCAAAGTGAAGGTGATTGGTGTGGTATACTTCATTGGTAGTGGTACATGTCAAAACCCAGGATGGGCCGACTGTACTCATCGTATCCCAACATATTAAGGGGATATAAGAATACCCGTAAAATAAAGAATATTCATGTTGGGTTCACCAATTTGTATGACAGAAAATCAACATGTGACCTTCTTCGCACCCAACCTCTCAAGGTCGTTCCGAGACATCTGGTTTAGAATGAGTGTGAATATGAGTGTGGTGACTAGGATCAAGCTAATTGGGAAATCTTATATCTTTAACACACAATGTTGGGATCTACGAGTTTAAAGAAAAGAATGCTCTCCTAACTTGAAGTGGTGTGATGGCTAGGTCTAAAATAATAGCTACTCGTAGACTCTAATCAATGTCGAGCTTGAAAAATATTCTGTTTGTTGGTTGTTGAACATGCGGGAAAATGACTTGCGGGGTTTCTCATATAGATTTCTAGACAAGGTCATGGAAGTAAGAATGAGAGGAATGGTGGAGCCACAAGAATTTAATGGGCAATTTTTTGGTTTGGTCCAAAAATTCTTAGCCTAATCAACTTCTAAGTTCAGTAAGGAAAATTGTGCAATAATATTTGGTGGAAGTAGTAAGGATCTGAATACTAATGTACGCAAACTAGTGTCAATGTCTAACTAATTAGTAGGCTAG
This sequence comes from Taxus chinensis, assembly GCA_019776745.2. Taxonomy (NCBI): domain Eukaryota; kingdom Viridiplantae; phylum Streptophyta; class Pinopsida; order Cupressales; family Taxaceae; genus Taxus; species Taxus chinensis. The sequence continues at coordinate 658,710,869 of CM034155.1, read as the reverse complement.
TTATGTTTTGGAACCTAAGCATCACAACCAAAGGCTCGTGGAGGATGTGGCCCTTGAATGGTCATGCATGTAATCAAACCCTTTTTCCAGGAGCAGTCCAATAACCGTAGGCTTGATTAGAAGTGATATTTAGAGTATTGATTTGTTCAATTTTTTCAACAAAAGTTTCCAGCGTACGTAAGACTATCAAACATAAACTAGTATCAATGTCAGTTATAAATTATGGCCCATTGGGTTGTGGGACCAAGGGATCACAACTGTATGTCTTTTCCTGTTGTGGACCATTGATGATCATACAAAATGAAATAAAAATGATTTTTGATAAGCAAACTAATTACTGAAGGAAATTTAATCTATGTTTTTGGATTTTTCACAATATTTTGGATCAAAGCAATAAAAGAAAACTGATCTATCAAAGGAATTTTTTTTTTCTAATTTTAAGCAATGCATTCTAATCTTATAAATAAACTAAAGACAAGTATTCAACTGGATGTAGTTCCTCACAACTTCCCCTAGTAATGTTAAATAGGCAAGCTTACTAATGACTTGATATACTTATGATTCAATAATTCTATTGAAATGAATGATTATTTACTCTATTTGATATGAAATGATTGAAACTAGTGATTTGAAATTGACAATTCAAGAAACAAGGCAAGAAAACACAAAATTCCAACCTAGACAAGCAAGAGCTTTGGAAAATCTGGTTGTGTTTGTATTTGTCCCCTCAGTATGTTCCTTTCTTTCTCTGAGTGTTCATGTGAGTCCAAGGGATTGGGAATGCAAGAAAAACAACAGGATAATCGTGCTTGAGTAATGGTAGCTTGATGTTAGTTTGGATGTAATGCAGGTAGGAGAGAGATAGCACAAGAGATCAAAGCTTGGCTATGCAATTCCTAGAAAGATCATAACAGCAATACAACACAAGATACACAAAATTCACAGGCCTTTTTCTTGAATAAAAGCATGTAATATATAGGAATGGAGGATGGGAGGTGCCTTCATGCACAAGCCAAGAAGGAGCAATTCAACCAATTAAATCTATTTAAAAATAGGAGGAAGGAGAACCAAGCAATCAAAGATAATTTTAGACAATTTGGCTCACATATACATGCAAAAAGTTAAATTAAGTGAACCATCACATGTTAAAATACGCATGAGGGATTCTGGAAAAAGTGGGTAGGACCACCACCCTGCGTAGGGTGGTGGTTTCAGGACCGTTGCCCTATTTTGGGTGGCAGTTTCAGAACCCTCTCCTAGGTAGGGCGGAGGTCCTGATACTAAACACCAAAACATGCACAGAAAGGGGTAGGAAGCTATAAAAAGTGTGGGAAGGCTAAGTAAATATGTCTAGGAAATAAATATATACTTTGAATGGAAATTAGAGATCAAACACCTTCTTGAAAGGACTTGAATCATCATTGGGGAATTTGTAACCGTTTTTTGACAATGTAGCACATGCAATTTTGGGTGTGTATAGTGTCCACATGGCCACTTGTTGAAATCATCTAATGAAATCAAAGTGAATAGAACTTGCGTTGATGATTATGAACTACTTGCAACTCGCCAATAGCCCAAGAACTTGACTTCATCCTATCTTTGAATATTTTTTGTCTAGTCATGTATTTGATTATCTGTCAAGTCATTACTAAATATCTTGTATGCAAGACAATACCTATCCTAACGGATGCAAACCTCAAGCCTCCGTGATGTTGCAAAAATGTTTATTGGAATAACATTTTGAACCCAACGGCCGCTAGGCTCAAAATTGAGCACAACAGCTTCTAGCCTTAAATTTTCGTTTGGAATTCATGTATTAGACTTCAAGCATTCTATTGAGCTCAGTGGTTGATAGGCTTAAAATATTTTTTCGACTCACGAGTACTCAGGAAAGAAAATTAGTGAGAAACCACCCTAGTGTTCCCCAGTCATTTAAAATAGCCCTTTAAAATTGAAATATAATTATGGGGAGTAATAAAAGTGCCCCGCTATGTTTCTGTTTGGTCCATATGGAAAATTTTGACCCCTACCTGAAGGTGTCCACATGGCATTTTATTTAAAGAATACAATAAACTCAATGGAAATGGAACTTTGTTTGATGGATTCAAACTAATTACATATTTTGGATGGTAAAGACTTCTATTATACCAAATCTATGAACTGGAGTGGTGGAGGAGCACTTTTTCTTCGTGGGACGTGGGGGTGGGCTTGGGTCCGTAGTGTCTACTAAGTGATGTGCATTCGAAGCGCCTTGCTATATTCCTTTTGGTCCATATGGAGAAGTTCAACCCCTACCTCAAGGTGTCCCCATGACCACTTACAGAAAGCATTAAATGAACTCAATGGGAATGGAACTTGGGTTGATGATTATGAACTACTTGTAACTTACACCTATAGCCCAATAGTTTGATTTCATCATGTCTTCAAATATTTGTTATCTAGTCATTTATTTCATTATCCATCAAGTCATTACTAATTGTCCTATATGCGAGACAATAACTATCCTAGCGGTCGCAAAACTCAAGACTTTGTGATGTTACAACAATGCTGATTCAAATAAAATTTTGAACCCAATGACCAATAGGCTTAAAATTGAAAACAACGGCCGCTAGCCTTAAATTTTATTTTGGAATTCATGCGTTAGACTTTGAGTATTCTATTGAGTTATGTGGCTGATATGCTTAAATTTTTATTTGGAATCACGAGTACTCACGAAAGAAAATTAGTGAGCAATCACCCTAGCATTTTTCAGTCATTAAAAATATTCCTTTAAAATTACAATATAATTTCGGGGAGCAATCAAAGTTCCCTGCTATGTTCCGTTTAGTCCATATGGATAAGTTCGACCCCTACCTTAAGGTGTCCCCATGGAAACTTATTGAAAGCATCTAATGAACTTAATGGGAATGGAACTTCGGTTAATGATTACAAACTACTTGTAAATTATGGATGGTAAACACTTCCATTATATCAAAGTTATGATGTTGAGTGGTGGAGGTGTACTTTCTCTAAGTGGGACACAGGGGTGGGCTTGGGTCCTTAATGTCTGCCGAGCGATCAGCATTCAAAGTGCCCCATTATGTTCTGCTTGGTCCATATGGATAAGTTTGACCCCTGCCTCAAGGTGTCCCTATGACCACTTATTGAAATTATCTAATGAACTCAATGGGAATCCAACTTGGATTGATGATTAAAAACTACTTGTAACTCACCAATAGCCCAAGAACTTGAGTTCATCTTGTCTTCAAATATTTGTTGTCTAGTCATGTATTAAATATTCATCAAGTCATTACTAATTATGTTGTATGGAAGACAACAACTATCCTAGCAGACTCTAAACTCAAGCCTCTATGATGTTGCAATGCTGATTTGAATAACATTTTGAACCCAGTGGCCATTAGTCTTAAAATTGAACATAGTGGCCACTAGCCTTAAAATTTCATTTGGAATTATTGTGATAGAATTTAAGCATTCTATTGAGCTCAACGATTGATATGTTTAATTTTTTTATTGGAATCATGAGTAATCGGGAAATACATGTAGTGAGCAACCACCCTCGTATTCGTTAGTCATTAATTATGGGGAGCATTTGAAGCACCCCCGCTATGTTTCACTTAGTCCATATGGAGAAATTTGACCCCTACCTCAAGGTGTCCACATGGCCTCTTATTGAAAGCATCTAATGAACTCAATGGAAATGGAACTTGGGTTGATGATTACAAACTACTTGTAAATTTTTGATGGTAAACTCTTCTATTCTACCAGAGCTTTAAACTAGAGTGGTAGAGGAGCACTTTCTCTAAGTAGGACATGGGGGTGGGCTTAGTTCCTTAATTTCCACTGAGTGATCTACATTCAAAGCACCCCAGTATTTTCTGCTTGGTCCATATGGAGAATTTTGACCCCTACCTCAAGGTAACCCCATGGCCACTTATTGAAAGCATCTAATGAACTCAATGGGAATGGAACTTGGATTGATGATTATAAACTACTTGTAACTCACCAGTATCCCACGAACTTGAGTTCATCTTGTCTTCAAATATTTTATGTCAATTCATTACGAATTGTTTTTTATACAAGACAAAAACTATCCTAGAGGCCAAAAAATTCTAGCCTCTGTGATGCAAAAATGTTGATTTGAATAACATTTTGAACCCATTGGTCACTATGCTTAAAATTAAACACAGCGGCCGCTAGCCTTAAAAAAAAATTTGGAATTCATGCAATAGAATTTGAGCATTTTATTGAGCTCAGTGGCCGATAAGATTAAATTTTAGTTTCGAATCACGAGTACTCAGGAAATAAATGTAGTGAGAAACCATCCTAGTGTTCACTAGTTGTTAAAAATAGTCTTTAAAAATTGAAATATAACTGCGGAGAGAATTCTAAGTGCCCCGCTATGTTTTGATTGTAATTTTTTTATGGTAAATACTTCTATTATACCAGAGCTATGAACTGGAGTCGTGTATTTGGATATCCGTCAAGTCATTACTAATTGTCCTGTATGCAAGACAATAACTATCCTAGTGGCCACTAACATCAAGCCTTTGTGATGTTGCAACCATATTGAACCCAACGGACGCTAGGCATATATTTTCATTTGGCATTCATGCGATATACTATGAATATACTATAGAGATCAGCATCTTCCAGGCCTAAATTTTTCATTTGCAATCACAATTATCTAGGAAATAAATGTAGTGAACAACCACACCAGCAGTCACCAGTCATTTAAAAAAGTCTTTTAAAATTGAAATATAATTTCAGGGAGCATAGCTACATTTTCATTTGAATTGTTATAAATTATCGTGAATGCCTAAATACAAAACAGTAAATATCCTAGCGGCTGCTAGGAATATCATGTAATAAACTATGAATATCATATTGTACTTAGATTCCACATGGCTAAACAATTAGTGTTGGAGTTTAGTTTAGTTTTTTAGTTTTTAGTTTGGTCGTTAATCAATATCTTAAATGTAAAGACAAGAATTACCATTACAGCTGGTAATATTAAGTATCTATTATGTTACATAGAAAATAAGCATCTACCCTATGGTCGTTATTCTTAGAAGGTACAAAGGTAACATCCAAATATAATAAATGAGCTAGTTAATTTTCATTCAGGTCGCTATTAATTGTCATGTATGCAAGGCAAAAGATATCCTAGCAGCCGCTAATCTCATATTTTTGTTATGTTCCACTAATGTTATTTACTAATATTTGAAGCCTAGCAATCACTACGCTTCAAATATCATGACATAATTATGATAAATTAATACGTAACTCTAAATATAATAATGGTGCTTAGCTCAGTTTTCAGGCATGACGTCCTAGTTATATCATATGTCAATCAACCAGAATCTTAGCGGTCACTAGTCTCCGTTCTTGTTTGAAAAATGTATCCAGGAAACTCTTTAATATTTTTCTTGTCTTCAAATATTTGTTGCCTTGTGTTGTCTTGTAATAGCTAGGCAATGTCATAAACATCTAGCTTAGCGACCTCTAGTCATTTTTTCTTTTTTTTGATTGATAAGGTGGGTTAAAGGGACCCGATCCCTATTTACATAAGTGGAGGCCAAACCTAAAAACTCATGAAAACCATAACAAAACATAACCAGGTCACATTGGTACACTAACAAAAACCATTTTTTTATTCTATAAGCTAATAGCAATACCTAAAGGATTCACTACTCGGATTCAACCGAAATAGATAAAATTTCCACTAGTGAACCTTGTTCTTCCTCGATCTCATCATCATAATCCACTACACTAGTATTATCTTTCACCCAGTCACTCTAGAGATAATTGTAGGCTCCACCGGTAGATTTCCTCATCTTCAACCACCAGCTTGGTATAGGTTCCAGCAGCTGGTTGAGGGCCTTCAAATTAGTGAGCTTAATATGAGCACGGCCTGAGTTTTTTTTCCCTTGCAAAGGCCACTAAATTATAAGAGAAGTACATCAAAACCACAAAACTCTTCTCCAAATCCTTGAAGGCACCAACATTTATAGTGGAATAACCGTGTTCTCTTGCACTTTCCGCCTAGAACATAACATTGCAATTTTCCACTTCGGAAGCCAAAATCCCACAAAAGGAGGGTCGAATCCAATGCAAATCCAAATTAACCACATCCTCTTTCGAATAAAGAAGAACAAGAAAATTCTCAACAAATACAGAGACAAAACCACTATTAACTCACGGTCATCCTTCCACCTTTAGAAAATATTCCCCCAATATCGATTTAACAACCTCCAAATCTTTTGTGCAAGAGATATTAAAAATTCTCTTCAACCAATTATCCAAAACCCCAATATTAAAGGCCATTTCCCTTATATCATAGAGCAAAGCAAGTCGGGGAGCTCTAAGGGGATCCACCAAAACAGGAATAGAACAAAAATAAAACTACCTCCACCCACCTTAAAAAGACTCATTAGAATACACATGAGAGAGAGTACCACCATCAAAACCTTAACAAGGAATTTCACCTTTTCCAATTGAGCCATATCGATCCCTTTATTATCAAACCAATCGACATCATGATTTGCCTCTCGATACACATGCTTTATACTTCGAGATTTGAACTTCGATAATTACCATAGAAATTTTTAGATGCCCAAATCAAGCTTCCAAAATAGGGCCTTTCATTTAATGATGGAATTAACAATAATAAAAGAATCACCCACAATCTCAAGATAACCAATATTGAGAGAAGAAGCCAGGTCCAGACCTTTACTAAGAGCTTGTAATTTAGATGAGTTTTAAGAGCCGTCTTTAAGATTAAACGAAGCAGTCCTAACCACCTGGCCCAACGAATTATGAATCAGCAACCCTGCAGCAGAAGCACCAGGATTGTGCCAGACCGCCCCATCAAAATTAAGGTTGAAGAAACCAAGGGAAGGGGGGGACCATTTAGCGCTTTTCCAATCCAAAGAAGAAGGAATAGAAGATTTTATGGCACCTTATCTAGGTTTAACAATCTTAGGCCAATTATTTTCAATCTCCCTGTCAAAAGAAGTAAAAGAGCTAGATTGAGAACAATTCAAGGAAACTGCTTCAAAGATAGCCCCTTCCAACCTGAAAAGGACTTTTTCCACCGAGTTACTTTCTTCCCTAACTATAACTTTGTTCCTTTCCCACCAAATATTCCAAATAAGAAGCATTAAACTACATAACCATATAGAAGAATGAGCTCCTAGATGCGTATTTTTAGGCTAACTAGGATAGCTTCAGGAAGGGTATTAGGTTGCACTGAGGGGAGACTGAGTTTGGCACACAACCAATTCCAGTATTTCACAGCAAAGGGGCAATGCAACAATAAGTGATCTTGATCTTATTCCTTCATTTCACAAAGATAACATCGAGTAAGGCCCTGGAAACCAAACTTTTTCCTTCTTTCCTGAGTAAGTATTTTACCTTGAAAGGCCATTAAAGCAAAGAGGCTAGCCTTCAGAGGGAAAGAAGAAGCCCAACACTCTTCCCAAATTCTATTCTCAGCAGCGACCTCAGAATGAAACAAAAAATATCCCAAGTGTGGGGAGTAAATTCCAGAAGAGGCAAAAGTCCAAACGATTTCATCCTGCTGATTAGTTAACAACACTTTCCTCTCTAGAAGAGATACTTTGAGTCTATTTTTTACTTCCTCAGGAATGTCCAAATGGTCAATATTTTTCCACTGAAGCACTGAAGGAAAATGATCAATACCCCAACCATAATTAGAGACATAAGGGCCCCATTCCTCTAGAAATTTTATTTTAATCTCCTCAAACTCTGGAATGCCCCAAAGATCCGAGAAACCGTTCCAAGGATCATCCCAAAACAAATATTTTTCTCCATTTCAAATTTTCCAAACAGAATTATTTAAAAACAAAGACCTGCATAAAACTCCAAATGTGGGATCCCCTAGGGAGATTATCTATCTAAAGGATGGAAGCAGGGAGAGGGGCACCCAAGTATTTATTCTCTACCACCTGACTAAGGTAACTGTTTTGTTTAGATATTAGATTCCAAACTAACTTGGCTCCAAGAGCCAAATTTTGAAGACCTAGATTGAGAATACCAGCTCCTCCAAGAACTTTAGGTTTTGAGAGGGTCTCCCAACTAATCAAAGGGATCTTCCTTTCATCATAGAGACCTTTCCAAAGAAACTTTCTCATGATAGCATTCAGTTTATCCAAGACATCTTTAGGGATCTTCATAATAGAAATTAAATAGAAGGGGGAAGCACAGAGAACTGACTTAATAAGAATCAATCTCCCAGCCAGAGAAAGTCATCTACCTTTCCATGAATTTAGTTTATCCTCAATAGAGGAAAGGATTTCCTTCCACATAGAATCTTTTCCAAACCCTCTAAACAAAGGGACACCAAGATACTTAACAAGTTATAGACTAACCTTTTCGAACCTAAAAATGTTTAGAATTCGATCCTCGAGCTAGTGAAACATTGAAGAAGAAGATACAAGATTTAAGGAGACTAACCTCTTGACCAGCTGCCATCGAGTAGGCATCCAAAGTGTCTTTCAATTATTTGGATTCATGAATACTTTCCTTACCAAACATAAAATTATCATCCATGAATTTTTAATGGGAGAGAGGATTAACCCCATAAGTGATTTTTAAACCCTTCAATTTGCCTTTTGTCACATTTTTCTTGATGGACCTACCAATCGATCCTCTTAAAACAATATAAAGGAAAGAAGACATAGGGTCACCTTATCTTATACCCATATTGCTTTCAAAAAAAGGTTAAAAAATCCCATTAATTAGAACCGAGAAAGAAGGACCAGAGATACAACTAAAAATCTAGTTACAAAGGTTCTTGGAGAAACCAAATTTCAAGAGAATTCTGATGAGAAATCTCCAATTAATATTGTCATATGCCTTGCTGATATCTAGCTTTAACATCATACCTGAGACTTTATTCAAAGAAAGGGAGTGAGTCAACTCATGAGACAAGAAGATACCCTCATAAATCAACCTACCAGGCATAAAACCAGTTTTCTCCTAGGAGATAAGAGGATCCAAGCTAGATTTCAACCTAACGGCTATGGCCTTAGAGATTATTTTATAAGACGTATTACCGAGGGAAACTGGTCTAAAATATGCAAAGGAGGAGGGCTGGGTATTTTTGGGGAAGAGGCTATTAAAGGTGTTATTCATCATTTTAAGCACATAACCGGATCTCCTCGAATCTTCCACCGCTTCCTAGACATCATATCCAACTATACTCCAAAAATGCTGAGAGAAGTCTTCTTAGAAACCATCAGGGCATGGAGCTTTATTTTTTTCATAGATAGGATGATTTTTTCAATTTCAAAAAAGGTGAAAGTTTTAAGAAGGGCCGAATTTTGATCCGCATTAATGAGCATAGGAATACACTCCACACGGGAAGACTCGACTTCATTAAAGGAGGCTATTTCTCCCCCCCAATAGGGTAGAGAAATACCGAATACCTTCCTCCACTATAGCCTTCTGGTAAAAAAGCAAAGCCCCTTCACCATTCTTAATTTCTGAAATAAAATTTAAATTTCTCTTTGATTTAACTGAGGAATGGAAAAATTTAGTATTTATGTCTCCATATTTTAGCCAAAGCTCCCTCAATTTTTTCTTCCAATAAATTTCCTCCCTGAGCATCAGCTCACCTAACTCCTCAAGAAGATAATTCTCCAAATCAAACTCTTCCTGCCCCATACTAGAGTTAAAAACTTGTAGATTTAAAGCTTTCAATTCTGATTCCACACAAGATTTTTCTTGAAAAATATTGTTAAAACAATTCTCATTTCAATCTAGTAAATCCCTTTTCAGTATCTTGAGTATTTGAGCTAGCACAAACATCTTTGAGCCTTCAATTTTATAAGAATTCCACCACTGATTTATGCTTTCTTCTAGAGAGGCATCCCTTAGCCACATTAATTCAAACTTAAAATGGGATTTGCAAGGAGCTTCATAGAAACTTACCATAAGGGACACCAGAAAATGATCCGACCCAAACTAGGATAACACAAAACTTTCAAGAACAATATCTCTGAGAGACTAATTAGGGATAGCACGAAATCTATCCAATCTTTCTTCTATATTACTGAATCCCCTCCTCTTGTTGCTCCAAGTGAAACAACCCTGATTAGGTTCCAAGTCAAGTAGAGAATTGTCATTAATGAAGGAACATAAGTCATTTTGAGATTGAAATTTTTTCCTAATGCCCCCCTCTTATCTTTACTCAAAGTAATGGAATTGAAATCACCACCCAAGATGAACAGATGATACTATAGAGCAATTAAGGATCTGGAAAGATCGGACCACAGTGTCCTTTTTCCAATAACACTATTAGGATCTTAAACATTAAATATAAAAAAGACTAATTGAGAGTGTCTAGGGCTAACTCTAACTAGTTTCCAATCAGAATTTTGGGCTTGTAGATCTACCATAACCTAATTCTCCTTCCACATGATACCCAGACCTCAAGAAGCACCATTCAAGCTAGAGAAGTCACCTTTCCAGCCATTATAGGCCCTACCCCAAACATAATCTGCTTCTACAACAATTTTTTTTTTCCTGCGACAAAACCATACAAACTTCTGAGGAAAAGAGATAACACTTCACCAAGCATTATTTTTCAGGGGTATTCAGACCCCTGACATTCAACTTCATTGAAATCAAGGAAGGATTTTCACCTTCTCAGAGTCAAACATATCAAACTTCAGAGTGCTCTATTTACCTGAATCTACTTCCTTCTGTGTTACTTCCCGCTTTGATTTCCTACCTCTCTTTCTTGTTGAACCACAAATAGTAGAAATGAAGCATTCCTGACCAACAACTAATTTAAATATACGGGTTGTTCCACATTCAAATGCTTATTATTTGAGATCCACCCATTAAGAACTACAAACGAAGAGGCCTGACCTTTCTCCATTCCCTCCCTAATCAATGAAACTAATTTTCTTGATTCTCTATGAACTTCTTATGTTTTCTTCAAAAGAGAGTGAGGAGACAACTTCTTTAAAGGGCCAACAATGGCCAGAACAACATTGGATGAACCATGATGAATTCCTTGCTTGGGACTGACCTGTGAAAAGGGAATTCTAATAGAAGGTTCAGGAGCAAGAGGTGAATCCTTAGCTTGATGAGGGGAATGACCAGAGGCCTTCTTGACTTTGACTGGGTAGTCCTTCCTCATATGGCCCAATTTCCCATAGTAAAATCACTTCACATTCAAACCCTCATAATCAATATCTTGAGACTAGGAACCCCTAATTGATTTCAAGTTGAAAGAGCTAGGGAGTAGGAAAGAAAAATCCATTTCAACACAAACACAAGCCTAAGAATTCCTATAGGCAAAGAGAGAAGGATTTCTGATAGGGAAAAATGAACCTAGGGAATTCGTAACAGCCTTTAAGGTGGACTGATTCCAGAATTCAGAGGGAAATTTTTGAAAGCTCAACCAAAGCAAGGCTCGAGCAATCTTTTCAGTCCACGGGTTAAAATCTGGAGACCAAGGGCGGAAATACAAACTAGAGTAATTCTAAAACCAGGGTCCTTCTTTATAAGCCTTTTTCAAGGAATCCATTAAGGGAAAAAGAACTTGAAAAAAACCATTCACAAGAAATATTACCTTGGGTTTCCCCTCCTTCCCCTAAAACTAGAAAACCCAATCCATGATTTTTCTTCTATAAAATCATGTCCCCACAAATTTGCAGTAGATCACCCTTCTCAAATGAACATCAGCAAACTCCACTTCAACACCAGTGGCGAGGTCCAAATTCACCTTCTCAGAGGAGATTTTAAACTTTATACCTCCCACCTTAATCTCCTCAATGTGATTTGATCCAGCTATCTCAACCTCCTTTGGATTCAAAGGGACCTCCTACAAAAAAACTAGGGTTTATTAACCTTACACCAAGCTCAAAATTACATCAACCACTAAATTTTTCAACCTTTAAATCCCTAACAAAGAAGCCAATGATTTGATGACCACTCCAGGGCCTATCTTCTGAACCAAAGCTGAAACTTCCACTTTCTCCTGGGATGCAAACCCCAAAACCTTCCATTCTACACCATTGTTATTTCCTACCGGAATCCTGTTCACTCAAGAGGGAAACACTTGGCTGCTATGAAACTTATCAGACCCTCCAACTGACACAACAGGATCTTTCGCTAGTGAAAATTCAAAATTTTTGTGGTTTTCGCTACTTTGGTGCTCCATCCAACATTTACTCATGTGTTAGAGGAAATAAATAAATAAATAGATGATAAATGAGAAAGAGCTAGCATGCTCTAGTTTTGGAATATGTTAATTTAGAATTTAAAAATTGTTACTTTATATTGGCTCATTTATTAAGCAATTCATTAAGTTAACTATAAGTTACATATATGTTTGTAAATAGAATGGTCAACATTTATATTTAATAATGTTTATGAGAACATATAATGTGCTTACCTTTTATAAACCATAAATTTTTTTGTAAAGACAATGCATTTGATTATTTCTACGTGGATAAACTGTTAGGTTGTGGATCCTATTTTTGTGTGTGAAAATGTTGAAGACTATACACTAAGAGAGCAAAACTGATTTTCTCAGATGGGCGGGGATTTTTGACCCATAGGTTTATGGGACGGTTTTGGCCCATGGTTTTGACCCATGGTTTTTATAATTGCTTAAAGCGTGTTTACTTATGCTAGAGAGATTCAAAGACATAATTTCTCATGATAGCCTTCCAGTTTATCCAAGAAATATTTAGGGCTTCATAAGTTAATTAAATTAAAGGGGGCAAGCACAGAGAACTGGAACTTAATAAGAATACAATCCTCCAGAGAGGAACAGGCCCATTCTATTCCATGAATTTATTTAACTCCTCAATGAGGAAGGATTTCCTTACCACATGGAATTTTTCTAGACATTAAACAAGCACAAGATACTTCAGTAGCACTAACCTTTCCGACTAAAATGTTCAGGATTCGATTTGAGCTGGGGGAAACATTGGAAGAAGAGATAACAGATTTAAGGAGACATAACCTCTAACCACTCGTGGTCGAGTAGGCGATCAAAGTGTCTTTCATATTCCTTGGATTCACAACATAATTTCCTTACAAACATAAATTATCATCCGTGAATTTTTTATGGGAGAGAGGATTAACCCCATAAGTGATTTTTAAATCCTTCAATTTTCCTTATGTAAAATTTTTCTTGATGGACCTACCAACCGATCCTCTTAAAAAAATATAAAGGAAAGAAGACATAGGGTCACCTTGTCTTATACCCATATTACTTTCAAAAAAACTTTCAACACTCCCATTAATTAGAACCGAGAAAGAAGGACCAGAGATACAACTAAAAATCTAGTTACAAAGGTTCTTGGAGAAATCAAATTTCAAGAGAATTCTGATGAGAAACCTCTAATTAATCTTGTCATATTACTTGCTAATATCTAGCTTTAACATCATACCCGAGACTTTATTCAAAGAAAGGGAGTGAGTCAACTCATGAGACAAGAAGATACCCTCATAAATCAACCTACCAGGCATAAAACCAGTTTGCTCCTGGGAGATAAGAGGATCCAACCTAGATTTCAACCTAACAGCTATGGCCTTAGAGAATATTTTATGAGAAGTATTACCGAGGGAAACTGGTCTAAAATCTGCAAAGGAGGAGGGCTGGATATTTTTGGGGAAGAGGCTAATAAAGGTGTTATTCATCATTTTAAGCACAAAACCGGATCTCCTCAAATATTCCACTGCTTCCAGAACATCATATCCATCTATACTCCAAAAATGTTGAGAGAAGTCTACTTAGAAACCATCAGGGCCTGGAGCTTTATTTTTTTCCATAGAGAAGACCAATTTTTCAATTTCAGAAAAGGAGAAAGGTTTAAGAAGGGCTGAATTTTGATCCTCATTAATCAGCATAGGAATGCACTCCAGAAGGGAAGACTCGAATTCATTAAAGGAGACTATTTCTCCCCCTAATAGGGTAGAAAAATACCAATTACCTTCCTCCGCTATAGCCTTCTGATCAACAAGTAAAGACCCTTCACAAATCTTAATTTCTGAAATAAAATTTAAATTTCTCTTTGATTTGACTGAGGATTGGAAAATTTAGTATTTATCTCTCCATATTTTAGCCAAAGCTCCCTCGATTTTTCCTTCCAATAAATTTCCTCCCTGAGCAGTAGCTCACCTAACTCCTCAAGAAGATACTTCTCCAAATCAAACTCTACCTGCACCATACCAAAGTTAAAAAACTTACAGATTTAAAGCTTTTAATTCTAATTCCACACAAGCTTTTTCTTGAAAAATATTTTTAAAACAATTCTCATTTCAATCTAGCAAATCCCTTTTCAGACTCTTGAGCTTCTAAGCTAGCACAAACATCTTTGAGCCTTCAGTTTTATTAGAATTCCACCACTAATTTTTCCTTTCTTCCAAGGAGGCATCCCTTAGCCAAATTAATTCAAAATTAAAAGGTATTTGAGAGGAGCGTCATCAAAACTTGCAATAAGGGACACCAAAAAATGATCTGACCCAAACCAGGATAACACAAAACTTTCAAGAACAATATCTCTGTGAGACCAATTAGGGCTAGCACAGAATCTATTAAATATTTTTGTTATATTATCGAATCCCCTCCTCTTGTTGCTCTAAGTGAACCAAACCTTATTAGGTTCAAATTCAAGTAGAGAATTGTCACTAATGAAAAAATAGAAGTCATTTTGAGATTGAATTTTTTTCTAATGCCCCCCTCTTATCTTTACTCAAAGTAATGGCATTGAAATCACCACCCAAGATGAACAGATAATCCTCTAGAGAAATTAAGGATATGGAAAGATCTGACCATAGTGTCATTTTTCCAATAACACTATTAGGATCATAGACATTAAATATAAATAAGACTAATTGAGAGTGTCTAGGGCTAACTCTAACTAGTTTCCAATTAGAATTTTGGGCTTAGAGATCTACCATAACCTACTTCTCCTTCCATAGGATACACAAACCTCAAGAAGCACCATTCAAGCTAGAGAAGACACCTTTCCAGCCTCTACAAGCCCTACCCCAAACATAATCTACTTCTGCAACAAAAAAAAAAATTCCTTCAACAAAACCATACAAAATTCTGAGGAAAAGAGATAATGCTTCAGCAAGTGTTATTTTCAAGGGTATTTAGAACCATGACATTCCAAGAAAAAATCTTCATTGAAGGCAAGGAAGGATTTTCACTTTCCCAGAGTCAGACATATCAAACTTCAGAGTGCTCTATTTACCTGAGTCTACTTCCTTTTGTGTTACTTCCTGCTTTGATTTCCTACCTCTCTTTCCCGTTGAACCACAAATAGCAAAAATTAAACCTTCCTGACCAAAAACTAATTTAAATTTACAGGAAGATCCACATTCAAACCCTTATTATTTGATATTTGCCCATTCATAACTACCAACGAAGAGGCCTGACATTTCTCCATTCCCTCCCTAGTCAATGAAACTAATTTGCCTGAGAATATATGGAATTCTTTTGTTTTCTTCAAAAGAGAGCGAGGAGACAACTCCTTTGAAGGGTCAACAATGCTTAGAACAAAATTGGATGAACCATGATGAATGCCTTCCTTGGGACTGACCTGTGAAAAGGGAATTCGAATAGAAGGTTCAAGAGCAGGTGGTGAATCATTAGCTTGAGGAGGGGGATGACCAGAGGCCTTCCTAACTTTGACCGGGCATTCCTTCCTCATATGACCTAATTTCCCACGATAAAATCACTTCACATTCAAACCCTCATAATCAATAGCTTGAGAATAGGAACCCCTAACTTATTTCAAGTTGAAAGAGCTAGGGAGTAGGAAAGACAAATTCATTTCAACACAAATAGGAGCCGAAGATTTCCTCTAGGCAGAGAGAGAAGGATTTATGATAGGGACGCACAAACCTAGGGAATTCACAACATCCTTCAAGGCAGTCTAATTTTGGAATTCAAAAGGAAATTTTTGAAAGCTCAACCAAAGCAGGGCTCAAGCAATATTTTTAGTCCACGAGTTAAAACTTGGAGATCAAGGGCGGAAATACAAACTAGAGGAATTATAAAACCAGGGTCCTTCTTTATAAACCTTTTTCAGGGAATCCATTGAGGGAAAAAGAACTTGAAAAAAACCATTCACAAGAAATATTACCTTGAGTTTCCCCTCCTTCCCCCAAAACTAGAAAACCCAATCCATAATTTTTCTTCTATAAAACCATGTCCCCACAAATTTACAGCAAATCGCCCTTCTCAAACAAACATTGAAAAACTCCACTTCAGCACCGGTGACGAGATCCACATTCACCTTCTTCAAGGAGATTTTAAACTTTATACCTCCCACATTAATCTCCTCGATGTGATTCGAGCCAACGATCTCAACCTCCTTTGGATTCAAAGGGACCTCCTACAGCAAAACTAGAGCTGATTTACCTTGCACCGAGCTCAAAATAACTTCAACCACTAAATTTTCCAAAGCTTAAAACCCTAACAACGAAGCCAACGATTTGATGATCACTCTAGGGCCTATCTTCTAAACCAAAGCTGAAACTTCCACTTTCTCCTAGGCTGCAAACCCCAAACCCTTCCATTCTACACCAATGTTATTTCATACCAGAATCCTGTTCACTCCAGAAGGAAACACTTGGTTGCTATGAATTTTATCAGACCCTCCAACTGACACAATGGGCTCTTTTGCTAGTGAAAATTCAAAAATTTTGTGGTTTTCGCTCCTTTGGCACTCCATCCAACATTTACTCATGTGTTAGAAGAAATAAATAAAGAAATAGATGATAAAAAAGAAAGAGCTAGCGGACTCTAGTCTTGGAATATGTTAATTTAGAATTTAAAAATTGTTACTTTATACTAGCTCATTTATCAAGCAATTCATTAAGTTAACTGTAAGTGACATATATGTTTGTAAATAGAATGGTTAAAATTTATATTTAATAATGTTTACGAGAACATATAATGTGCTTACCTTCTACAAAACATAAAAAAATTGTAAATACAATGCATTTAATTATTTCTACATGGAGAAATTGTTAGGTTGTGGAGCCTATTTTTGTTTGTGAAAATTGTTGAAGTTCCTATCACCTACTCTTCAGAGGAATATATGTGATTCCATAATTTCTCATTTTTGCATGTCATCAGTGGAATGATTTTTCTACTGCAGCCCCCATTGGGAGCTAAGTCCTTTTTGGCCTCGAACTAGAAGCATGCCCCAAATACCAAACTTGATGATTACTCTGACTCTCTTCAAACCTTCCATCTATGTGCTGGATATCTGACCCATAGGTCATTATGGGATGGTACTTAGCTCATGGGTTTGATACTCCTTGGCATCACTTGAAATTGCTACAACCCCCAACTTGTCTCCACTGTTCAACTCGTACGTGTGGCATGTATACGGTATCTCATCATGTAACATTATAGATGTGTATGAATTCAAGTGTTAATCCTATCAGAGTATATTTAAACCTAAGCTCCAATTAAACTCTAGTGTACCCTTTTATTGAGAGAGCGATGGTTTGTAATCAAATCTGAGCTTAGCAATTCTTAGTGGATATAGACTCAACTCGGGTCCTCCTAGGTTAAATCATCTATCTCTTTATGCTCGTTCAATCAGCTATTCTGAGCTTGCTAGGATAAGATGGCTCGTTACTCTAAAAGGTAATATTCTACTTTTTAGTTTCTACTTTTTTGATTCAAAATTTAGACTAATTATTCCGTATATTGTATCCCTTATCTCAATTAAGATAAACGATTATAATAAAATATGTATCAAGGGAACACATACAATCTTTTCTAAAATAGGGTAGTTGAAGCTTTAGTCACGAGCCCCTCCCTTCTTCTCATATTGACAAATTGTTAAAGCAAGTCTTAATTATTACTTACACATCTAGAAACCGTGTCTGCCATAATGATTTTTAGAAAGAGAAATCCCCTTTCTCACGACTTTCCCTTATTTTTTTCTTTTAGATGCATTAAAGGATTATTAGCGTTTCCATTGCACAATGAAATGAGATTATTTTGGTATCACAAAATTTGTGTGATATTTAGAGAGAGATTATAAAGGGTTGAAAAGTGATCACCCATATACACATGTCACAAAAAAAATTGGGTGTAAGGGTGAACATACTACTTATAAATAGGTTCCACAATCATGGGGTTTATTTATTTTGAAAGTGGTTTAAAAAATCTTTCTGGTCATGGGCAGAATTTTCTCAATCTTATTTCAGATATGGATCTCAATGTGCGTTCTTTTTCAAGACTCTGGAACTTTAACTACAAAGGCGTTATGGGGAGGATGCAAGGTAACTCTTGCCTGGTGCAAAAGCCAATTTTTTTTTTGGATAGACTATGGGATACTACAAATTGAACAAGAAAATGCTCCAGAGAAAGATAAATGATTTGACATACAATTTGATAGAAGCCTTTAGATAAATAAATGTTTTAGTTGTATCTGATTCTGTTGACGTAATCCATTATATCTATTACGGATTTGATATTAACTCATGTGCAAAACATATTATCAAGGAAGGTTCTGGGATGGCTATAGAAAAATTTTGCTTGTCTCTTTTGAGGATCTGTCCTTTGTCGAGGGCCTTATCTACACTTGAACTCATGAGTCTATTCATTATATCTGTTTTCTTTCTAGTTTTTATGCAATCTCCAAGACTTTGATTGACCAATCGTTGCCTCAGCTCTAATATTATAACTAAAACTATCCATGGAATTGAGCCAGTAAAGGACTCACATCTCATGTGTGTTCCATCCTTTCCAAAGTTGGTCCCAAGATATTCTATATTTTTGCTCTTACCTTCCATGCAACAAAAACCCTGAATATTTATTGCAAGTCGCACTATTCCCTCCTTTGATGATTCCAAATGCTGATTCAATGACTAGGGAATTTTGATAACTGATAATTTAGATGGAATAGTAAATTTCAAATTTTCCCTATACTCACAGAGAAAGTGTGGGATAGTGAAAAATCAAATATTGTCATTCAATGCGGGGGATTCCACATATCATACCTTGAATTAACCATTCATTAATATTTGCATTTAATTCGGGGCATATGGCAGGATACGTGGAAATTAAATTGATTAATTTTATCTACTTTAGAAACAAGTGGGACAACGACAAAAATTTTGTGTGACCACTTGGGACCACCAAATCTAACTATTCTATTTCCTCTTAATAGTTATAAACCTCATTTAGAATAATGGGTCAAATGTGGGTATTGCATTAGTAGACATGATGAATAAATAAATTTTGATAGAATAATATTTACCTTCTTAATGATTAATTTCTTGATCCAGAACAATTTCAATAGGATTTCAAAATATGATGTCTCGCGGGAATAGGGGATCTTCATCAACTCAATAATATTACCTACTTTAGGAAACAATTGGGACAATGGACAAAAGTTTTTATGTGGAATCGCGGTAAAACAACAATTGTTAATTTCAGCATAGTAAATAAACCAACTAAGGATAACAACAAAGGTAAGAGATTTAGTTGTAGTTGTTTCACCTTCTCTTACATGGGTTATTGATTTTTATGCGGTCTCATCATATGGCCTCGTCAGACAAAGTCGGTATTTTATTGATATAGATCCATGTGACATGTCTTCTATTTAGGGTGGGATGTGGGGAAATTCTACAATGGTTTTAATACTAGGGTACTGTTAGAAGTTGAATGGTGACAACATGTAATAATGTGCTTACTATTGAACTTCACTGGACAAACGACATATCCTATCAATTTCATAATAATTAATCACCTTAGTTATGACAATAAAAGGTTGAATGTTACACTTCGGATTAAATTAACTTTAAAGATAGCTACATAGTGACGCTATCGTTGCATTATTGGAATTTTTGATCGAGTGTGAATTCACTCAGCTTTAATCCATCGTTTGCGTCTAATGTAGGACACTATCCAATTAAAACCTTCTAACCATCTATCAAAAGGCTGAACAAAGTCAAATTTTACACAGTTAATTAGTACTTGACAGGATTAATTAATAAGCCTCTTATTAGCGCTAAAACTAATCAAATATTTACTACCTATAAAAATTTGCATTATTTAGTTGTAACTATAATCCATTAAAATAGCTGCCACATGGTAAGAAATTTGACTAATCTCTCTAGTGTATATACGATCTTCTTTTCCAATCACCCAATGCTTTATCAATCATCAAAAGAAAGGAAACATCACCTTTATGCTTGTTCTTAGTCTCTTTGTTTTAGTACTTTATAGATAGTTGAGTGATATTAGTTTCCTTAACTTACCAATGCTTCTCTATTATGAATCCGCTATCTTTGCAACACCGAATTCAAAAAAATAAATGGTTAGATGTTAGTTAGGGATATCAAGTTATCCAAAACTTTAGCACATGTTAATGAACAACTTTCTCTGTCTTATGTTGTCCAAAAATTTTGTTCCCTAGAAGCCATCTTGAGTCTACTATTCCTTGGTATCAACTTGTATGAATTTCACTTTCCCAAAGCCACTCTAAAGGTCTTGTAAATCTTTATTAGTTTCCATCGATCTATTCAGTACTTTCATTAACTAAAATATCAAGAAGGGTCAATTATTGACATTTACATTCCTTCCACAACCAAGTGTGGCACTACATGAAGGTATTGTAAGGATTTCTTAACTTCTATAGTTTCTCATTTAGTCTCTTCATACTGTGTCTAACACATAATTTATTTCGGTTCAAGAATCCATTCCAATACATAACGACCGCTACTTCTCCTGTTATTTCAATAAGATCTAAAGAAACAGTGGGTGTGAAAGAAAATGCTTAGCGACCACTTAGGTTCTAATTACTGTTATCCCAAATGTGTCCCCTACTCATTTTGTGTCTAACTCCTTTACATCTTTCCTTCTCTTGTGCCTCAGTCAGAATATTTTGCTTTCTAGGCTCTCAAAACCTTCTAGAAATGGCACCATTGGATAGAGCCCTTTCTCAGCTTTCCAGAAAGGTAAAGTTTTCCTCCTAACTCCACGTATTTTTCAAGTTATGGCTCAGCAAAGTTTTGGTGGGAAATTTTCCCCTAGAAGGCCCGCAGCCAATCAGGAGCTGCCACGTGTCTAAGGGCAAAAAAACACCAAGCAACCCAAAGGAAAAAATGGTCAGGAAGGGCCCGTACCCAATCAGAACGTGCCATGTGGCACCTGGAGTGGTGGAGCACAGGGAAAATTTGAAAAATGTTCCAAAGACCAAACGGGTAAAAATTCAAACGTTTTGCCCGTCGATCCGATTTTGGCCTGTTTTTGCCCTAAAAATTCAAATCGCCATAACTTTTGATCCAGAGCTTATATTTTCACGTTCTTTATATAAATGGAAATTTGGTGAAATTCTCTACAATATTCCATGGTCAATTTTGAATTTTGGTTTAGTTTGGAGGGAGAAAATCAAAAAACAATTATGGTATGCGCCCATGGATAGAACTGACATTTCAACAACCAATTTTAATGCAAAATGGGTCGCATTCTTCTCCAACATGGTCAAAAATGTTAGGGGATGGGTCTGTCAGGTCACCCATGTTGTTTTTAATGCATTTTGGTCAATAAGGAATGGCTCCCATGTTTTTTCACATTTTCTCTCTCCTGGGTTCAACCCATGCACTGTAAAAAGCCAGATTTGGCTCATTTTTCAAAGGGGAACACTTTTTTGGCATAGCAAGCTTCTGTTTTCATCTTCAGCAAGTGATTTTAGAAGTACCAGACCTTCCAGGGATTGTAACAGGCCTTTTTTGCCTCTTTGGTGTTGGAATGCAAGGATTTTGATGTTGAAAATCACAATGCAGGCTCTGTGAATGCTTTCAGTCCTTTCCATGTGTTGTTTGTTTCATTTCAAACCTTTGATTACTGCTTATCAACCTGTGCATGATGTTTTATGCTACAATTTCTGATTTGTGTCTATTTTCATGAGCAAAAATGTTCACCACTCCTTTGGTGCATCACCATCATTAGTTTAGTTTCAATTTTTACATTTCTTATCCCTGTCTCCTTGCAATCTAGGATAAAATTAGGATCTGAACCTCTGTAGTTGTGAAAATAATAGATCTAATCAGAGGATTTTGAGGAACCAGCCTCTAATCTAGAAATTCCTCTCTCATTTTATAAGTCCCACACTTGGAGAGAGGTTTCAATGTTGTGCAATCACACTGGATGCCTGAAATATCAACTTAGAACCCTGATTTGCATCCAGGGGTGCTGCTGATTTGCAACAATAGTTTTGGCACGCCCAGTGGGACCTTAGAGGTCTCATTTTTATTGCAGAAAATTTGATGTGCATCTACTGCAATTTTCTTGCTTCAAAAGAGCTATAAAATTACACATCTAGCGACTCCAAGGAGAAGAATCAACTGGTTTCAGCAGTGCAGGCCTAAAAACTCATGAGAAGAATCACTACAAGGTCAAGAGCTGGAGAAGAAGAGGTGTTGTTTGAATATCTGCAGTTATCTCCAAGAGTAAGGGAAAGTGGGAGGAGAATCCAAAGGTCTCCATCTCCACCAAACAGAACTCTCTCAACTCCTCCACCTGGTAGGCCTTTCATTCAATCAACAAGGGTTCTAAGACCAATTAGAATGGCATAACCACCGAATCCGTATGTCAATTTCACAGGCAGCAACCCACTTGCCCTCAATGCACAACATCCAATTCTAATTACAGCCTTGAAGAACATTCCATACTTCACTGGAGAGAATTAGACTACTCCAGGTGATCATGTTAAAGACATTGCCAACCTTTGTACAATTCATGAAATCAATGAGATGCAAGTGGCTGTCAAATTTTTGGCATCTTCATTCAAGGGGAAAGCATTGCAATGGTTTAGAAGTCTTGCCTTAGGTTCTATTCAGAATTGGAATTAGCTATGTATAGCTTTCCATGAGTAGTTTGGGGAAAAGGGAGACAACTTGTCCCTTTTGGAGCAGCTGACAACTATCAAAAGAGCTCCCAATGAGCAGCTGACTGATTTTAATTTCAGATTTCAAAGGACTTGGGAGAGAATTCTAGTGGCAGTCAGGCCAAGAGCAGAAGGTGCTTTTCTTTACTATCTCAAAGCTCTAAATTCTGATATTTCTATGTTGATTCAGTGCATGGGAGGCATAACTATCCCTATGGCTTATAACATTGCCATTAGGGCTGAAAATTGTTTGATCCAAGCTGGAAAACTAACCCCTAAACCTCCCATTCCATTGTTTCCAAGTTTAGAGAGCCCAAACACTAATCAAGCACCTAATTTGGCTCCTTCTCCCACTCCTAGAAATCAAATTTCAAATGAAACTTCTACTTCATCTCCAAGTGCCCAAAATGAGCTTCAAGAAGTCATGAAGCAATTGCAAAATTTAGGTAATGAGCTGGTTACTCTCAAGAGGCAACAAGCCAAAAGTTTTAGACCTTCCTTCCAGCCTCAAGCTCAGCCTAACAGGTAGCCATATCAACCTCATAGACCACCCAATCCAGCTGCAAATCTAAATCAAGCAAGGCCTCCTGCCAACAGACCATTTCAGCCCTATAATCCAAATGCTATATCTGCCTCTAAGGCATTGGTACCAACACAAAACAATGTTGCTCAGGAGTATGATTGGTGTTTTCCATGCAATGAACCTCACAACCAATCTATGTGCTTCAACGGTGCCTTGAATCAAGCATTAATGGTGACAACAACTGGTGTGGAGGGTGAAGGTAGTCAAAGAAATGACCAGCAATAAGAAACATTCCAGCAGCAATCAGCTCCAAATGATACCACACTTGTAAAAATTCCCAAAGTGTTGCAGCTAAAACAAGGTCAAAGAGGAGAAATTTGGGTGAAGAACATCCATTGGCCCCAAGTAATTCACGACCTTCTGTCACTCCACAAACTATTGGCAAGAAAAATGCAATCCCAAGCACACAAGGACTGCCTAAAATAGTTCCTAGGCCAACTCAAATGCCAGTTGTTGCTGCCCATATACAAGGGATGAATGTGCAGGCCAAGGGAAAGCAAAAGGATACTTCATCCCCATTCAATATCATTGATCAAATGAAGAAGACAAATGTAAACATATCAATGTGGGAGTCACTATCTATCCCAGGCCAAAGAGATTTGCTACAAGCTGCCATGAAGGACTAGTCAACTTGAAATCAGCAAGTCCAAATGCAAGAGAAGGTGCTCACAAATGCTGCCCAACCTAAGGGGAATCATGGAGGGAAGCGAGGTAAGATGTTGAAGCCCCCTCCATTCTATGTTTCATTGATCATTGGGAACCAATTAGTACATAGTTGCATGATTGATTCCGGGGCAAGTAGTTCAGTCATGCCTAAGCAAATAGCTGATCAGTTGGGAATTCAGTATGAAACCATATCCAAAGGGGTGGTACAGTTGGATGGAACAGAAGTAACAATAGTTGGAGTGATTAAAAACTTAATTTTACTTTGCATTCCTGTCCCAACGTGGTTGTTTTGCAAGATGTCTCAGTAATAGACCTTCCACCACTCTTTGCCCTATGTTTGTCAAGGGATTTCACAGCTAAGATTGGAGGTTACTTGTCTACTGATTGGTCACACATGCTGTTCAGAACAAGATATGGAACCAAAGCCACAATCAGGTCTGAACCTATTGCAAACTTTCACATTGAGCCTTACACTCCAAGTCAGATTAATGCCAATTGTTCAGCGTTTGATCAAGAAGATCACCCAAGCACTGATGAAGCTGACACCAAGGTAGGAAGTATCCCAGATCTAACTCTTGATGAATGGGCAATAAAGGTGCATGCTTTTGATCCTTATCAAGAAATAGAAGAATCTGAGCTAGGAGTCTATTGCATGCATGAAGAAAATCAGCCTATTCCTAGCATCACCAAGCCAAACCACAAGGATGAAAATGAGGTATGGCAGTTGTTTTTTGATGGATCAAGGAGTAGACAAGGTGTAGGAGGGGGAGCCATGTTGGTTTCACCTCAAGGAGTTAAGTATTATTCAGCTTTTAGATTTCAGTTTGCATGGTCTAATAACACTGCTGAATATGAAGCCTTGGTGCAAGGACTGCATTGGTCAATCAAAAGAGGGATAAAGAACTTGCAAGTCTTTAGTGATAGTGAGTTGATTGTCAACCAAGTTAAGGGGCAGCATGCTATCAAGAATAATCTTCTCAAGTGATACAAGAACAAGGTGTGGGACCTCATTGAATATTTTGAGGACTTTAGCATAAAATCCATTCCTAGAAAAGAGAACCAAGCTGCTGACAGGTTTGCAGTAGTTGGGGCAGCCTTTGACATTGTTGAAAGCATTCAAAAAGACAAGGTACAGCCAAACATCCATGTGATTGTGAGGCCTTCAGTTCCAGATAACAATGTAAGTTGGCAAGTGTTTGAAAATGATCAGCAAATCATCCATTTCTTGCAAGAAGAGGCTGAATTCTCAGCCAAAAATCAGGAAAAGTTAGAGCAGCAGTATGGTGACCAAGTGGTGCAGCTGAGAACCAACAAAATACCAAAGGGACTTATTACTTTGGAGTCCATTTTCAATCCTAATGATCAGTTTAGGAAGGAGAAAGCAAACATCCAAGTTAAGGGGGAAGATTTAGTGTCCATCTCGGTAGAAGAAGGCAAATCACTCCAAATTGGCAAGATGACAGCTGAGCAAGAAAGGTATGAGTTCATACAACTTTGTCAAGAATTCTCTAATGTGTTTGCTTGGAGCTATGAAGATTTGAAAGGTTTCAATCCCGAGTTAGCTCAACAAACCATTGAATTAGATCCAAATACTAAGCCCATCAAGCAGAAACAAAGGCCAGTCAACCCCCACATGGAGCCTCTCATGACAAAAGAATTGAATAAGTTGATAGAATCAAGAATCATATTCCCTATCAAGCATTCTAGTTGGGTTACCAACTTGGTTCCGGTCAGAAAGAAGAGTGGGCAAATCAGATTGTGTGTTGACTTCAGATATTTGAATAGATCATCTCTCAAGGATCATTATCCACTTCCTTCCATGGAGCAGATTTTACAAGTTGTTGCTGGCTCCGAGAGGTTTTCACTACTTGATGGCTATTCAGGGTATAATCAGATTATGGTGAAGGAAGAAGATCAGTTCAAGACAGCCTTTACAACTAAATGGGGAACTTATGCATACAGGAAAATTACATTTGGGCTGTCCAACGCCAGAGCTACCTTCCAAAGAGCAATGGACATGGCGTTCAAAGGTTTGATTAACAACATAGTGCTGATATATCTTGATGATATCATTGTTTTTTCAAAAAATACAGCAGACCACCTCTCTCATTTGAGACAAGTGTTCCAAAGGTGCAGAAGATTTGGAGTTTCCTTGAATCCTAAAAAAATAATTTTCTTAGCTCATGAAGGAAAGCTCCTTGGTCACATTGTCTCCAAAGAAGGATTAGCAATTGATCCAGAAAGAGTTGAAGCCATAAGAGCACTACCATTTCCAAGCCACAAGAAGGCCCTCCAGAGTTTCTTGGGGAGAATAAATTTTGTTCGGAGGTTTGTCCTAGATTTTGCAGCCCTTGTCAAGTCCATCACCAAGATGTTAAAGAAAAGCATGGCTTTCAAATGGATAGCAAAAGGCAAGGAGAGTTTTGAAGCAACCAAAGAAGCCATCTCTCAAGCCCCAGCTCTCATCAACCCGGATTTCTCCAAGGATTTCATCCTCTATGCATTTGGGGGTGATGATACTATCTCTGCAATTTTGGTACAGAAGAACAAGGACAATGATGAGCAGCCAATTACTTTCTTCAACCAAAGCCTGGAGGACTATGAGGTGAGATATTCTTTGATTGAGAAGCATGTTCTTGCACTAATCAGGAGCTTGAAGAAATTCAAGCATCTAGTTTCAAACAATAAGGTCCAATTGTTGGTTTCTCATGCGGGAGTTAAAGACTTCCTCCTCAACAAAGACTTGAATGAAAAGAGAGCAGGTTGGATTACTCGTGTCATGGAGTATGAAATAGATATCAAGGTCACCAATTTGGTCAGAGGAAAAGGACTGTGTGAGCAGCTGATTTTGAGCAAGCAAAAGGAAGCATGCAATGAGAAAGAGACTGTTTTGAAGTTGCAAGCCAGCCATGAGCAAGGAAGCACTCAAGAGGAAAATAATGGTGTCCCCACTCCTTGTTGGACCCACAGTATAATGCACTTCCTAAGCATAGGCCTATGCCCTCCAGAGATGAACAAGACCCAAAGAAGACACTTCAGATTGCAGGCTGTCCCATATGCCCTTGTTGATGGTGTCTTGTTCAAAAGAGATGTGAATGGAGTACTGCTGAGATGCATTGGTACAAATCAGATTCATAGGATGTTGGAAGAGTTCCATGGTGGACTAGCTAGTGGTCATTTTTCACGAAGAGTGATAGCTCTAAAGATCATGAGGGCTAGCTATTATTGGCCCAAGATTTTCAATGATTGTTATGCATGGATCAAGAGGTGCAAGAATTCTGCATTCTTCACAGGTAAAGAGAGGCTAGCTGCCATTCTATTGCATCCAATTTCAATTGACCAGCCATTCATGCAATGGGGTTTAGACTTCATTGGAGTCATTTATCCCAATTCAAGCCAAGGGCACAAGTGGATTTTAACAGCCACAGATTACTTCACTATGTGGACTGAAGCAGTAGCACTCAAGGAAGCAAATGAATGTAGCATCCTAGACTTCTATGAGGGAATAGCAACCAGATATGGTGTACCTGCTACAATAATATCAGATAATGCATTGGCATTCATCAGGTCCAAGGTGACTAAATGGGCTGTCAAGAATGGGATCTACCTAAGTACTTCATCAAACTATTACCCCCAGGGTAATGGCCAGGCTAAGTCTACAAACAAGAACTTGTTGAAGATCATTAGGAGGACTCTTGATGAAAATCAGAGGTCTTGGCATACTAAATTGAAATCAGCTTTATGGGCTGATAGGATAACTCCCAAGAGATCTACAGGTAACTCTCCATTCAAGCTTGTTTATGGGAGAGAGGCAATTTTACCCATGTCTGTTGAGTTGCCAACATTGGAACTCATGAAACAGTTGGAGTTGTTGGAGTTTGAGCCCATGGAGGTTAGATATGCAGAATTGATGGAGCTCCAAGAAATCAGAAATCAGGCATCCCAAGCAATAGAGAAGGATCAGGTTTTGATAAAGAAGACCTTTGATAGAAAGGCCAAGAATAGATCCTTCCAAGTTGGAGATCTAGTGTTAAAATGGGATGCAGACAGAGAAAAACCAGGAAGGCATTCAAAATTTGATGCCATTTGGAGTGGCCCATACATGGTCACAAAGTGTAAGGATAGCAATGCCTTCCAATTGTCTTCATTGGATGGCAAAGAACTGCAGATTCCATTCAATGGGATCCATATAAAGCATTGCTATTAAAGGGAAATTCTCCACCTTGTAAATATTATCTTAGGTTTTCATTCCTCCAAGTGCTTGTGCACATTGTTTTGTTGTAGGTTAGTTTTGCTTTCCCTAAATGCTTTGGCACAAGCTTGTTGTTCCTGGGAATGTGTTTGCAGGCCTTGCTCCATCAGGGGATATTTCATGTTCCTCCTTGCAATGTTCTAGTTAGTTGGGGTAAAAAACAGAGAATTTAATGATTCCATGCCCAATGGATTGTTTCAGGCAACTGGTAATTTCATCCAGCAGGCAGATGACCCCTCTGAGTCGCCAAAATTGTTATCCAAAATGTGCCCCTGCTCATTTTTTGTGGCTAAATCCTTCCATTCTCCCCTCTCTTGTGCCTCAGTCATAATATTTTTATTTTTAGGCACTCAAAACCTTCTGGAAATGGCACCATTGGATAGAGCTCTTTCTCAGCTTTCCAGAAAGGTAAAGTTTTCCTCCTATCTCCATGTATTTTTGAAGTTATGGCTCGGCGGAGTTTTTTGGGAAAATTTTCCCCTGAAAGACCCGCGGCCAATGAGATGCCGCCACATGGCACCTAGAGTGGCGGAGCATGGGGGAATTTTGGAAAATTTTCCCAAATGAAAAAAAGGGTAAAAATTCAAAAAAAAATCCCGCCGACCCGATTTGGCCCTGTTTTGCCCTAAAATTTCAAATGGCCTAACTTTCGATCCAGAGCTCGGTTTTTCACGTTCTTTATATCAATGGAAAGCTGGTGAAATTATCTACAATATTCTGGGGTCAATTTTTCATTTTAATGGATTTTGGATAGATAAAATCAAAAAATGTCTCTAGCACGTGGTGATGAGCAGAAATGACGTTTCAACCACCGTTTTTAATGAAGAATGGCTCGCATTCTCTCCCAACATGGCTAAAAATGTCAGGGGATGGGTCTGTAAGGATGCCCATGTTGTTTTGAATGCATTTTGGTCAATGGTTGAATCCCTTCTATGTTTTCCCGTGTTTCTCTCTCCTGGGCTCGTCCCTTGCACTATAAAACCCAGTTTTGGCTCATTTTCAAAGTGTGGAACATTTTTTGTGTATTGCAGGTTCCCTTTCTCACCTTGGAAGTGATTTTGGTGGAATATCAAACCTTTTCTAAGAGCTGAAACTTTATTTTGCCTCTCAGGTGTTGTAATGCAAGTGATTTTGATGATTAAAATAACAATACAGCCTCTGTGATTAGTTTTCATCCTCTGCCTGTGTTGTTTGGTTAATGTTTGATCCTTCATTACAATTATCAGTTTGTGCATGAGGTTCTTTGTTGCATTTGTATGGACCGTGTCAATCTACAGAAGTAAAAAATGCTCACCACTCCTTTGGCGCATCACCTATTAGCATTAGTTTTAGTTTATCTGCATTCTCTATCTCTGTCTCCTTTGGAATTTAGGGTAGGATTAGGAATATAGACCTCTGCAACTTGTAAGTGATAAATCTGACCAGAGGAATTGAGGAACCAGCCTCTAAACTAGAGATTCCTTTCTCATTTTACAAGTCCCACACTTGGGGAAAGGATTCAATGTTGTGCAATCACATTGGATGCTAGTATGATCAAACTAGAAATCTGATCAACATCCAGGGGGTGTTGCTGATTTGCAACAACACTTACCAAACAATATAATTATGTAGAAAAAAGGCTAAACAATTTCTTGATAACATAGATGCTTTATGAACAAATCATAGTAATATATATTAGCTGTTGCTAGGCATTTTCCATAATATATTTTGATGGAAAATAAGTGAGATATGGACAATTTTTAATGTTGAAAGCTATGGAGGACTTTGCATAGTCGGGAAGAAAGATGATTACTAAAAAAAGTTTTCAGGGGGCTCATATAACACCATAGGGAAAACTAGGCACACACCTTTGCATCTTTTCTTTTTTAACACATCAGTTTTCATCGATGAAAATGATTAGTGACTGCTAAGCTCTGCTACTTTTCAAGAGGAGTAGATTAGTGGCCACTAGGCTCAACTTATTTTTTAATTTGAATATAGAGATCGAACAATAGTTTGTATTAAGGAAAATTATTAGCGACTGTTAGGCTTGATTTCTTACAGGATGGAATGATATGCCAACATCTAGGCTAAACAATATCTTATTTCGAACATAGCGCTCTAATAACATATCATAGTAATAGATATTATTGGGCACTAGGAATTTTTTGTGAAATTTTTAGATGCAAAATTTATGAGATATAAAAATTGTTTACTGTCAAAACCTACGGAGGTCTTTTGAGAAATTAATAGATTAGCGGCCTCACATATAAACTATTTATTAATTTCAAAAATAGAGATAAAAAAACATTTCATATAAAAGAAGTGCTTAGTGACATTTAAGCTTGAATACTTACATAACATTATTGGTTTCTATTATTTTCCACATCATTAGGTGAGTCATCTCACTTAGGTGAGATCGTAGGTCCATGTGTCATTTAGGGGTCATCATGAGATTCTCTTACACGTCAGTGCATCATAGGCATCATTGGGAGGTACACTTCTATTCTGGGAATGTAACTCCCCCTCTCCACTCGAGTTGTCATGATTACAGCATTGGGGGCTACTCAACACCTCTTATTTGTACACCCTTTTCGATCTATGAGATAGAGGAGAGTTTTGTGGTTTATCGAGGTTCTACTCCTTTGTTGAATCTTTACATGCACATGCGGTTGATGCTCGCTCCTCCCGAGATCTTTTCACGTTGTCGTTCACACGTCCATTGATGTGCATGTTTTACCTCATGATCCTCGCTTGTGGGTTTTTGTACCCTCTTACACGGTATCAGAGCGGATCTTGTGGATCCGTGCATGCTTCGGCATTTTTGTGCATATTTTCTAGCTTCCAGAGTGATATTCAGTTATGGATGTGTGTGTTGTAATGGATATTCCAGTTGTTCTCTACTTGCATTGATTTGAGCTTCATACCTCCGTTTAGTTTTCGAGTGTTCATGGTTTCATTTTTGTGGTTTAATGGTTTGCATCTTTGCATGCAGTTTTAGAGGTGTTTTTTACATTCAAAGTTGTAGATCTATGTGATTTGTGTTGGTTTTGTGCATGAGTTTATTTGGTTCAATGTGCGTTTACCTTGCATTGGGTTTATGCTTCACAGTCTTGGACCATTTGGTTCTCCTCATTGCATTATTGAAGCATGTGCCCACCTTGATCGACGGATCCTTCATTCTCGTGCTCTGCACCTCTTTGTCTCTACATCGTTGAAGCTTCCTTCACTCATCATGCTGTGCTCGTAGCCATGTTAACCTTTGACTTACTCACCTATAACCTGATTGTGATCTTATTGGATGTTCTATGTTGGGTTTCACTATGCCTTAGCTCATCCACATCAATCTCGTTGTTTCACACCCAACTCAGTCTTCCCTAATCTGACTTATGCGTGGAATGCACTGCTACATGAGATTCACGCTAATTACATCGCTTAATTGCTCCTTTCCCTGATACCTCTAGCTCACTTTGATCTCGTGACCAGATCTGGTCATGCATCACCCAGCTGGGTAGGCTACAACTCGGAGGCTTTATTAAACCAACTCGGTCAGAACGATATAATAGGCTCAGCTCATTTCATATTGTAGCTTGTTGGCTCAGTGCTGGTTCTACTTTTTTTTACCTGGCTCGGTCTCTTCCATAGTGCTCTATCACACTCTTTCCGCTCACAGGTTACACTCAGCCTTTGACTATTCATGGTGAGTCCTCTGTGCCTGGCTGTTTGAGCACGCTCTACATGTGACTCGACTCTACCATGAATGGTTTCACCCAGCATGTGGGCCATTCTCAAACATGTGGCATCAAGCTCTCCTCAATGTGGCACTGAATCCCTGCTGGTTTGACTCTACAATGATCCATTACACCTCTTCAGCCTTGGATGATTCCCTGTACCACTTCCACCTCTTGGCTTGGATAGGACCTTGCATGGGTAGGTGGTGCTTTACCTTTAACCAGCTCGGTGCACTTCTACCAACTCACCAACGAGGTCCATTTCCAGTTGCTCAACACATGGTCTGATAACGTGGGCCCCCACATCCCTTTTAGACATTGTTTGGAGGTTAAAAAAATCCCTTGTTTTAATTTTATGAGGTAAAACATTCACCTATGGCATTGTAATAATTTTAAGGCTTCATTTTGCTTGTTAATTATGCCCTTTCTACGTGTGTCGAAGAAGGAGGGCGAGGTCCGGGGTTGGCAGTAGGCTAATCCCCCTCGTAAGAAAAACAAACCCTACCTAAAATTTGATGTCGTTTCCAATGAGTACCCATATGATACCCTTCGCACCCATTTCGGGCACTTTTTTAATCAATTTGCGTGTTTATTGGCATTTTCCATCAGTTGCAGGAATCGTATTTATGCCATAATTTTTGACTCGTTGCTCATTTTTCAGCAATTCTTTATTCAAAGTTTCATGATTTCTCACACATTATGTGATGACATTGTTATTTTTTGTAAACACACTACTTTATAAAGTTCCACATTCTGGGGGTAGGGGGTTCACTAGTACTCTTGGGTTTTCACATGCAGACGCATTATCGGCCGAGTCCAATGTCTTGCTTTCGTACACCGTGCACTTTTGATTCCACATCATGGAGAGTGCTCTTTCTAGTCTTGAGCATCATAGGATTGCATTATAGCCTCCACCACTTCTTACTGGGAGGGAATTATTCAACATGGCATGCTTCCATGGAATGCTACTTCGCCTATGAGGGTCTTTCACCCTTATTACTTGGGCCAGTTCATGCACTCACTTATCATCATCATCTGGAGGACTTTCTCGACACTTGCGACCATGTTTTTGGTCACATGATGATGCATGTCTCTAGATCTCTTTGGTTTCACGTGGCAGACTCAGATCCACCCCACCGTGTCTGGAGCTTTCTTCAGTCCCTCTATGGAGACCCTTCACATACTTCCGCCATTGTTGTTGTTGTTGATTCAGTTGTCTCCTCTATTTCTTTGTGTGATGATAGTTCCATTGACATATACTCACTTGGTTCTACTTCTGATGAAGAGGATTTTGCACCTAGTTCTGATGTCGAGAGTACTATAGAGGAATCTTCTCCTCCTTTCACTATTCCAGAGAGTGTTGACACATCCCACATCTCATTAGATATCGAGCATTCTCCTTCTCAGCCTCATATAGTCATCACACCTGCCTCCTTTCCACTTCAAGTATGTGAGGCCCCTTCCACTCCTCTACCTTCATTGCATGACTTATACATGTCTGACATCGCTCTTCTATTTGTTGAGCCCCCTCATTGGGACAAGTATTTACCTTACCTTAGTTGTCTTTTCGCAGAGTACACTTGTGATGCACTACAGGTTCCTCATCCATCTACAGGTGTTTCATAGGAGTCCATCATCTCTGTTGTTGGGAGTGCCCCTTATGGGAATTTTATCACATCCACTTTTCCGGAGTTCTTCATTGATCCACCCTTGCTTGTGGATCCATTTTCTGTTGTGGGGGATGTTTTGTTTCCTTCACATCAGTTGGACATCCTTTCTACAGGTGTTCACCCTTCATACTATGATAGTTTTGCACTCGTGACATTACCTTCGGTTACTTTGCACTCACTTGCTAGACCTATGTCACACTTTTGTGGACCAAACTCAAAGTTCTTCATGTTGCTGCCTTTAGTTTCCTTCGTGGAGTGGGAAGATTTCCAACACGTCATTTCTGTCCTTCCTAAGGGGAGGCACATAGTTCGGTGTGGTTGGCTCTTTTTCAGTATAGAGGTAGAGGACCTCGACATTGACATTCTTCTGGGAAACCTCCTAGAGCTGCAGAGTTCAGATTTGTCCATGACATCTTTTGTATTCCTCTCATCTCCCTCTTCTTCTCTCTTCTTCTTCTTTCTGAGAGATTTCCTCTTTGTACATGGGTACCTTTATAGGCTCATCTATGGTTGGGACCCATCCTTGGCATCTTTCTTAGATTAGAGAGTGGACTTGTCTCTCTTTTGGGGGGGATTTTTTCCCACTGGGTTTTCTCCTTTTACTCCACTTTTCGAGAGTTTCTTGTACATGGGTACCTCATCAGGCTTTGTGCCAGGACCCATTTCTTGTTTTTGACTTGCCGCCTCATCCTAAGTTACGAAGAAGGGGGGGTGTTGGTGTGTATTATTTTCCACATCATTAGGTGGGTCATCTCACTTAGGTGAGATCGTAGGTCCACGTGTCATTTAGGGGTCATCATGAGATTCTCTTACGCGTCAGTGCGTCATATGCATCATTGGAAGTTACACTTCTATTCTGGGAATGTAACTCCCCCTCTCCACTCGATTCGTCATGACTATAGCATTGGAGGTTACTCAACACCTCCTCTTAGTACACCCTTTTTGATCTATGAGATAGAGGAGAGTTTTATGGCTTATCGAGGTTCTACCCATTTGTCAAATATTTGCTTGCACATTTGGTTGATGCTCACTCCTCGTGAGATCTCTTCATGCTTCCATTCACACGTTCGTTGATGTGCACGTCATCCCTCGTGATACTCTCTTGCAAGTTTTCATACCTTCTTACAAACATAACGCTCTACGCTTGTTATTTATTGTTAAATGAGAAAGGAATAAATTAGTGGCCTCTAGGATAAACTGTTTTGTATAAAAAAAAATTCCTAGCAAATGCTAAGATCGAATACTTATAGAACATAGCACTCTACAATTATTTTTTATTGTTAAATGAGAAAGGAATATATTAGTGGCCTCTAGGATAAATTGTTTCTTAACTAAGAAAATAGAAATAAAAAAAAGTTGTATTCCAAAAAATTCTTGGTGATCATCTAAGCTACGATGCTTACAGAACATAGCACTCGGATAACAAATCATATGAATGGATGAAATGGCATCGCAAGGAATTTTTCATGTTAGTTCATATTAAATAAAATGCATAGTGACCACTAATCTATATTACTTACTGAAAGGATTTAATTGGCGCTCACGAGGTTATATTGTTTCTGTTTTTAAAAAATATCGAGCTAAGAAAATTCAATGTTTGTCTTTGCAAAAAAATAAGAGTTAGAGCATAGTAATAGAAGTACATAATTTAAACATGAAGACGTATCCTAATCATCTTGGCCCTGCACATTTCCAGAAACAACCCGTTAAACAAAATAGTCCTAAATGTTTTACTAAAAACTTAAGGCAAAGATGAACATGGGTCTTGCTCAAGAGTGACTAATCCGATTCTGTAAAGATAAATGCAAGTTTTATGTTTGTCAATTATTCACGGATGAGAAGGTTATCAATCATTATTTTGTATATTGTTGACGAATCTATTTAAACCATGTAAAAAACAATTTCAACAGGTTTGAAGTCATTATTTATAATCATATTATATTCGATGGACTATCCTTGAATACTAACCTTCAAGAAGGATGACTAAAAACTAGAATTTTTGCAACTGATAAGTGCCCTTAGTTATTGAAAGGGAAGGCTTTGTTATTGCTATGATTTATTATTTCTTGTAATTAACATAGCCACGTAGTGTGGCAATGTTAGATCATTGTAACATATGTACATCAATTAAACCTAACGACAGGTTCTATCCATCTTGGCATTGCATATTTTATTAAAATCATCCTTCAAATAAAATATGCCTAAAGGATCAACCACATACATAGGGATAAGGTGAACAAGATATTGGCATAGTATTAAATGAAGGACTTCTATTGCATTGATCAAATATTTAAGATATAGTATGCCCAGTAGTGTTTTGATAAAATAAGCATACTTTTGTGGGCCAAGGAAAATTAAAAAACTAGGTCTAAGTGATATACGAGCGTGTCAAAATCTCTCCAATCCTTGAAGCTAGTTTGGCAAGATTGCCGTAAAAAAAAAAGGATGACCTACTTCTAGATGCTAATCGCATAATTAATAACATGACTAACGACTATAATTTTTATTGGAATGTTTTTGTTGGATTGATAGAAGTTGATAATTTTGATTGATGTAAAAGAAGTGTGGTTATGCAGATATGTAGTAAATTTCAAGAAGTCATTTCGTAAATGCAGAAAGTGTTATTACAGAGAATGTTGAAGAGGGTATATAGAAAAGAATGTTAGTGGAAAGCATGTTGTGTATAATTTATGTAGAAGGAATTGTCTTTAACCAACCCTGTTGATAGAATATTGTATCAATCAATTTTTTTCCAATATACTAGTTCGTATTGCCCAGCTATATGATTTGTATCATGAAATAAGATGAAGTATGGAAGATTTAGACTATTTTCATTAAATTTTAAGTAATGAGTTTTTTTTGTTCTAGACCACACCGATAATTTTTATTTCGAAGGAAAGCAACAAAAGGGAATTGTCTATCTTCGAGACTTGTCTAATGATTATTAATAGGTATAAGATTAAATTATGCAGTATCAAGATATTGATTACTGAGATTTTCCTCGACTGTAGATTACAGACCCTGATCCCACCCAATCTAAATTAATAAATGTATGAATCAATAAATTAAATTTTTGCTACATTTTTGTTATGTTGTTATTGAATTGAATAATAATGATTTAATTATTGGAGGCAACTCTCATATTATTGCTAACACCTCCATCAAAAAACTTGTGTGAATAAAAATCCTTTTGTACTCTTTCATTAATTACATATTGGAACTTAAATGTTATATATGGGGATGCTACTAAAAAGGTGAATTTTATAGAAAATTGTGTGATAAGATTGGAAAAAAATATGTTCATCACTCAGACTCATCACCTTTTCTAATAAATGTCGATATTAAAGCTTCTAGTAAGCTTGTATTAATTACAGGCATGTGATGGCATAGTCACTCCACATATTTATCCATCCTCTCCTCCTTATTTTCACACCTTTCATATTTATTTCACTTAATTTCATTTGGTACGTCATGGCCTTTCAAATTTTTCCTTTCATGCAATTTTCCACATCGGTGAGTGAAATGACATTTTAAACCAAAATTTCAAGTCGTCGTTTGAAATTCATTTTTTGAATTGAAATAGAGCAAGACATGTTTGCTATTGAGGTAGTTCTTAGAGATCATTATCTTTCTCTAGAGGTATGTCCGAGGGTAAATGTGGAAGTTTCTTCGACATTCATTTGTCATCTTCTAATCATACACCCGATGAAGGAATGGGCTTTGAAGATGGGTTTTCACTGGATCAAGCCAGCGTATAGGGTTGGCATGAAAGCAGAAATGGAAAAAACCACGAGTGCATCATGGCTATTGCTATCTGAGGCTCATTATAAACAGGAAGGTATTCTGGATGAGGTAACTTTTTGAGAGTTATATAAACTGTATGACATCCTAATGCGATTCAGGTCTAGTGTGTCCAAATGGGGTGAGACACCGAGGAAAGGAGATGGTTCGCTCCCCTTTCCTGACCTGGATGATATGTTTTTTCTTCTACAAGAGGAACCGGGATGTTGGGATCTTCTTCATCGGGAAGGTCTTCAGGCATACGATTGGTTAAAGAGTCGGGTTGCTGCTAGAAAAGAACATCTTTTTCAAGAACCTCCTGCGGAAACTATTTTAAGGCTCATTAAGGTGGAGGTTACGAAGGTGTCATCTGATTCAAATAAATAAGTAATTATAAAATCTGTTTGGATATAAAAAAATTTGGTTTTTATATAGCCTTACCAGTTGCAATGTTACCAAATCATCTTGTCTGTCTTACTGGTCAGGGTTTTTTTTGTATTCCCAATCACTTGTGTTTTTGACATATGCCTATAAGCGTATTTTCACCAAAGTATTTCTTCATAGTTCAGGTTTTTTTTACTGATCCTCTCATTGTATCTGTAATGTAAAGGGAAAGGAACCCTTCAACCCTCCTTTAATTATAAAAATCAAGAAATCATTAATAAAAAAAATTGTTGTGTGTTACACTATGCAATTTCAACAATTAATCGCTATTAAATTTGGTTTTTTTGAAGATGTAAATTTGTTGTTACAAGTGTAGACTAGTGTCCGCTACAATCAATATATTATAGAATATCTTTCCATCAATGTAAAAACCAATCTATACAACTTTATGATAGAGGAGCTAATAGTGAATTGATGGCTATCTTCACATCACTTTAAAAAAAATTGAGTTACACTTCATCATTGTGGAAACTTGGAGGTCTTCACTTTCGAAAGCTATAGAGGTTTTTGAGAAAGGAATAAATTTAATTCTCTTTCAATAATAATAGAAGATAATGTAAATGGCTCTATTTATTTTACAAGAACCCTCTCCTACAACAATCTATCTAGGGAAATTCCTATCATTAAAAACTTTTAATGTTTTCCTCCATACAGTTGTAGATATAAATAAAAAATTTATTTGCATACCAATTCATTTTTGTTTCTTATGATTTGTGGATATCACCAATTAACTGATGCAATAAATAGTAACTATCTTTTAAATAGCTCAGGTTTCAAAGACATTTTTCTATTGTTATTGAAAAATTGGAAAACTTGGATATGTATGTTGTTGGCTAACAAAATTGTGGCCCAATACAATGAACAACATCCATCTCAAAATTGGAAATTGTTTACATATGTCAGGGTTCAGTACTACTATTGTGCATAATTATAGATTTGTACCATTTAAATCATCCAAAAGTATTTATAAAAGGCTCTGCAAACAATATGGAGCAAGGTGTTAAAACTAACATGGAAAGACATGATTTCATATTGTATAGATTATAAGACAAAAAATCAGAAAGAAATATCATATTACAATTTCTTTATTGACACATCTAATTTTTACATTTAGGTTTTCCATGGTTGGTCATACTGCGCATGAACATGCATCTTTACATGTACGATGACATAAATACAATCACAAAAAATATTAAAGAGAAATATGTAATTGGTTATTGTGTTAAAAGAAATCTTTATAAATGTGATCTAAAGAATTCTAAGGCAATTGCTATAAAAATAATGTACAGTCACTACCCACTAAGGTTGCTTGCATTTGAAACTGATGTGAAAATAGTTGGAAGCATCAAGCATCTGAATCTTGAGAGTCTGTATGGATGTTCACTTTCTCCACCTAGAAACAGAAGTCTGTGAGAATCCTACATGGTGATTAAAATGATTATGTTATGAAGAAAAATGAATATGTACATTGTAGATTCAATTTTTGAAATAAAGTGTCTAATCAACCTATAACCTTCATAGTAAAATGGATATTTGGAAAATATAACAAGTGTTTTATTAATTTTTATTCATATAGGATCACCAAAGAAGATTAAGATAGACTGGAATGATCGGCTAAATATTGATCGTGGTACTAAATAAGGATGACCATGTCTTCATTATGATTGTAACCCACACATTGTTTACAGGGATGTGAAGACTTTTAAAATTCTTTTGGATTATAATTTCAATGCAATTTTTCAGACTTTGGTATTTTCCAATTACATTTCCTTGGCCAAAAACCACACCTCTACCTATGTTATGGATACCATTCGTTACATTGACCCAGAATATGCAAGAACATCAAGGCTAAATAAGAAATCTATAGAACACTCTTTCGCTGCTTCCTGCTCATAAATATTGGTCTCTAATTTGATATCACCTCCACTGCTACTTTACTCAACCCTACTTATATTGTTGTTTTAGAGATATAAAATGTATTCATGTTTTTTGCAAATAAAATTTTCCACAACAGGCGATGACTCCTCATATAAGATTTACAATTGTATATGTATGACTTTGTAACAAATTTAAAATGTATAGATAGAACCTTTCAATGAAAATATGATGACAAATCAGTTTTATTATTTCTTGACTTGGAAAAAATGCAATTGTGACACAATGAGTGTTTTGATTGATGTAAGCTATAAAATAATGGTTCAATGTATCTCCGAGGGTGTAAGAAATCGTTTCTCAAAAACATTTTTCTTGCATTGTGTCAAGGATTATTTGATTTTCTTGCTCACGGAAGTGACTCATTGTTTATATGGAGAATGGAACAATTTACAAGCATAAATTTTAATATCTTTCAGAGTAATAGAATTTGTGATATACATAAACTCCCAACTTTGTTGTTTGATTTTAATGATTACTCGCAGATATAATTTATAATAATAAACACTAGTGAACTTATAAAATCTAAAACACAATAATTGAGTTGTTACAAGGTATATATCAGGGTGAGAACGTAATTTTATTGTGAGTTCCAACATAAGTCAAAATAACACCACTAGCATTTACGGCCTATGTCAAATTTAATGATTATGTTCATATTAAACATTAAAAGTACGTGCCTCACACTTTCAAATTTTGAGATTCACACTCTAAAAGTGTGAGTGCAAGACTTTGCACTTTCAAGGTGTGAATCACAAAATTTTAAAGTGTGCACTTTTAGAGGGTGAGGCTCGTACTTTCAGAGTGTGAGGATAATATTCTTCAGATTTCTCACTTCGAAAGTGCAAGGCTCAGAATTTTCATACTTTGGGGCTCGACCTTCAAAATTTGTTGTTGTTGCCAAATCACTACACCCTCCGAATGGCCAAAATGTGAATAGGATGTTCGGTGTGATTGGGACACATGGGATCACCTCTCAAGCTGTGGGACTTGGGCTCAAGGTGAACCTCCAGATAAGTTCAACTTCCTCTTCCTAAACTAAGTGTTGTACTACTCCCAGTGAAATAAAATGTCTATCTAGTCATATGCTAACATTTTCATGGGTTTTAGGGAAAGAGATTTGTAGAAATGAAACTATATTAAGGATGGTGATGCACCAAATAAAGGGTGTTGTCAGATTCAAGAAGGGTTAATTTGAAAAGGGTGTGTGCACCACGGGTCAACTTCACCTACTACAACTTAGAGAGGGTACAGAATACCACAGACTAGGAAGCAAGTGATCCCTTTGTTAAACTCAATCAGAAAAATAAATTATCAGTCTTCCAGTGAAGAAGGATGAACTTGAGAAGGGTGAACAAGCACCGCAACTCAAATTGCATGCAATGTTCCACCACTTTATAAGCACAAAAATCCAAGAACCTACAATAGAAATGTGAACTTACATAGTATACCTACAAGCATGAGAAAAGGTACAAAGAAGTATAGAAGGATGAAAGGACCAAGGTTAGTCACAAAACACACACTTTTATTTCTTCAATAACGTGCACAATGTGTCATACATTTAGAAGAGGCAATGGTTTCCATTACAGTCTTGAAAATGAGGCTTAAAAGTTATCTCAACACACAAGGACAACTTGCAGAAGAGAAAGGACTCTTGAAAAATTACACTTGCCTAAGATGTCTAACTTTCCAACCTATCTCACCTATTGGAACCCTTTGAAATGAGCATCTAACTTACATTTATAGATGAATATGTGAGAGATAAGAGAAAAGAAGAATCATAAATTCCCTTCCTAAATTGAAGGCATGTGATGTGTTTATTACAATTGGTTGAACCACTTGAGAAGGTTCCATCCTGTATCATTAATACCCAGTTGACTTAATCCCCCTTGATTAATTAAAAGAATATTTAAATAATAATAATAAATATTATTATTAAAATATTTAAAATATAAATATAAATTAAATTAAAAAATAATGTGGGACCTCCCGTTGACCGGTTTGAATTGAGGATGGGAAAATTATGAGGAAAAGGCCAAAAAGACCAACTTGGTGGTTGGCTTGTCGAGCCAACTCACCAAGTTCAATTCAAGATGCTCCAAATTTCACCGCAAACAAGTTGGGTTCCTCTTGTCTGAACACGTTGACCGAGCTACTCGGCTTAGTTTGTCAATGTTCACCTATTTTGTCAAGCTACATCTTTCTATTGCATCGAGCTCCATATCAGGTTAACACTCTACCTCACTGTGATGACCTTTCACTGCTTCCCCAAGCTTGGTGCAAGAATTGTGTATCCCACTCACATACCTCGATGCTTCACATATTTTTCAACTAAACTCGATATGGAGCTCAAGGCACTGCCCTTCTTTTACCACCGAACTCGGTTATCTCCTTTGTCACCTTCAACCGCACCTGTTTTATTGTTGACTGAGCCGTTCGTAACTTGTCATTCCGAGATTCATCAGATTTTCCATAAAAT
This sequence comes from Taxus chinensis, assembly GCA_019776745.2. Classification (NCBI taxonomy): domain Eukaryota; kingdom Viridiplantae; phylum Streptophyta; class Pinopsida; order Cupressales; family Taxaceae; genus Taxus; species Taxus chinensis. The sequence continues at coordinate 658,668,437 of CM034155.1, read as the reverse complement.
GTGAACTAAGATCAAAATTTACCCTTTGAACTCAAACTCATTCTATCCTATTATGATGAGTCTCCTACATTTCGTATCTACTTAAAATATCGATCCTTTTTTAGGAAAACTCTGATACACCCTCCACCGATTGAATTGGCTCCGACTCAGTCACCCGAGTTGATCCCCTTATGTTTCTCCTCTGGGTTTGAGCTCTTCATGCGCTGCACTATATTTTTTCAATGTTGAGAAATTACCTTTACGTCTTCGTCTGAATCATACTTTTCTAGCTCCCTCTCTAGAGCTCAGACAAGCTATATTTTGTTTGTGCTCACAACAACTCGGCAATAAATGGCCAGCTTGCTGAGAGGAGTTTAACGATGATCCCTTACAACTCTACATGAGCTCACCTTCAATATTATAATGATCTCACCACCATACTCACCATATAGCTTGCCATATTTCCATTTTTCGAGCTCGTCATGATTTGATTGAGCCACTCAGTCTGTCTAATTTCCTCAAAACTTCCTCGAGCTCACGATTGGATTCCTGAGTTGAACATTGCACCTTCTCAATCCTATGCTCTCTACGGTCTAGTGCACTGGACTCATCCCATTCAAATTTTCATCAAGCTCATTCTCTCCTCCAACTAGGCTGACTCATCTCGACTCTTCACGAGTAATCACACGTTCCCACACTCTCGTTCCTTGTAATTCGATCCTTGTTTTACGAGCACATCACTGAGCTCTCCTCTATTTTTTTATTTCTTTCTACCAACTTGGCCTCTCATCTTGGCTCACCACTGATTGCCTCACTTTGAATCAATCCAAATTATTGGCATTGCCCGACCATGTCAGCTTGGTTCCCTTAACACCATCGGCTTACATCATGCATGAAATCGATGTTGAGTCCTCCTTGAGCTTTAGTTTGATTCTGCGTGATGCCCATAAGTTTGAGCTTCAAATAATATCTATCTGAGCTTTCATTGTTTTGTTCAATGTTTCTAAGTTTGAGGTTTTCTATTACGACCGCATGGTTCCATTCTCTACGAGTTTTAACTTTTAACTCGAATGAGCTCCTTTTTGCACTGAGTTAGCCATGCAGGATCTCGGCTTTCTATGCATCAGCTGCAATCATTTTTCCTTCGAGTTTTGACATGACCTAACTCGGGCTTGAAAATCATGTATGAAGATTATATTATTCCTCTTGACTACCAAGCTTCAACCGAACTACCTCATGTTTTGGCATTTGAATAGCTCAACCATCATGCTAGGATGACCTCCCACATTTCCTGAGTTCTATGCCGATTCATTTGGGATTGGTACTTGACTTGGAAAATCAGCCATGACATGAATTCCTGCGGGAAAAAGCTTCGAGCCTCCTAGCTCAAGTGACTCAGATCTTCGTGTTTGGCATATTTCCCTAGTGGGTCCTAAACTCCCTTCGGTCATAACAACTTTTCCTGACCGCCCTAAATCTCCACCATAGACCTTAGGCACAAAATGACTCATTATTTTCTTAGTAGACTGAGATGCTCCCTTCTCCAAAGATGGATCATTGAGTCATGTTCCTGTGAACTTTTCATGAGCTTGTCCCAACTGAGTTCCACTCCCATTGCTCACTTAGCTACGTTCGAGCTCTTCAAACTAAATTTTCCATACTCTTACTCTGGTGACTGCTTTATTTCATTTCCAACTTGAAACCTCTGAGTCACCTTGTCAATGTGCCAACCCCGATGCTCTCCAACTTGAAACCTCTGAGTCAAATGTCGATCCTACCATATTTCTTGAATCGACCTAAATATTCCTGAGTTACCGGTTCAAAGCATCTCCCATATCAAGCCAAAAATTGGCTCAAGCTTCATACTGTAATGTAGAGATGTTTTTCGAAATCACAAGCTCATCCAAAAACTCCACTACAGATAGCTATGTCCTAACAATCCACCGAGTTCTCACTTAACTCAAACCTCTAAGCCGATTTTTCCATCAAACTCCATTTGCATTTGGGATCATTCTTTTGTGTTGGTCCTTGATCGAATCACTCGAGATCATTTATGGTTACTTCACCAACATGTCTAAGACTGTCGAGCTCGTTCTTTTCTTGACTGAGTTATTCCTGGAGGACACTTAACATGAGGGCCCGAGAAAATTTGGTTGTGTAATATGTCATGTGATGACTCAATACCATCTAATATCATCTTTGTTTCCTTTGTAACAACTCGCTTGATATAGGTATGCTAATGGTCCCCCAAGCCATCATGATTTTTGACTCACCATAACCCGAGCTAGCTCCCCAACCCTTTTAAACACAATGTTCCAAGTTCAAGCTTGAGAGCCTATAATAATTCACCTAATTCAAACACAAGCCTACTAAAATGATTTTAATTTGCATTAATGTACTTATATGTTGATTTGGGCTCAATTGTGCTACGCGGAGGGTTGTCTCTATTTTGTAAAAAATGTGAGCTTACTGAGCCATCAACATAACCCGTATCATGTCCATTTAGCTCAACCAAGTTATGTTTGAGGATCCTTCTTCCCATGTGTTTGAAGATCCTTCTAAGGAATCATGAAGGTATAGAAGAACTCCAGAAAATTTTATACACCAACTTTGACAATTTTAGCCCATATACCCTCGTTGTTCATTTTTTACTCAAGGGGTAAAAATGGACAACATTTTTGGTGACCTCTCGAGGATGATTGTCTGTTAAGAATGATACCAGTAGCCTTAATTCGTCCATTGGGTAGGGAATCTATATTGGAATCCTAAAAAAAATTGATCCTCTGTGACACATCCCAGAATCCTCTTGACCAATTTTGGTCTTGGACCTCCCTGGAATGTTAAGCATAAAGTTTATTGAAACTGTTGAATGCTTAACATCTATGGAACACTACAGAATTTTGAATGAGACAAGTCATGAAACCCTTATGGAAACCTTGAACCTTCCTTATCCTTGATACCTAAAATGATGAAACAATGTGCAACAACAACAAAAAAACACAACAACAAGGAAAGCAAAAAAAATAGCAATACACACAATAATGTTCATAAGCACTAGGAGGAAAACACCTAACTAACTGTACAGGGGTAGAACGCTACTCAAAAGAAAGCTTTGAGATGTATCCCATTCACATGAATGGGAAATTCTTCTCCATTGAGCCCGGATAGATGAAATGAATTCTCCTCTTTGCAACTCATGATTATGTATGGCCCACTCCAAAGAGTGTCAAACTTGGCATGATTTCCTAGCTTAGCCCTATCTTCATCCCATTGAGGACTAGATCTCCCTTTTGAAAATTCCTGTCAGGTGCCTTATTGTCAAAATATTTCTTAACATAAGCCTGACGTTGCTCCAAAGTCTTCATAACCTTGTTCCGTACTTCCTCTGACTCCATGAGTTCATTAAACCTTACTGTCAAATGATCACTCTCCATAACTTCAAGTTGATGAGCTAACTCCAAATAAGGTAACTCCAAGGAGAGAGGAATTTTGCTTCCCTTCCATAGACAAGCATGAAAGGATAATTTCCTATGGCCCTTTTAGCTATAATCTGATCTTCCCATAAGGTGTTTTTAAGCTGTGTATGCCAAGTCCTCTTGTTAGTTTCCATCATGCACTTAATAATCCTTATGAGGTTTTTGTTACTAGACTCAGCCAATTTGTTTCCTTGTGGATAGTAATTGGACGAATTCTTGAGGTAGACCCCATTTTTAACAACCCATTCACTCAAATTCATACTAAGAAAATCCATCGCGTTGTTTGAAATGACTGTAAAAGGACCATCGAACCTTGTCATTTTACCTTCCAAGAAATCCATAACTTCCTTTTCATTGCTCTCTTTCAATCCTACCACCTCTATCCATTGAGTAAAATAGTTTGTTATAGTAAGGACCCATTTATGTCTAACACTAAATGGAGGATTAATCATTCTGATGAAGTCTAACCCCCATTGGACAAAGGGTTGATCCACTTGGATTAGATGTAGTGGAAGGGCTACCAACTTCTTCTTGCCTATGAAAAAGGCACATTCCGTACATTTCCTTACCCGGAGATGGGAATATTTGAACAAATCCGTCCAATAGTAACTGGCTTGCATGATCTTGGTAGCAGTTTTTCGTGCAGAATAATGTCCTCCAAATAAGCCACTATGAAACTCTTGTAGTATCTTACTCACATGTTCCAATATTACGCACCGAAGGAGGACACCATTCAAATCCTTTCAAAAAATAATGTTATTTACCAAATCATATGGAATAGATTGAAGATGGAAAGCCCATCTTTGGTTTTTATTCATGTTCACAGGATATACCCCTTGAGAAGAGGAAATTCTTCATTTTGGATAACCAGTCAACTTTCTCATCACTCTCATCAGTGTTTAGGAGTGTCACATCCTCATCACCTTTTGATTCCATGTCTGTAGAAAGTTGTTGACACAAACCTTTACCTCTAACAAGTTTGGTAACCTTGATATTCACATCATACTCTATCGCCTTCGTGATCCATCCAACGTGCTTTTCATTCATCTCTTTGTTCAACAAAAACTCCTTGACACCTGGATGAGACACCATCAGATGAATTTTGTTGTTGGAAAACATGTGCTTGAATTTCTTCCAAGCTCAAATAACCAGAAATACTTATTTTTCAATGAATGAGTATTTGAGCTTGTAATATTTGAGGGATTGACTGAAGAAAGCAATTGGCTGCTCCATCAAATTATCATTTTGCTGGGTGAGGATCCCTGAAATGCTTTCTTGACCTAAAAAAGCATAAAGTATTTATTAAACCTGGGGTCCATGAGCATGGGAGCTTGAGAAATTTCCATTTTGATGGCATCAAATATATCTCATCCTTCCTTTGTCCATGAGAATGGCATGTTTTTCTTCAGCATGGTTGTCAGTGGTTTAGCCAATGTCGCAAATTGAGGGATGAATCTCCGCACGAATTTTATTCCCAAAAAACTCTGGAGACCCTTCTTATGACTTGGGATAGATAAGGAAATAATCAAACGAATCCTGTCTAGATCGATTGATAGTCCTTCCACTGAAAAAAATGCCCCAACAACTTCCCCTCGTGCACTGCAAAAATACACTTCTTGAGATTAAGTGAAACCCCAAATTCCCTACACCTTTAGAAAACCTTCCTTAGATGCGTGATGAGATATTCTATATGCTTAGATTATATAGTTATTTCATCAAGGTAAACCAAAATGATATCATTGATTATTCCCTTAAACGCCATGTCTATGGCTCTTTAGAAAGTAGCCCCGATATTGGACAATCCGAATGGTATTTTGTTGTAGGCATACATGCCCCACTTGGTAGTGAAATCCATTTTGAATTGGTCTGATTCTTAGACTAGGATTTGATTGTAGCCTGAATATCCATCAAGAAAAGAAAATATTTGAGCTCCTGCCACCATTTGAAATATCTGCTCCATTGATGGAAGAGGATAATGGTCTTTCAATGATGCAAAATTCAAATCCCGAAAATCTACGCACAACCAAATCTCTCCATTCTTCTTCCTTATGGATTCCAGATTGGCTACCCAAGAGGAGTGCTTGATGGGAAAAATAATACAGGCCTCGACGAGTTTGGTTAGCTCCTTTCTCATTAGTAGATCAATTTTGGGATTAATTGGCCTCTGTTTCTGGCGAATTGGCTTAGAATTAGGATCCAGTTCGATGGTATGTTGTTCCAGACGTGGATCAAAACCACGCAAGTCTTTATAGCTCCACACAAAAATGTCATGATACTCTTGACAAAGTTTGATGAAAGATTATTTCTCCTCGGAAGTACATACTTTTCCAATCTTCAGAAACTTCTCATGTGTTACCTTGACTTCCTCAGAATCTTCTTCTCTGACCACCATGTTAGAGCTTTGTCTTTTGGCTTGATCATCTGAATTGAAAATGGATTCCAAAATGACTAAGCCTTTTGGTAGTTTGTTTCTCTTCAATTGTATAATTTGATCACCATATGACTCTTGCAACTTATCCTGATTTCTTGTAGCAAACTATGTCTCTTCTTGTAGGAAAAGGACAATTTGTTTGTCACTATCAAAAACTTACTAGCTACTCACATTATCAGGGACTGCAGGTTGAACCACTATTTTGACAAATTGCTTCCTTTATTTCATAATATCAACAGGTATGTCGTATTATGAGCCAATTGTAGCAAGCCTATCAACATCTTTATTCTGATTTCTAGGAACTGCATGGATTCCAAAAGCTTTGAAATCTTCAATCAAGTCCTAGACTCGGTTCTTGTATGATATTAAAATATCATTCTTGGATGCACTACGAGATGTCACTTGATGGACAACTAAATCACTATTTCCAAAATAGTCAAGGCTTTGATTCCCTTCTTTTAGGCTAGCTGAATTCCTTGCATAAGGGCCTCATATTCAGCAACATTGTTAGTGCAACTTAACTGTAACCGAAAAGATGAGAAGTATTTATCTCCCACTAGATAAATTAACATAACACCAGCACTAGATCCATTCTTACTTCTCAAACCATCAAAGAAAAATTTACACAGTCCTTCCAAATCTCTTGGTGTTTTGACAAGTTGCGGTATGATTGTATCTTCTTCATGAATGCAGTATGTACCTAATCTTGTTTCTTCCAAAAGTAGCAAACCAGCTTCTTCTTCTGCCAACACATCAGCATAGGGATCATACTGATGATCTCTACTTACTTCATCTAGCACAGTATCAGGGACTTCTTCAACGAGAGTGATCGGTTCATGATCAACAACCTCTTCTTCCTGATCTTTGATGGTGTAATTCCCATTTATAGGACTAGTAGTGTAGGGTTCTGCATGATTATGGAAAATTTGTTCTACCCTTATAGTCAATTTAGTTCCATACTGAGTCTTGAGAATCATATGTGACCAATCAGCTAATAGATAACCGCCCATATTGGTAGTGAAATCTCGTGATAGGTAGATGGCGAAGAGAGGAGGAAGATCAATGATTGGTATGTCTTGGGTGAATGAAAAACTTAGGCATGCATGGATGGTAAGTTGAAGTCCTTCGATAACTCTAACCATCTTAATAGCTGTGTCATCTAGCTGAACAAATCCTCTTACAACCAGCGCATATTGTGTGCCTAGTACATCTACAATTTGTTTGGGAATAACTGAGCTACTGGCACTAGAATCCATCATGCAATTATGTACCAGGTGGTTTCCAATGATCAAGGAAATATAGACTGGAGGTGGTTTGTTTTCCTTAGGAATAATTTTCCCTTCTGGTTGACACAAACTCGTAGCATTTGTTTCTCCATGACCTAATGATCTGTCAGTTGTACCAAAATTGTTCAGAACCTCTCACAACAAGTTTCTTTGAGAAGGAATTGAGAGTGTGTCCCACATAGTAATGCTCAGGTTGGTTTTCTTCATCTGTTCCACTATGCTAAAGGGAATTTCTCCTAATTTTTTTATACTTCTTTGAGCATTGGAATCCTCCTTTGGAAAATGCTTGTTGGGTACTATAATGCCTAATGAACCTTCTTTCCTTAAAGCTTGGATAATATGTATTTCTGGTGGTTTCTTTCCCACATCTTTATCAACCACTGCTTGTGTCTAAGGCTGTGAATTGGATGCTTGATTAGCTTTGGAAGTTTGAGGTTCATTGCTCTCTTCTTATAATGAGTGTTTGCTGCCATTGATGAGGAATCTGTATTCAACCCACAAAAAAATTTTGCTTGTCAGTTTAACAAAGTGGTTTCTTCATGTGCTTGCGGTTGATCTATTGTTTCTTGTGTAGATGTGTTCTCTATTAGCTCAGAAGGGGAAGATACACTTTAAACCATAAGGTCCTAGCCAGGAACTCCATTGGGAATAAACATTTTGATTGTGGGATTGAGAACAAGGATAACACCATTTTTAGTCTTGAGCTAGATTATTTGGGATAGGTATTATGGCTCTAAATGAGCTAGCAATAAGAGGGTTCCGAAAGTTCAAAGGCCTAACATTCACAACTTGATTTGTAGCTTGATATTGTGGTTGATTGTTCCCTTGAAAAGGAGGATGGTTAGCCTGATACTTCTGATTTTGTGGCTGATATGGATGATTGTATTTAAATTGTTTCCTCTTGAGTGCAACAAGCTCATTTCCAAAATTTTGCAGCAGTGACTTGACTTCAAATAGATCATTTGAAGAGGTGAGGGAATATTGACCTAGTTGATTAGAGGCTACTTGAATAGGAGCGATGATAGGTTGATTGTTCATAAGATCTAGAGACAACGGCATTGGCAGTCATGAAGCTATCTTTCCAGCTAGAATCAAGGAATTTTCATCTCTTATGGAAACATCGTAGGCATCAAGTAATGTAACCCCTCCCATGGACTGGATCATAACTGCTACATCATTAGTAAAGGATAGTAAATAGTACAAGAATGCATTGTGTGTAGAAGGCTTTATAAGTGTCAAAATCCTATTCCAGGTCCTGTGGAATCAGAATTTGAAATCACTCATGTATTCTTGGGGAGCTCTCTTCATGGAAGTGAGTAGCTACAAAATTTATAGGTGATCACTCTTGTCTTCATCCTGTTTACAAATATTTTCTCCTAACTTGTCCCAAGTGGTTATAATACCAACACTTAACCCTCAAAACCATTGAAGTGCTTTTCCCTTGAAAGAGGTAGCAAGAAGTATAACCACAACGTTGTCCTCCGTGATGTTATGTATGACACAAATGCTAGATACATCAAGAGTATGTTCCACTAGAGTAACGTGAGTTTCCCCTGTGTAAAAGGGTAATCTTTTGAATGTGGCAACAGGTATCAGGTCATGTTGGGCCAACATAAGAGGATTTCTTCCATTGAAAGGGGGAAAAACTTTGTTTCATGTCATAGCAGCAAGAGGTTGATTACTCCTTGGTAGATGAAACCTTCCGTATGGAGGAGTTGAATTACCTCTATGAGGTAAAGCTGTAACTGGAGATGTTGAAATGCCTCTTCTTCTCTTGGGAGGAGACAAGGAAAGTTCAATATGCTGATAGTTTCCTTGCTTTGAAGAATCTCTTGTCTGAATTCTTCACATAAGTTAATGCACTAAGATTTGAAATCCATGGATATAGAGTCATCAAGTACTTTGACTTGTGTAAGTGAGAAGAGAAGTACCAACCTTGTCCCATCGGTGCGTGCCAAAAACTGTTGTTGCCAAATCACTACACCCTCCAAATGGCCAGAATGTGAATAGGACGTTCAGTGTGATTAGGAAACATGGGATCATCTCTTAAGTTGTGGGATTTGGTCTCGAGGTGAAGCTCCATAGAGCAAGCCGGCTTCCTCTTCCTAAATTAAGTGTTGTACTACTCCCAGTGAAATAAAATTTCTATCTAGTCCTATGCTAACATTTTCATGGGTTTTAGGGAAAGATATTTGCATAAATGAAACTATACTAGGGATGGTGATGCACCAAATAAAGGGTGTTGTCAGACTCAGGAAGGGTTAATTTGAAGAGGGTGTGTGTACCACATGTCAACTTCACCTACTGCAACTTAGAGAGGGTACAAAATACCACAGAATAGGAAGCAATCATTCCCTTTGTTAAACTCAATTAGAAAAACAAGTTATCAGTCTTCCAGTGAAGAAGGATGAACTTGAGAAGGGTGAACAAGAACCACAACTCAACTACATGTAATGCTCACCAGCACTCCATAAGCATAGAAATCCAAGAACCTGCAATAGAAACATGAACTTGCATATTATACCTGCAAGCATGAGAAAATGCACAAAGAAGTATAGAAGGATGAAAGGACCAAGATTAGTCACAAAACACACACTTTTATTACTTCAATAACATGCACAATGCATCATACATTCAGAATAGGCAATGGTTTCCATTACAGTCTTGAAAAGGAGGCTAAAAAGTTCTCTCAACACACAAGGACAACTTGCAGAAGAGAGAGGACTCTTGAAAAATTACACTTTCCTAAGATGTCTAACTTTCCAACCTATCTGACCTATTGGAACCCTTTGAAATGAGCTTCCAACTTACATTTATAGAAGAATATGTGAGAGAGAAGAGGAAAGAAGAGTCATAAATTCCCTTCCTAAATTGAAGGCACGTGATGTATTTATTACAGTTGGTTGAACCACTTGAGAAGGTTCCATCATGTATCATTAATACCCAGTTGACTTAGTCCTCCTTAATTAATTAAAATAATATTTAAATAAAATATTTAAATAATAATAATGAATATTATTATTAAAATATTTAAATAAAAATATTAATTTAATTAAAATTAATTTGGGACCCCCGTTGACCAGTTTGACTTGAGGAGGGGAAAATTATGAGGAAAAGGCCAAAAAGGCCAACTCGGTGGTTGGCTCACTGAGCCAACTCACCGAGTTGGATCCGACTACTCCAACTTTCACCGCAAACGAGCTAAGTTGAGTTATGGTCTGAACACGTTGATCAAGCTACTCTGCTTAATTTGGTGATGTCTACATATTCCATCAAGCTACATATTTTTATCACATCAAGCTCCATATCAAATTTACACTCTACCTCACTGTGATGACCTTTCACCACTTCCCCTCAGCTTGGGGAAAGAATTGTGCATCCCACTCACATGCCTTGATGCTTTCCATATTTTTCAGCTGAGATCGATATGGATCTCGAGGAATTTCCCTTCTTTTACCACTGAACTCAACTATCTCCTTTGTCACCTTCAATCGCACTTGCTCTAGTGTCGACCAAGTCGTTCGTAGCTTCCACCAATCTGACAAACATTCCAATCTATCATGCTAATCATGAGATCAATACAAATCCATTTATAGTCTCCACCCAGACTCACCTGTGTCGAAAAAATTCTATGCTTAAATGTCTCGAATTTCCCAGAGCTCTATCCATTTTCCCTAAGTCTTCTTTCATGCACACCGACGTGGCTTGTCATTACGAGCTTCAGCAGATTTTCCATAAAACGTAAACTAAGCTCGATATTTACCCTTTGAACTCAAACTTGGTCTATCCTATTAAGGCGAGTCTCCTACATTTTGTATCTGCTCAAAATATCGATCCTTGTTTAGGAAAACTCGAATACACCCTCCACCGATTGAATTGGCTCTAACTCAGTCACCCGAGTTGATCCCCTCATGTTTCTCCTCTGGGTCCAAGCTCTTCATGTGCAACACTAGATTTTTTCAATGTTGAGCAATTACCATTATGGCTTCGTCTGAATCATGTTTTCCCTGGCTCCCTCTCTAAGCTCAGCCAAGCTATATTATGTTTGTGCTCACAACAACTCGGAAACGTATCGCCAGCTTGCTAAGAGGAGTTTAATGTTAAGCCCTCGTAACTGAGCATGACCTCACCTTCAAAATTGCAATGATCTTGCTACCATACTTACCATATAGCTCCCCATCTTTTCATTTTCTGATCTTGTCATGCTTTGATCAAGCCACTCATTTTATCTGAGCTCCTCGCAACTTCCTTGAGCTCACGAGTCACTTCCTGATTTGAACTTTGTACCTTCTCAGTCCTATGCTCTCTACTGTCTAGTGCCCTAAACTCGGCCCATTGAAATTTGCATCGAGCTCATGCTCTCCTCCAACTAGGATGACTCAACTCGACTCTTTGCGATTAATCACACGTTCCCACACTCTCATTGTTCGTAATTTGATCCTTGTTCAATGAGAACATCACCAAGATCACCGCAACCGAGATCTCCTCCAATTTTAAAGTTCTATCTATCGACTTGGCCTCTTAACCCGGCTCACCACCGATTACCTTGATTCGAATCAATCTAGTTCTCAGCATCACCTGACCATGTCAGTATGGTGATCTTAACGCCATTTGCTTACATCATGCTTGAACTCAATGTCGATTCCTCTGTGAGCTCAAGTGTGATTCTGCGTGATGCCCATAAGTTTAAGCTTCAAATACTATCTATATGAACTTTCATTGTTTTGTTCAATGTTTCTGAGTTCAAGGTTTTCTGTTGCAACTACATGGTTCCATTCTCTACGAGTTTAAACATTTAGCTCAAATGAGATCCTTTGTTTACACCAATTTTTCTCCTCGCATCTTTCAAATGCATCATCACTGAGTTATCCATGCAGGAGCTCAACTTTCTATGCATCACCTGTAATCATTTTTTCCTTCGAGTTTTGACATGACCTAACTCGGGCTTGAAAATCATGTATGAAGATTATCCCTTGGATTGGCTCGGTGATCTTCTTCCTCTTGACCACCAAGCTTCAACCAAAACTACCTCCTGATTTGGAATTTGAATAGCTCAACCATCGTGCTAGGATGACCTCCCATGTTTCTTAATTTCTATGCCGACTCATTTGAGATTGGTACTTGACTTGGCAAATCGGTTACTCCATGAACCGACTTCCTGTGGGAAAAATATTCAAACCTCCTGGCTCCAGTGACCCAGATCTCTGTGTTGGCATATTTCCCCAGTAGGTCCTAAACTCCCTTAAATCATAACAACTTGGCCTGACTGCCCTGAATCTCCACCATGGTCATGAATTTCAAAACTTAGTTTCTTGATTTCCACCATGACTTTCCATCTCGCCTATGAAACTAACCTGGTGCATTGGCTCCTGATCCCTAATGTTTTGTGTTAATAAACTTTCTCATGAATACTTTTAATGTGGGGTTGAGACACCACTTAAGCCAATTGACTTGGAAAATAACCAAAAATCTCCCACGAGTGGGATTTTCACGTTGGCACTCCATCATAACACTCCCACCTAGCTATGGATCCTGAAATTTCCCATAGTGTGATGAGCTATGTTCAGCTCACCACGGACCTTGAGGCACTAAATGACTCATTCTTTGCTTGGCAGACTGAGCTTCTCCCTTCTTTGTGAATGGATTACTGAGCCATGTTCCTATGAACTTTCCATGAGCTTAGCCCAACCGAGTTCCACTCCCATTTCTCACTTGGCTACGTTCGAGCTCTTCAAACTGACTTATCCCTACTCCTACTCTGTTGAATTTGTTTCCCATTGTTACAGCTCTATGATGACCTCATCTTTATTGTCTCTCTCATGCCAATCTCTTATCCGAATGAGCCTCATTTAGGTTCTCAATTCCTTCTATGATGCCAAGATGAACCTTGAGCCTTCATTTACTCTTTGGCCTATCTCGCTTCCTTCTATGATCATCAACCTACCAAGATCTTCTAACCCTGATGCATTATTTCATTTCCAACTTGAAACCTTTGAGTCCCCTTATCAATTTCAATGGATCCTTGTGAGCTCCTACCATATTTCTCGAATCGACCCAAATATTCCCAAGTTCCAGTGTAAAAGCCATCTCCCATAACGAGCCAAAACTTGGCTCAAGCTTCATACCGTAATGTAGAGATGTTTGTCAAAATCATGAGCTCATCCAAAAACTCCACCACAGTGACATATGTCCCAATGATCCACCGAGTTCTCACTTGACTCAAACCTCTAAGCCGAGTTGTCCATCAAACTTCATTTTACATTCAGGCTCATTATTTTGCATCGGTCCTTGATCGACTCACTCGAGCATCGTTTATGGTTACTTCACCAACATGTCTAAGACTCATCGAGCTCGTTCTTATGCTCAACCGAGCTATTCTTGGAGGACACTTAACATGAGGGCCCGAGAAAATTGGGTTGTGTAATAAGTCATGTAATGACTCGATACCATCTAATACCATCTTCATTTCCTTTGTAACAACTCACTTGATATAGGTATGTTAATGGGCCCCCAAGCCATCATGATTTTTGACTCACCATAACTCGAGCTAGCTGCCCTTACCCTGTCAAACACAATGTTTCAAGTTTGAGCTTGAGAGCCTGTAATAATTTACCTATTTCAAACACAAGCCTACTAAAATGATTTTAATTTGCATTAATGCACTTATATGTTGATTTGGGCTCAACTGAGCTACGCGGAGGGTTGTCTCTATTTTGTAAAAAATGTAAGCTTGTTGAGCCATCAACATAACCCGTATCATGTCCATTTAACTCAACCGAGTTATGTTTGAGGATCCTTCTTCCCATGTGTTTGAAGATCCTTCTAAGGCATCATGAAGGTATAGAAGAACTCTGGAAACCTTTATACACCAACTTTGACAATTTTACCTTGTAGACCCTCGTTGTTCATTTTTACTTAGGGGGAAAAATGTACAACATTTGCGGGCTCTTGAATTTTTGTTGGGAATTTGGGACTACATAATAGTGCTATGATTTAATAACAAAAAAAATCAGGTACACATGATCTAAACAATTCCCCAAAATCTACAGTAGTGGAAGTATAAACTAGAATAATCCAAATCAAAACAAAGTACACACACATAACATAGCATGTACCGTGGTTCACCCAATTTGGGCTACGTCCACCAAAGATAGAGATATCATATATATAATACAACAAGATTACAAACCAACTCTTCAATACAATAGTACAATGCATCTCTCCAAGAGTATATCTTCTCCTCCAAATCTCTAAACGGATCTCCATGAGTGCACTACAATTGTGCCTCCAAACACCACTAGAAGATCTCACATAACCAGGAACTACTGCATCTCTGAACTGCTACCAAGTTCTCTGTGGATCTGCAACAAGACCTCTTGCATGGGTCTACCAATGTGTAACCATGAATGTGCACCAAGAAGTAATTTTGTCTCTCCATCATTGCATGCATAACCTTTGCAAACATGAAGACAACCTCCTCTACAATATCTAGATCGACATGGATCAACAATATAATATGATCTCATGGATCTACAATACAAAACTAGATCTACATGGATCTATAATACAAGATCTCACCAACATGTGGATCTACAAGAAGAAACTTTATGTGCTTTGCATACTATACAAGCCATTACAATGAGACAATAACTATACAAAGGAAATATAGTAGAAAATGTTACCCTCTTCTCACCATTCAGATGTACCTATTATTTCCTTCTATCCAGCTCATCTCCATGGAGACTCCGTCTTTATGTAACATGTTCTTTCTTTCTCTTCTTCTTCTTCTTCTTCTTCTTCTTCTTTATCCTCTAAATATAGGAACATCAAGGATATAATTTAATCCTTCTCTTAATTATTCTTCTAAACCCTAGCTTTCATGCTTATATAAACTTAGGGCACTTAGCCATGCAATTACAATCAATAGATATACTTTAATGCTAAAAATAGATCTAATTCCCAAGAGTTAATTAAAACACTCCTGCACAGGTAACCGATGTCATTTCGCCCTAACAGATGGCGGTTCATCTGCTGACCGATGGTGGTTCTTATGTTGACCGATGGCGGTTCTTATGCTAACTGAGGGTGGTTCTTATGCTGAGCGACAACGGTTACACCCTGACCAACGTTGGTTACTGTCATAACCAGTAACATGTAAAAGCAAGCTATTTGTGAAGCAATTCAACTCCACAATCCTAATAATCTCCCACTTGGAGATAAATTGTTGAATCTCTGTACCTGTACCTATACATCACCATCCTCTACACACCGTGAAGACCATCTATTCTTTCCTTCAAAAATTCTCTCAAAAAAATAAAACCAAGAAGATCAAACCATCTTCTCAAACCAAGAAGATATAAACATGACTTACCATATACCTGCATGAAGCTACTACTGATTCGTGATAACCGAGCTATCCATACATCAAGATCCCACTAAATCATAACACCAAGCCTCTCATGTAACCAAGCCATCATGACTAACACACCTGCAAGATCTCACACTCAAACTAAATTATTGAGCTTCAACTACAACCATATCCATACATGTAAAACCAACCATGTTCTCCATCCATATATCCATATCTCCATGCAACCACCAATGCAACTGTCCAAAGACAAGTCAAACTGGAATATGTGAAAGTAAAACAAGATCCCAGGTAAAAAAACCTTTAATGAGTTCTACATGTAATAGTGGGTGATCAATCTATAAACACCTACATAACTCAAAGAAATCCAAACACTGCAATCTGAAAATCCAACCCTACATAAACAACTAGAATGTCCAAGACAACCATCCATAGATAACGTATCTATCAAGGAGTAACATAGTAATAAGAGGAAATACAAACATCCCCTACTCATGCTCAAGGAATATAATTTGTGCTCATAAGCATCCATGTGCAAATCAAACATCTGCATCATCATAGACTCAGAAAACTGAATCTATCCACATGTATAAACTCACCTATACATCCATCCATATCATCAGGCTCTCTAGAAGCGTCAAGTCTCTCATCAACTAACTCTAAAGCAATATATGAATCCTATGCTCATCAATGTCAATAACAAAAATCCATGCTAAACCATGCTACTAATACCAAGTGCAAATACTAGCAAACATGGCATCAACATACTGCATAAACCAAACCAAGATGAAAGAAAAACAAGGGCACCATCTAAAAACGGTAAATAAACATTGTTGTCAAACCTATAACCAAACCGACCACAGTTTCCCTTGCCGACACCGGTCACTTCCTAATCGATCATGGTTACCAGATGACCGACCACAGTTCATCCTAACCGACACCAATCTCTGTAACTAGCATATTTTCTCTTTTAACCCTTAAAACTCTGAAAAATTGCTCTATCATCTTCACCCATCTGAATCTAACCATCAACTCTAATCCCATAGGGATATCTAGGCACCAAAAAAAACCAAAAGTGACATCACAAAGCAATAAACTCAATATACCTACAAATATATGAATTCCCTCCAAAACCAACTAGTGCCTCTACCACTCTGAATAGTAGCAATCTCCTCTCACTCTGCATGTGCATCATGTATCCAATCCTGCAATGCCAACAACCATGGCTTTCTCCCACTGAACATGAAATCCCTTGCACTGCCTCTAACACCAAGCTCAAAAGATAATATTTCAGTAAGAAATAAAACCAGATGAAAGAAAATATAAAATGATTCCCTTCCTATCAAAGAATAATCTTACATCACAAAAGTTTGGACTTCTTGTTAAGTAGGTGAATCAACTTCTTTTCATCCTATGTACTCAACATCTTTCGTTACCTGTAACTGTGTCTAACCATGACTTTTCATTGAGGATATCATCCTTAGACTAGATATCCTTATCCTCAAGATTCCACATAACCGGGAAATAAAAGTCAAACAACACCAAAAACATGGTGTAAATCTGTGCACACTATCCAAACATAATATCAGCTTCTCCAAAAGAAAGAAATAAAACATGAACCATAGAGAGATACCTGACCCAAAGTCTCACTAGACTAACCAAGCCAAATCCATCCTCTTTCTGATCCAAACATTGAAGTGATCAACACTATTTCTACCTGTACACATTGTTCCAGAAACTTGATCCTCCAAAATAGGACACTAAACCATCCATGCCCTCTTCTACTGTAAGAAACCATGTGCAAACTCGTTGTCATAGAGACCGACTATGGTTTGTTGACCAGTATCGGCTACCCTCGGTGACCGATGTTGGTTTCCTAACCAACATCGGTGCTGCTGGAACTAACACAATGCCACAAATTGGAATAGATCACCAAACCAGGTGCCTACTCTCGACCAAAGCCTATAGTTGTGTTGATCCAGTCATTTGAAGAAGTACCCAAATCTTGCACAAAAACTTAACAGCAATAATACACACAATAAAAAATTACACCAATATGAAATACATCACCTTACCAGCACTAAGACACTCAACTACGTCTTCAACTGAAGAACATGCTTCTCTTATGGAAACCTCGTCTTCATGTTGTGCTACTATATTCTGCCTCTCTAAGAAGCCCATGCATCTAACTGCACCAAAGGATGCATAACTACTCCTTTTCTCTCATTCTCGTATCTAGATCTGCAATCCCAAACATGCATGTGCAACCAAAATAATATAAGCACTGCAGTACCAAGATAAAACCATACCTCAATAACTGGATCTACAATCTGACCAACATGTTTGTGCCTCCAAGAACCAGGGACACCTCAGCAGCCAAGATACATTCCATGCATCTTCTTAATTCTTTAGATATGTTATTTATTTTTTTAAAAAACTAGGCTACCTAGTAACCGACCATGATCACCCTATAACTGACCATGGTCACCCTACTGACACCGATTGCCACTTGACCAACGCCAATCACTGTAATTTCCAGCAACCTTACTCTACCAACTCCCACTTGAGATTGAATCTCTTCCTGTGATATTCTCATCAGGAAAAACAAACCCTGCTCTCATACATGTCAGTTAAACCACTAACAAAACCATGAAGTAAACCCTTTCTCTGAAATAACCAAGCTAACCAAGATAACCAAGCTCACCAAGATAACCAAGCTCTGATGCCAATTGTTGGGAATTTGGAACTGCAGAATAGTGTTATGATTTAATAACAAACAAAATCATGCACATATGATCTAAACAATTCCTCAAAATCTACAGTAGTGGAAGTATAAACTAGAATAATCTAAATTAAAACAAAGTACACACACATAACACAACATGTACTGTGGTTCACCCAATGTGGGCTACGTCCACCAAAGATAGAAATCTCATATATATAATATAACAAGAGTACAAATCTACTCTTCAATACAAGAGTACAATGCATCTCCCCAAGAGTATTTCCTCTCCTCCAGATCTCTAAACGAATCTCCATGAGTGCACTAATACTGTGCCTCCAAACACCACCGACATATCTCACATAACCCGGAACTACTGCATCTCTGAATTGCTACCAAGTTCTATGTGGATATGCGACAAAACCTCTTGCATGGGTCTACCAATGTGCAACCATGACTGTGCACCAAGAAGTAAATTTGTCTCTCCATCACTGCATAACCTATGCAAACATGAAGACAACCTCCTCTACAATATCTAGATCTACATCGATCAAGAATACAATATAATCTCATGGATTTACAATACAAGACTAGATCTACATAGATCTATAATACAAGATCTCACCAACATGTGGATCTACAAGAAGAAACTCTATGTGCTTTGCATACTATGCAAGCTATTACAATGACACAATAATTATACAAAGGAAATACAGTAGAAGATGTTGCCCTCTTCTCACCATTCAGATGTACCTATTATTTCCTTCTATTCAACTCCTCTCCAAGGAGACTTTATCTTCATATAAACTGTTCTTTCTTTCTCTTCTTCTTCATCCTCTAAATCTAGGAGAATCAAAGATCTAATTCAATCCTTCTCTTAATTCTCTTTCTAACCCTAACTTTCATGCTTATATAGGCATATACAAAATTTGGCACAATAACCATGCAATTACATCCTTTAAATCAGCTTTTAAAAAAAGCTAGATTAAATTCCCGTGAGTTAAATATAAACTTTCATGCACAAGTAACCGGTGACGGTTGCTTGACCAACGACGGTTACCTGACCGACGACGGTTACTATGTAAACCAGTAAGGTGTAAAACATGTTATCTGTGAAGCAATTCAACTCCACAATCCTAACAGTTAGATTCACTAAAAAGATTTCAAACAATGCTCATTATAACTTTTTTATTCAACCACTTTCAACATACATTGATGTAGAAACAAAATTTTTGTTCCGAAACCATAATGGAGGAAAACTAGCTTGGCTTATATAATAGGTGTTTCATTTAACTTTTGAGAACAATTTTATCACCACTCTTTCACAACATTTTACTTGCAATAAGTATGAGCTATATTTTTTTCCAGTTATGCATGGAATATTGTAAAACATACAAGGCTTCCCAAGATCCATTACAATGATGCTTTATTATTTGGAAACACAATACAAGATTACCATAAGTCATCACCAAAAAGTTTGAATAGGAATTACATCCTAGCTTTCCAATACATCAAGGAAAAAAGCACAACTCGCTCAAACACAATAACTAGCACCTTCATTTCAAGTTTTCAACAATGCTAAGCTTTTAACAAAATCAAGATATGCAACAAATATTCACTCCCACAAACTTGGGAAAATATCTTCACTTATCAAATTCCTCTTCTTCACGAACTCCACTTTGCCATACCAAAGGAAAAGTGAAGACAAAATTCACCTCCTAACCATACAATGAGGGAACATCTTTTCCTTGTTGACCCACAAATCTCCCAACTCCCACACGGATCAAGGACCAACAACATGAACTAGGAGAGATAATACAACACACAACAATCATAAAATTCACAACCAAAATGCACAATCCAAGACAATAATTATTTTTAGGACAAAGAAAGAATGATGCCAACCATGCAAAAGAAACATCACATACTCCCAAGCCATCAAATGAATTGTCAACATGAAATGAAATACCATTAGATAGCAATTATGGAACTCCACTAGGGAAGGGTGGCTAGCATTTGGTTTTTCCATAACATATAAACAAGGATCCATACCTTTATACCTCCCAAAATCCACACCCCTTATATTATCTACTAAGACTAGCCCTCCTTTCCATTGGTTTTACCAAGGTAAGTAATAATAGACTTATTCCTCCCTTCCAGTTACTCCTTTTCCCTCCAAATGACAAGCTAACCCCCAACATGCAAACACTCTTGCATTCCCCACATTGGGTGTAAATGCAAGTAAACAAAACCCAATTAAACAAATGCATGCTCTAGTGAGCTATAAACAGACCATGAAAGCAAAAAGGGAGAGAGAGTAATATAACTAGTATAAACATGAAGAAACATTTTTTTCAAATGGCATACCTACTGTTTATCTTGTCCCAAATATCCAAGGTAATGCACTCCAATAACAACTCCCCTCCAACAAGCATGTACAATGCATAACCCTAAGAAGAGTTAGAACATAAAGTAACTCAAAACTCCAACTCTGAGCAAGTAAAGTAACATCATGGGCATGTTGCATAGCCCAAAATCCCCATGAAAACACATGCCCTCAAAAGGAAATAAATTTACTTACAATCCCACATGAGTTTCCTGCAGGCATACAACCACGAACTTTAATTATTTCTCACAAGATGTGACAGTGACTCAACTCAAAATCCAAGATATCTACCTAGATGCTCAGGAATTCAAAAATGAAAACAAAATCAAAGGGCTCTCATCATATATTTATCTTACTCTAGAAACACAAAAAGATCAAATCTCACAATCAATCAAAAATAAATCACAATCACATCAAATACTTGTCTACCTGTCAAATCAACTTACAATCCTTACATGGAATTGAATACGAAAGCGGGTGGCAAGATTTCCAAGGCAATAAAAGGGTTCTTTTTAGTTCCCAAGTCACCCGAAGAGTGAACTTAGTACCGAGCATTGCACTACATTTGAGATGGGGTAGTTCTGTGTGAAACAAGGTGTAGTGATGCCCAAGATGCCCTTGTGCAAGTTGTATAATGATAAAGACAAGATCTAGAATGTAGTTAAATGTATAGAATGTGTGAACCATGGAATAGAATAGAACTTCCCCTCCTATGTTGTGTATGCAGAACAATGCAGCCCTTGTCCCTTGAAATGAGTGTAAACTAGATGATGCCTTTGTAAATCTTGTGTTTTGGATGCAAGCTGAGGTGATAATAGATAATGCTAGTGCTTGGCCCATTTGAGAGCTATAACTATGTGTATATATATGATTCCCTTGTTTGAATTTCATAATTGACAACTAAAAGGCCGGCCCAAAAGTATAAAAGATGACCCAAGAGTAAAAGAGACCCAAGAACCGTCTTTTGGTGTTTAAGTTAAATAGGTAAGGAAGATTCATGAAAACATGCCCTATGGAGATTCAAGAAACACATGGGCGCTTACCTATCTCGAGGTATAAAAGATAAATCAGTCAAATACAAACAACATTCATTGTCAGGGTGTGTAAGGCAAATAAAATTTCGTATAAAATTCAACAACAAAATTCCCAAAAGACTTTTCAATACTATTTTTCTTGCTTAGGATATCATGTACATATTAGTTTGCTCTAGGACCTAGAAATGTAACCAAGTTTACTCATAGATTTTACATCTAATCAACCAATTCACGTCATTTAAAACACATTCTTGATAATTCACTTATCATTTCATCATTTATTAGTGAATGACGATTACATTTGCACAAACATGTTTCGACAACTATTCAGATTAAATTAAATTCCATCAATATTTTAAAATTGTTCTAAAAATGAAGATCTCAAAAATCAATTAACTTGTCTTATTTTATGCTGGATCCAATATAATAATGGATCAACAAATCTAATCCACATCATAATCACACTACCA
Source organism: Taxus chinensis (assembly GCA_019776745.2). Lineage (NCBI taxonomy): Eukaryota > Viridiplantae > Streptophyta > Pinopsida > Cupressales > Taxaceae > Taxus > Taxus chinensis. The sequence goes on along the minus strand of CM034155.1, from coordinate 658,646,285 downwards.
AAACTACTTTCACGTAATGTTTTAATTATTATTTTTAGTCTCCACATTCATCCCCTAATTTCTCCGATTCTATCAATTGTCTTGATTCATAGTTTTTGTAGACAAAAATTGCGCCCTAACTTTTTACATCAAAACTCTGTAGTATGTCATTATATACATGATTCATAATGCAAGAAAACTAGGTATCAACAAGGACTTGTTTTACTTTTACATTGCTTTATCCTTTTCATAATTCTATTATTTAGTTTTCTAGAATGACCACTTTACTTTTGGACATTGGACAACATATGACCTTAACTTTGTATGTTATGTTATATCCTCTGATGCATCCCAAAGAGTATCGCCCATTAGGGACAAGAGTTACCAGGTGCTATTGTCCCCTTTGGGTGCTTCCATCCTTTTCCCTCATTTTCTCAAATTTGAAATGCCACATTACTATGTTATATTTTCTAACTCCACATTTCTTATCACTTTTGATCAACCTTTTTGGTTGTTAATGATGAAATTCAAATAAGGAAATCCTACATATACATAAATTACTATTATTAGGGGTTGGACAATTTGAGCTATTACTTCCTATCTACTACTTGGGAAAAGGGAATACATTCAAGGACTATATTTGGGCTGTATTATTCACTGCAATGTAGAGGGGTTGTTTCTGAATTTCATATCACACATTCATCTTGTGGGGAAAAGTGGTTGTAGTTTTCTTTCTTGGTGTGACTAAAACAAGGGAAACTTAGCTTTAGAGGGGCACTGATTAAATCAAACACACACTAGAACTACATGGATTCTGAAATGTAGTGTAACACTCAACGACAATCACATTGGAGTGACTGCCAAGGTCAATATGACTCAAACTCATATCTTCATTATTTGTTTCATCTAATATTTTCTTGAGCCTTGTACAAGTAGCTAGTGTTTTTTTACATGTTTAGGTGTGACAAAAGAACCTATAAACGAGGCAGATGCGACAAAGAGTGAAAAGAAGGATACAAGTTCAGACCTTAAAAATATCAGGAGGCAGAGCATGGGATTCTAGGACTTGGGCGTACTTGGTACCTGAATTCAGACACTAGTGCCTAGGCGGTCTTTCCCTTCTCTAGGAAGTTCTGTTCAAAGGAATTTTAGATTACAGTTTTTTAGACGAAGCATACTCAGTCCTGATCTAACATGTTCATAAACCTCAGTTTCTGGCCCAAAACCAACCCAGATCTCAGAATACAAGATAAGTCCATTCCCCGGGATCTCACTATTTGTTTACAGCTTAGCTTATCTTTTGCATGCCCGAATATATCCTGTAAGGGCTGATAATCCCTACTGTCTAAATTAGATTTTGTCTCTGTCATTTCTGATAAGATTTAATTCTATTAAATCATTCGGTAAACCCCAACCATGACCACACATCATATCCCCTATTTCTCTTCACCCTCTAAGATCTGAAGGTTATGGCTAATTATTTATAAAACTTTCTTCTTCAAAAAATCAATAATCTCTATTCTAGCACAACTGATACATGTAACAGCCAAAGCACTTTGGGGAGTCACTCCCAATTGCGAAGACAACTTGATCTTCAAAGTATCAAAGTGCCACAGCAAGCGCATCACACAATTTTCTTTAAAAAATCCATTTATTTCTGTAAGTCTTGCCATAATTATAGATATGAAAGCCCCTACAAAGACAACCCTATCCTTGCTTCATCCTATTAGAGCAATCTTTTTGTTTTATTATTTTAAAACGATCTACTGGCTCTATGTATTTTATTTAATTTTCCAAGAGTAGATTGGTTTTTTTATTCTCTTTCGATTGTTTGTAGAATAGCTTCAGCTCTATTCTCATCCCATCTCCTGGAATAAACTAATTCCTATATTATTTTCGTATGCAAATATTGGTCTCATTACTAGTCTGACCCTCCTTATCTGCTTTTCCCCCAAAGCCATTGGAGTGATTTCTTTGCCTTTATCTGGTGGAAACTTGTGAGGCAACTCCTAAACCATACGTACCATGTTCGGCCGGATAAGGACAATGCTTAGTTCATACAAAACTTTTTGGATCCACCGAACCATATGTCTGGTTGAGTCTTGACGATACCCAAAAAAATCATATACTATAAATGAAAAAATTACAGCTTTTCTTCTTGCTGCTGAATTTACTGCTGTAGATGGTATATATTTGTTTTGTTTTTGTTTTTGTATGTCCATGACCTTTATATTTGTTTTGTTTTTGTATGTGCTTACAAACAAGGAATGCCTTTTTTAGAGGCCCTTAAGGGCAAGAATGGGGTGAGAAGAAGCTGAGTAGGGATTGAGGAAGGCCTTGAGCTTAGTAGAAGTGTTGTGGGCCCTTGAGGCCAAATTGGCTTGGAGACGCCCTTGGAGCCTTAGAAGGGGGCATGAAGCCTCCATATGCTTTCAAGCACACACCTATACTTGTAAAACAACAACAAGATCAACAAAACAAACAATACATGCTTTGAAAATAGTTCTAGAACAAAGCAAACCCCCCTACACATGGAGCGAAGTCTTATGGGCTGTTACTCTTCAAATGAAATGAGCTCTACACTAAAACTTTGAAGCCTCCACCTCTATGGCAAACATTAGCTTGAGCGTCCATGAAGGTTTTGTTGGAGTTTGAGGGAGAAGGAAAAATGCATGGATAAGCCTTTCCCTTCACTCAACCTTGCTCATATTGAAGTTGAGTCTCCAAAGCTTAAGTTGACCTTTATGTGGCATCCTTATCCTTAAGCACAACTTTTAGGTTTGCCTAATCCAATGTTTGTGTTAAAACCTAATCTAAGGGTGGAGATTGCATAGTTACGCGGGGACGCGTCCCCCCCAAATTTGACACATTCGGAACGTCCTGGACGTCCTGGGGACGTGGGGGAAACGTTTCCCCCATGTTTCCCTTTTTTTTTGTTGGGAAACGTCTGAAAATGTTGGGAAACATCTTGGGGATGGGGAAACGTGGGGGGGACGTCTAGACATTCCCACACATTTATTTCCTTTTTTGGCATTTCGGATAGAATAAAATTTGCCATTTTTGGAAAGGGTCTGGGAAGATGTAGCAACAAAAACTTGCATGTGCCATAACTTTCATTTTGTGGCTCCATTTCAGGTGCCGTTTTCTCTAAAAGTGCATATTGTCTCGAGCTCTACGCATTGATGGCAATATTTTTCTTATTTTCATAAAATCAATTTTATTTGCACCTTTTTGGACCAAGTAACTTCTTGCAATCTTCTGAAAGAATCATGAGTATTAAGGAATTTAAAAATATCTTCACCAATATTAGTTTACAATGGTGTATTTTTAACCCATTTATTGAAGTAACTTGTACTAGTAATGATGAATTTATGTACTTTTGATGATTCAACATTAATCTTGCCAACTAGGTTGAAACCCCATAGTGAAAAAGGCCAGGGGATGCAATAGGTTGTAAATCTTGATTTGGTGCATGGTGTAGGTTGTTATGGTGTTGGCACTTATAAAATCATTTTTCCTATTGTAGGTAATCTTGTCCCATGGTGGGCCAATAGTACCCTTGTAGTAACAATTTTTGAGCAATAGATTTTCCACTAAAATTTCCACCACATGTACTATCATGTATCTGAGAGAGATCTAATGGGATATCTTGGAATCCAAAACAACAAAGGAGATTTCCATCAAGAGCACATTTGGATAGAAAAATTCCAATCATGACGTATTGAGTGGTATCATGGTAGATCCATCATGCCTTGTGTGGGGATACAGGCTGGCAGGAATATCTTTCCGGTAAAGGAAATTATAGATAGGAGCGTACCATTCTGGATTGTCAACACTACAGGTAACAACAAGAACTCGTAAATCATTTACACTATGGGAATAAAATGAAGGATGACGTAAGTGGAGAATAATAAAGGTAGCATGATCATCTATAATTTCAAGTGAAATAAGTGAAGAAATGATGGCCATGAAATCAACATGTTGATTGTCCTTGTGAGGGATAATAGTGACAGAGTGGGAATCGAATGTAGAAAAAATATCGATAGCAAATGTATGATATGGGATGAGTTTCTCTTCATTGATTTGGTATGTACCATTAACTTGATTAACATGGCCATCTCTATCAATAAAAAACACACCTTATATCTTCTATAGACCTTTCCAGACCATCACTTGAGCTTTCTTCCCCATTATACATAGTTGATCTAGTCCTTCAAAAAGGCTTGTATATAGGTAAATTACTTAGAGGCTCTACACGCCACCTCATAACCTTGGAGATCAATTCAAAGACTTCACATCATCCTAAGTCTTTCAAGAGCATCCCTAGAGCATTCCATGATCAAAGTTTAAAGTATTGAAGGTTAAATTTGCATGTACCCAAGTGTCTTAAGTCAAGTGAAGGAAGAAATTAGATCACATTTTCAATTTCATAGTTGCATATCATGTGCATAACATATAGTTTTGTGTGATAAATACATGCAACTTGATCCCTCCTTTGAGAATTAGTACATGTAATGCAACAATCACATGCATTGGGACATGTTTAGGTTGGTCTTTCCACTAGCTCTTAGATAATTTTACTATGGATTTTTGCTCCAAATTTTATTAGGTTTTGAAAAATGAAAGCCCAATATTTTAGCATTGCATCATAGTGGACATGATAGATCTAAAACATATAATCCAAGAAAAAGGTGAACTTGCATTAAAAAATTCAAGTTAATCATATAAGTAAAAATCAAGTTCATAGCCCTAAAACAATTTTTTTATGAAGCTATCAATGCATAATGCTTTCCACCTTGAAACTGACGGGAAGACTCTTTCAGCCAAGAAATCAACCAAGCATCCACAAACCTTACGCAAGAATATTTTTCAAAGAGACAACTTTGCGATGTTTGTTGAAAAATGTCTCATAGTCCCCCTTCTAGGTTTTTTATCATTGCACACTCGTCCTAATTGCATAAACATGTTTGATTGGTCTAGTACACATTTCGTTATACCTTGTACTATTTTTAGACTATATTATCTATTTAGCATTATTTATGTTTGATTATGATTGTAATTTATTAGTATATGAATTCTCACATCTTATTCTTATTCTTTTGTGTAAATTATGTATAAAAATAAAAAATAAAATCCTTGAAAACTTGAATGGATGTAATTTCGAGGATAAAAATTCTTTTTATGCTTGATATGGAAATGATGAGTAATTGTTATTTTAAATGTCTCAAATGGCTTGTATATATTGCCTTCTCAATTTACAATTAGGAAAATATTGACACACATAGAATGATCTAAAATCATATGAAATACCTCCAATAAGGTGCCCAACCAAGTTATAAAACATAAAAGTCCTTATGGGCTAGAATCAATAGGCCCAATATACTATCATATGTCAATAGTGTCCTAGTGTCACTATCAGACATAGATAGTGTGGACCCTAATCTTATACATTGAAGGAAGGCATGTGAGAGGATCAAACAATCAAGGGATATCGTAGAAACTATTGAAAAGAGATTAAATTTAAAAATACATGGAAAAACGAAAATGAAGAAAGATTTGAAATTAAGAAAAAATGTGTCAATAAGAGTCTAATCTAAACTATCACTAAGAGAATTGTAATGATAAGGCTTGTTGATTAAGCAAATATTGGAAAATAAATGCTAAATTCTAATTATGTTATAGCACAATGATATAGCAATTAAAGTACAAATTTTGCCTAAGCAATAAGCAAGATAAATGTTAAACCCTAAGTGCAAGAAGGAGGAAAGAAGACTTAGTTGATTCGCAATAACGCTGGAGGTGTATAGAGCTAGAAAACTAGTGAAACAGAAATGTAGATTGTCATCAATGAGCCCAGAAAATTGTGTGAGTGTCAGAAATTATGGCACTGGGGTGTCTGGACTCGGTCAAGGGCACCTAGGCACTTCAAACCTATGACTGCTCAGAACATCAGAAAATGATCTTCGCAAGGTCGCAAGATATTTGCTAATGTTCGTGTTTGGTCACATGTGTGTCATTGTTTGATCATCAAACCTATCTAAAACCTACAAAGAGAAAGAGCACCTACAAAACCCCAAAACACATCAAATCCTAAAAGGAAAAATATGCAAATGGGGAGTCGGATTGACCCCAGCTGTCACCCGACTGAGTGAACTTACGATTCAGGTGTTGCACTACATTTTAGACTCCATGTAGTTGTGTGTGTGTGTAATCATGTCCTAGGTGGCTCTTGTGCCAGACACACTTAAATGACAAGCAATAGATAGATGTAGAATATGTAAATAGATGTGTGCATGGAAAAATGAACTTCCCCTCCTATGCGTGTATGCAGAAATAACAGTCCCTTATCCCTTGTGTGAAGCTAGATGGATGCTTGAATTCTCTTAGAATGCTCTTGGATGCAACCTTAGGTGGTGGTGCTAGATACTTAATGTTTGGTCCATTATTATGGTCACATAGCTTTGTATTTATAAGATTCCCTTATTTTAATTTTGTAATTAACCACTAAAAGGCCAACCACCAAGAAAACAAGATGCCCAACAGCTAGAAAGGACCCAAAAGATGCAAACAGGATACAAAAAGGTTGGGGGCGCCTAGGCGCTGGCGTCTTGGCTGGGCGCTAGTGTCTAGTCTCAGAAAATTTGAAGTGTCAAAAGTTGGACTGGGCAATAAGGTGTGTAAGACCAAGAAGGTAACCAAAAAGAGAGCAAAGAGGCCAAAGTCAGTGTTTAATTAGTACTTTTCTCGCTTAGGAATCATATGAATAGTGGTATGTGATCAGGACCTAAAAACGTACCCAAAGTGCGTGATTTAGTGTCTACACTTGTACAAAAATTAGGTATCTACATATACATTGGATTCCCTATTGACTTGATCAAATGTTGATTGTCTACTTGTTCAAAACATGAGTGGCATAATAATAATGGAGGGATAACACATGCCCAAATGACACCCTACAATTTTTATGGATCTTCTAAGTTGTTGACGTCCATTTAGGGTTCAAAGAAATCAGAAAAAAATTCCAAGGATTTGATCACATTCATAGCTTCTATTTAATAGTTTGGATAGGATGTAATTTTTGTATCGTATGTAACGAGCTATTTCTATACTCAGTATGAAATTGCTCATGTTGATCACACAATCACCATTTTTGGGCTTGGTTCACCTTTTATTTGGACCAATTTCCTGCTATTTCGTAATTAGATTTATTGTCTCTAGATTCACATGAAATTGAGTGTTATATAATAAAACCATTTTTCTCTAGTCATTTTAATTTCAAGTATTTTCAGGGCTTTCTAGTTTCTACGAGTATGATTGTTTTATTGATTTATATATGTTTAAACCTAGTTACAATGTGATGTGTTAGTTTATTATATTTATTTTTGTAAAACCACTTTCCTCAAAACCTAGTTGTAATGTGACGTGTTATTTTAATATATTTATTATTGTAAAACCACTTTCCCAGTTTGCACCTTGTATTTTATATTTCTATCATTTGTCTCCAGGTTTCTAAAAAATCTTGTATTCCTCTAAAATTCACTCCCAAGATTAACTTGATATTTCTCAATGTAAATGCAGAATTATTGCTAATCACTTTGGTTGAGTTATTGCAATTAGTTCAATTGTGTAGGGAACTAATTTTTTCGAAATATAAGTAACAGTATTATTATTTATTTTCTGATAAAAAAATCTTAGCAGAAGACTAACTCACAATTACCTTAATCAGAAGATTTTCCTATTAAAATATTACCTCTCATTGATTCTTTCAAAATAACTCCTTCGACTCTATTTTACAAAAAACAAAAGTTTCGTTGCCATACCATACCATATAGATGTATAGGGTGCCCGTGTAGCTATGCATTATTTAACTAGGAATCGATTTTATGAAACATTTTTAAACCCAATGTCATTACAATGAGAAGGGAAAAGGAAAGGTTTAGGGTCCAACTTAGATTCCCTTATAGAATGCTATGAATTTACATTCATCCTCTTATTCTTATATTGATTATCTCTACTCATTAAATTGGTAGCCTCATGTTGAAATAACAAGAAAAAGGCTTACTTTCAAGCTTCAAGGTGTATTTATGCCACATATATGCCCTCTAATGTTGTATTTAATTATTTTTACATTTTTGGTCAAGTTTAATTACAAGTGAGATATAATGTGCTCAAACACCTCCCACAATTTGCAATACGCTAAGCGGGGTTTGGATGTACATTTGCACTTAATCTCTTCGATCAAGACTAATCCGAAGTTTTGTCGTTCTTCCGCACAAAGAATATGTACTCTACAATAAGGTGGATCTAAGGCGTGCTTTTGCACCCAGAAAATCCCAACGATATTTTGACAATCAAATTTCTTTGTGCAAGGCCACGAAAAACACTAAAACACCTTGTTTGGTTTGGAACTCATTTCTCCACTTGATACCCGAGTTTTCATGAGTTCTACTTACAAAAAACCGAGTTTGTGGTAGGTTCCAGAGTTCTACTTACAACCCGCAACCAAACTGCAAAAGTACGTGAGGATTCTGAAAGTCTAACATATACAATGTGAAAACATTTTTAAGATCCGTGGTTTGCATGCAAATTGTGAACATATAAGAAAGTTTTGAAACCCCAACCAAAATTCAGCGAGAATTTTGAGCAACTTGTGCAAACATGTGCGGAAAATCTATCGTGCACTAATCCGATAATTTTTGGGAACGAGATATTCACATGCATTTTTTCGTTCAAAATGCGAACTACTTAGCATCAAACCTTTGAAAGTCTGAAATACAAAGGGGATGTGTATTTCATGTTTTGCAACGTCAATAACAATCTGAAATTAAGTTTCATATGTGCTTTGAGAAGTCCGAAATTCAAAGGTGCAAGACCAAATCAGGATTCAGAGTTTCAAAAGCAAATTGCAAGCTTTGCTCCAAATCTCGGAAATTTTGACAAACAACCGCCGAGAATTAATAGAGATCTGAAATATCAGACGTAATTTACACTCGAGGTAAAAATGTGCGCTGAAGTTCTGAAATATTGCTAAACAATAGAATTAAGTTCATTTTTGGATTCGGATTTATGAAAGCAATTTGCACACAAAATGTAAGCCTGATTCAAATCCCCGAATCTCTACTCAACATTGTGAAGACTAAGTTTAGAATCAAAACTTTGGGAGCATTTTGTAATTTAGCTTAGAATTTCTAGAAACATGGTTTATCCTCGGTTTCACTAGTTTGTTCCTTCGTCAAAATTTAGGTTTTATTAATGCATAGCAACGTAAATTTCATTTTTACTTGAAAATATAAGATCTAATTTTGTAAAACTGAATCTATTCACATACATTTATTCATTTTCAAATTTTAAATGAATCGTTCACATATTTTCATATCCAACACTACTATAGAAATTTCAACAAGTGCATTCAAACATTCGAATAAACTAAAGTTATTGTTATATTTCTTTCATTTCATCATTTAGGCATAGCTTTTCCACTCTGAATCCTATAGCATCCCATGTATCAACCTATGAAACATCTTGTATAATAACTAAGCATTTCAACTCTCTCACATGACCCACACACATGTGAGACAAAGGCTCCTCATAATGTGTCTCAATGTTTCATGTAGGGGAAAAGTCCCTAGCCTCCAGTAAACGATCAACCGACAATATCAACTCTACATAGTCCACCTCGTATGTTGAATGTGAACCTACTAAATAACCAAATAATTGAGTCAACTTTGTCCCTCTACTGACTAGAGCATGGGTGAAGTGCTCACCGACAATAGAAGTAGTAAAATACATAGGAGTTTTATCCCATGTCCGCTCAAAAAATGATGAACCTAAAAGCTCTGATTTGTCATAATGACAAACCGTACATCCCTATATAAATTTGAGGATATCTTCCCTCAACCCATGCCATCCGAACCTCTCCCATATGAACCTATAGGTATCATCAAAGCTCAAGTTTCTATTCACGGAAGAACAATGCACATGTTGTAGTATCTCCATCCTCAACCATGAATATGACACAAGGTATTATCTGCCCTAATAGAAGATCATCTCATCCTCCAATCTATAGCCATCATCTTGTATGTGACCATCCAGAATCTCACAAGTGTATCAGTTCTTAGAGTACTCAACAAGTAAATGAGATCTTTAGTATACTAAAACCTCTGATAACCAACATAATAATAGACTTGGGTGATCTAAACCTGTAACCCTAATTTCTGTAACGGTTTCATGTGCAACAACACTACTGGTCACACCCACATCCATGACTCCACTCACACTTTCATCTGGATTCAAAGTCTCCATCATACCTAACTCACTCCCCGACTCAACATAAACTGACTCGCTCTCCACATAAGTCATCATGGTGTGCTCTATGTCTGTAGTAAAAAATTCATCGGAATAGGAATCATCAAATATCCCACTTGTCTCACTCAAAAAAGTGGACTGAGCTAGCCTGCTCTCAAGGATACTCCCAACTCTCACGGGGAAAGGAAGCAAACTGATCCTCGTATCCTTTCTAATGATCATGTCACAAATTCTTCCCCAAAGGTGGCCTCCCCAAGGTTTATTTTTGTTACTCTGTATGATGTTGTAATCTTTTTTCTACTCCCAAGATGGCTAGTGACTATTTTCCTTGCATGTGCAACCCAATTTAATCCTTTCACATCATAATTAGCAAACTGATGTTTGATATCTATAGCTATGATAAAAAATTTCTAATCATCTATTATGTGAAAGGGCATCCCACAATGTGGTACCTCAAAGTACGCTTCAGATTTCACCCATTCCCTCTTGCTTTGAATTATGATTTTTTATTTTTACCACTGAATTTCTATTTGTCAACATAGTGAATGAAAACAATTTTCCCAAAATATGGCATCCAATGTATCCAATGAATGGTCCCCACTTCAAGTAACCCAATTTTACAAAAACATTCAAGTACCTTAAAACCCTTAAAGAAAATAAAGAAATAAGTCACATTCTTTTTGCAAGGCATTTCTTTCCATGGGCATAGGTCACTTACTTCTATGTTGGAAATATATATGTCTACCCCCTTATCACACTTTATTCTCTCTCGCCATATTTTATTTTAATCGTAAATGCAAGAGAAAGGTAAATCAACATTAGAACTCATGCATCCATAAAATTTATCATAAGGAACTTCATACCTTTTGTTGTACCCATTGATTCCTATCATGAGAGAAGAAAACACATCTGAAATAGCATAATTGGGGTCGTTCATCATACCTTTGCAATTCATAATTTCTTATATATTATCAACATCTTCATTATCCCTCAATTTTTCAACCCATGCATCATTTTCTTCCTTAACATCATGCAACCATTGCATCCCAAAATAGCCTTACCTCTAGCAAACTCAACCATAATAAATATACCACATACCTCATGTCCTTTCAATATCATGGGTTGTTGCATTATTATCTTTTCCAACATATGTTCATTAGTTGAATCAAGAGCAATGTCAAAGGAGGATTTGTTTATCACATCTAGCATACCTTAAGACTTGATTATGAAATAGTCTTCCTCAATCATCCAAGCATGTACATGTTGTTCCAAATGATAGAAACATGGAAACAACATAAGAGAACTCAAAAAACTAGGAAAATGACAATCATTCTCATACCTTAGGATGCTAAAGTCATGAATGCCCCTTGAATTCAACTCATATTTTTTAAAAGTAGACTGCACCTTGATTCTTTGAGCACTTTGAGGACCAAATTAACGAAGTTTTTTCTCATCTCTTTATGATTGTTGTTATACACAATCCATCAAGCTGAAGATGATTAAAAAATATTCACTTACCCTTTTTAGCAATAAGAAAATCAACACTAGTACCTTGAGAGGTTATCTTCTTTATTGTAATGAAGTCTCCAATGAAGAAACCATGTTTTCCAACACTTGTAATCCCAAAAGACACATTTGAATTCCTTCTTTTCCTTATGAAATCAGTCAAAAAGTTTTCAAAATCAGAATTGATAATTTTAGACAATTGCAACATATTACCAGGATCTCATACCTTATAATGCCCATGAACCCTTGTATCATGCAAGATCTTACATCTTTGCTTCTCTTGTATCTCCTCATAAATAAGATCATCACTCTTTGTCTTCATGATGACTTGACTTTTATGTATTGAATCCTTAGCATTCTTATCCAAAACAAGATAAATAACATCATGATAAAATTGTTGTAATGATATAGGATGAAGATGATGAAATAAATTCATGCTACTACTATCCTCCTTATAAAAAATATCATCAAAAGGTTCACCTTCTATTGCTGATTTAGAAACCTCCAAAATAGCACCATCCCTATTGTGATTCATGATTTCAGATGGAGAACAAGTGGAACAATAATCAACACCTTTCACAAATTTATGCTCATTAGTGCTTGGTAAATTCATCTCGTATGATAATGACTTATTCTTTGAAGGATTGATAAGTACCTTTTGGACTGAAATAAATTTTTCAATTTTGCAACCAACCAGTCTTGTTTGTTCCTCTTTTCCATAAATATTTTGTTCATCAAAAGTCATACCTTTTTCTCTAGAAGCTTCTTCTTCATTGGTTGTAAATCTGATTTTTCCTCCTTCGTGGGTGTAGACTCCATGGCTTCATTTCCTTGCTTACCCTTGTCATCCTACACATCAAATATTTCTAGAAACTTTTGTGTGAAATCTTCAATGGATTCAACCCCTTGAGTCTTCAAAAATTGATGCCACCACTTATGGGATGCTCCATCCATGTATCTAGGGATGAACCTGATGGTATCATCCTGACACATAGGGTTATAAAGAAAACATCCCTCATATTCCTTCAACTAAAATCTAGCAAATATTTCATTAGTACCATAAAAAAAGGACCATGTGTCTGCTTCATTTTTTCCTGGTTGCATTTGGATTTGATTTCTCTTTTCTTTCCCAATAGGCTGGAGGAAAGTCATATCTGATACCATTGTAATATCCCTTGTGGGATATTGCTTGAAATTCACAAAACATGTATAAAATAACATCAAATTGAAATTTGATTTTTATGACAATAATATGTAGAAATAAAAAAATGCATTTTGCAAACTAATCACTTCCAGTACTACCTAGAAGCTTCAAACAAATCAGAAAAATATATAGAACAATAAACAAAAGAGAAATATTTTGTATCTCTCATATCTGATTTTATATATTTATTTTAAGGCATAAAATGAGAGATCAATACAGTGGACCATGATTTCCATAATAATAACGGAAAAATGATGGAAATAAATTCTAGGGAATCTTCATGATGATAATAATCTCCAACTTTGATATCTCTGGAATCGAACCACAAAATTCCCTCAAAAACTACTCCTCAAATCTGGAACTAAGTAGATGAAACCCTAGAAAATAGTTGTTCCAAATCTGAATTGAAACCATTGCTGAAGAAGGGTTGTCCTCTTACTTTGAAACTAAATTTTTGATTACTCTCCAGATTTGATCCAAAAATCTGAATAAAGATCTAAAAGAGAAAACTAGGGAGGATCTTTCACCACCAAAGAGTGTTCTACTAGCTAGGTGTGGATCTTTCACCACCAAAGCTAGGGTTTCTATGGGATCTTACTCCACAAGCAAAGAAAATGCAAACAATAGATACTCCAATATCAAAATAGGTGAGTGTATGAATGAATTCCCTTTTTCCCCCAAGCACTTCCTTTTATAACGATCTAATATGAACAGTGTCGAAGAGGAGTGGGCACTGCACATTAGGAGTATTTATTTATGCACAATTAAGCTGAAATTTATTGTTCTAATTTTTATTTTTATTTTTGCAATGATTAGGGTAGATTTATTACTTTTGTGATATAAAACCATTTTCCCATAAAATAAGTTACAAAAAAATTATGTCAATATCTGTAACCTAGAATGACACCCAAAGGGGGTGGGAGACACGAAATGTTAAAAATAAATTCCAACCAACCTTAAATTTGATGTCTATTTGATTATCATAGGGTAGATTTATTTGCTTTGATAAAGCAATGTAAATATCTCATTGGAGTTCAAAGATAGTTTTCTTCCCATAGAATTGTTTGGGCCCAACATTGTGATGCATCTAAATTGAGGAAAGAATCAAATGATGGACTTGTTAATGAATGTGAAAACCTTCAAGCGATGAAACAATAGTTCACATACTCGTACTCTGTTGTCCACTCAAAATTCCCCGCTCTGATGAAAGTAAAAATTTTGAAATTTTGAGTTTAAGTGTTTTCTCTAATGTACCAAGTCATGAAATCGAGAAAAGTCTGCAGTTTTTGGGTAATTTTGTATGTATTTCGGGCCTGTCGGACATTTTTGTCCCGCGTGTCCCAAGTTCCGAAGTGCGCTCTGTCCCCCGATCGGCCGAAATCCCCGAAGTTGTTCCATTTTCGGGCCTGTCGAAACTTTTCGTCCCAACTGTCCCAAAGTCAAAAGTGCGAGTTGTTCCAATTTCAGCTGAAACTCCCGAACCGCGCTTTTTGTCCCAACTGTCCCAATTTCAAAAGTACGCTCTGTTCCCCGATTGGCCGATCTGCCCGAACCGCGTACTTTGGAACTTTTTGTCCCAAGTCAAATTGTGCACGCTATTCCATTTTTGGCCGAAACACCCGAACCGCGTACTTTGCACATTTTTGTTCCAAGTGTCCCAAATCAAATCGGGCAAACTGTTCCACTTTCGGCCGATCCGCCTGAGTCGCGCACATGCACCCAAATGTCCCAAGTTCAAACGGGCCTTTTGTTCCACTTTCGGCCGATCCGCCCGAACCGCGTACTTCGCGCTTTCCTGTCCCATCTGTCCCGAAGCCAAAAGTGCAAGTTGTTCCAATTATCGGCCGAAGCACCCGAATCGCGTCCTTCGCATATTTTCGTCCCGAATGTCCCAAAGTCAAATCGGGCAAGCTGTCCCATTTTCGGCCGAAACTCCCGAACCGCGTACTTCGCACATTCGCTGTCCCAAATGTCCCAAGCGATACCATTTGTGCGTCATTCATCCTTAGTTTCGTTCCTGAACCGGCCGACATACCCGTGTTTCGCGCATACTCGCAATTTCTCACATGTCCCTAGTGAACCTAAAGCCATTGCATACTTGGTCTTTCCCGCTCTAACCCGAATATGTTGTTTTTTCAAACTGGTATGAAGATCAAGTTTCAGGAACAGGATCAAATTTCACCGCTCGAGTCTGCCATTGAAGAAGCCAATGATGATTATCATACTCACGTCGACTTCGATAAAGAGATAGAGGAACGTCTTGGATTTTGGACGCAGCCTTCGGCCAGCACGTCAGACCTCGTGGCAGGGATATAGCTGAGGCGTTAAAGAGATTCTGACAGTGGTTTCTGAAGTCAGTGGGTCCCTCTCAGCGACGGGTCACATGTCTTCTTCTCCTTGTTATTTTCTCCTCTCCCCTTTCTTTTTCCGTTTTCTTTGTAATAGGTTGAGGTATTGCGATTGGCGGTCCTTAACGGTTCTTGATTAAAGAAACGGTTATGGAGGGTAACTGATTTGTAGGCTATATAACGGAATTTCTGCGCCATTCTAAAAAAGGAGGAAGAACTTGGCATATTTTCCGGAAAGTGTAAATAGATCAGAGAGAAATCAATACAGAAGGGCTTTCCCATTCATTGTCTATCCAATCTCTGTTATCTCCTAAGTTTTCTTTTAATTTTCTTTGTGAAGATCATTTGTCTCCAGTTTTTTAGTCTTGCACTGAATTGCATACTCTCCAAATATTGCAAGTACATAGTGATCTTGTATATCCAAGAAGGAACTTTGTGTCCTTGATTAATGAATCTGTGTTACGTCAAGAAACTTTGTGTTCTGGCAGATGTTATTTACAGAACTTTGTGTCTTTAAATTCCATCTTATTTGTTACGATACAAATGATCTTGTTTTCAATTCACTGTGACTTCGCATACATAAAGAATTACTCTGTTATCTATAATTCTGCATGTTGCCTTTCTGCTCATTCTCGCCCTCTCTCATTTCCTCAGTCCTTTTGTAATTGATGATCCTTCATAGAAAACACTTTCGTGATATCCAAGTTTAACCAACAAATCATGTCTTGTACATTTGTAAATAAGTTCGTTTCTGAATAAGGGAACCTCTCCCATTAAAGAGGAGGGACTTCTTGTCCCCTGACTGTTGCTCTTCGTAAAAGTCCTATCTGACGACCAACAGTTTTTGGCGACTCCGCTGGGGAAAATCACATTCCAGTTCTGTAATTTTTGATCATCCTTTGATCTGGCGACTCCGCGTTTTACTCGAGGGAGAAGGACCCTTGGTATTGAAGATTCTCAGTTTCAGATTTTGGAGCAGCAGGGTTTTCCTTTCCCTTCAACAAGAAATAGAAGGACTCGTTCGACAAGCACTCCACCTGTTCAAGATAGAAGTCCTACGGGTGGTATTCCTTCAGAGCCAGCTAGCCCTAATCTATCGAGCTTTGATTCTTGCTGGTGTTACAGTTCCTCTCCAAGCCGTTTTTCCAAGAATGGCGAGCGCCATTACCATGGGGTCATCGTGTCGGGCCCCTGGCCCTTGCTCAGCCTTTGCATGAGTTACCCAGAGGTAACCGGAAGAACTTCCCCAAATTCAAAGGCGATGGAAAAGTGCATCCTGACGAACACATCGCAGCCTTCATTGTTGCATGTGGAGTTCTGGGAGTCGAACATGAAGACGTCTCCGTAAGGCTGTTCGTTGAGACGTTACAAGATAATGCTGCTGATTGGTTCTATCACCTTCCAGCTAGTGCTATCACCGACTGGGACACAATGAGAACTCAGTTCGAAAACCGTTTCAAGCCGGCAGAAGATGTGCATGCTTTGCTTGCCCAAATTTCTCAGATAAAGAAAGATTCACAAGATCCCATGAGAGAATTTGTGGCCCGATTCAACAGATTGATCAACAAAATTCCTGTAAATACTCGACCTGTTGATCAAATCCGAAAATGTTTCTTCTTAAATGCCCAATCGTCTGAAGTCAGTTATGCACTGAGAAGGGCTAATCTCGCAACATTAGCTCTGAGGATCAAACTCTTGCTGTTAGTGTCGAGGATGATCTGATCATGTCAGGGAAGTTGAGGAGAGACCCTTCCAAATCTAAGTCTGTTGCTTCCTCCTCCTCCACTCCTGGGCCTAATACCGATCCGTTAGTCCAAAAGCTTGCGAATGATCTCATTTCTATAAAGAAACAATTAGCTCAGCATGCCCCCTTATGCAGATGTTCCAAGAAGAAATTTTCAGCCCAGAAATCGTTTGCCTCCTTCTCAAACAAGACTGGCACTTGAAGGACCTCCTGTTAGGGTTCCTGTGAACGCAACCTGTGAAGTTGAAGAGCCAGATGATGATGAGGATAATGAAGCTTGCGAGGAGTTTGTGGAAGAATTTGATGATGAAGCGGATGAACTTGAGGGATCTCGAGTTAATTTCTTTACCACTGAGGGCATTGATGATGGAGATGATTATGATGAAGTGGTAGCAGACATGAATAGCGAATCATTTGCTGTCATGACTCGAGAACAGACACATCAGAGGGAGAAGGTGACGCAGCCCCCCAAGAAATCTAAGGAGCAGTCGGCAACTATCCCTGTAATTGCAAGAAGAGGATCTCCTATCCCTACTTCATCTGCACCAAAGGTGAGTCCTGTTAATCCTACTACCAAAGTTGCTTCTTCTTTTTCTCCTAAAGTTGATAAGCCTAGAATTTCAAATGATGATGGCCCGTCCACTTCTGGGTCTTTTGATATTGTTGATCACCTGAAAAAGACCAAGGTCCAAATCTCAGAAGCTGAGTACTATCAAACCCATCCCAAAGCTTTTGCCAAGATGATTCAATTTGTCAATTCCCATTCCAAGACCACCTCTAAAGGCCTTTTGCCTACTCCTTCTTCTGCACCACAGCCTAGTCTGGTAGCTGCTGTCACCTCGCCTGGTGACAAAATTAAACCATTTTATGTAACACTTCTTATAGCTGGCCATAGGCTCAGTAATTGTGTCATAGACTCAGGAGCTTCAGATAATGTGATGCCTGCTAAAGTAGCTCATGCTTTAGGCCTGACCCTCACACGCACTTATGGATCTTGTTACTCCATGGAGAGTAAAGAAGTGCCCCTGGTCGGAAGAATTAAAGATGCACAAGTGGCTTTTGCTGCCTTGCCTGAAAAGAAAGTGTTGGCTACCATCTTAGTAGCAGATATCCCTCCTTCATACAGGGATGTTGCTAAGTAGAGAACTTCTGCAAAGATGTGGGTGGGGAAATCCAAATGGACTGGTCACATGCACTCATAACCTGTCAATGGACAAATGAAGAAGTTGATGCCTGAGAAGCAATCTGAGTATATTGTGCAAAAACGGATGATCCTAAAGCACAAATACTCTATGAGGATATGGGTCATGGAAATTACATGATTATGTCCCCTGATGAAATCCAACTTCCCAGAGTGTCATCCTAAAGATCCCAATGGTGTTTGGATTTTAGAATTTGATGGAAGTTGTTCCTCAGCTGGTTCTGGAGCTGGTGTCCTGCTAGTGTCACTCTGAAGGATGCCTACATCCTTTTTCATTTAAATTGCAGTTCGAAAATACTAATAATACAGCAGAGTATGAGGCTCTCATTCTTGGACTGCAAGTGGCCAAAGAACAAGGTGTGAAGAATCTTCTGGCTCGTGGTGATGCAGAATTGATTGTAAAGCAGGTCAGAAACCTTTTTCAAGTAAAAAATGGAAGGTTAAGGCATTACCGGAATCAGGTTTGGGATTCTATTGAATTCCTTGATGCTTTCTCCATTGAAGCAATGCCTAGGGAAAAGAACAGCAGGGCTGATTCATTGGCAGTCTCAGGATCACTACTGATTCCTCATCCTGACTTCTCTCAGGATAAGTTCACCATTGAAATGGTCCATCGGCCTAGTGTACCTGACAATACCAATAACTGGCAAGTTTTCAATGATGATCAACATTTGCTTTCCTTCCTGGAACTCAAGGGTAATTTCGAACAACTGTATTTTGAGGGAAGTGACAACCTACCTCGTGAGAGTGTGCCCTTTGACAAAGCTGTCACCCTAAGGGGAAGAAACAGATCAAGATGGATGCATCAATCTCAAAGGAAATAAGATTCCTAAAGGGCTGGTGAGTCTGGAGGAACTATTTGATAAACATGACAGGTATGTGAAATCTAGAGCTTCTTCTGGGCCTCAGCAATCAGCTGAGTATGATAAGATTGATATTGGGAGTTCTACTGACCCTAAGCTCGTGAACATTGGAAAATGTTGCACAGCAGATGAGAGGAAGAAAGCAATTGATCTTTTAAAAAGGTATAAGGATGTTCTTGCTTACTCTTATGAAGATCTGAAAGCCTTCAAGCCAAAAGATATGCAGCACTCTATTCCTCTTAAGCCTGGAATTAAGCCTTTCAAGCAGAAACAGAGGCAATACAACCCCAAAATAGCTGACACCATCTTTCAGGAAATACAGAAGTTGTTGAAGGCTAAAATTATTTTTCCTATTCACCATTCAACATGGATTGCAAATATTGTGCCTGTTAGGAAGAAAAATGGTGAGATCCGCATCTGTGTTGATTTCAGGAACCTGAATCAGGCTTCTCTGAAAGATAATTATCCTTTGCCTATGATGGATCAGGTATTGCAAGCAGTAACAGGATCTGAAATGTTATCTATGCTTGATGGATTCTCGGGATATAATCAGGTAGAGGTTGATACTGCAGATCAACACAAAACAGCTTTCACTACTCCTTGGGGTACCTTTGCCTACAAGAGAATGCCTTTTGGGCTTATTAATGCTGGTGCCTATTTTCCAGAGAGCTATGGATCTGGCTTTTGGAAGTTTGAAAGGGAAGTGTATTGTCATATATCTTGATGACCTGACAGTGTTTTTCCAAGACAAGAGTGGATCATTTTGATCACCTGGAAACAGTTCTGCTAAGATGCAGAGAGCATGGAATTTCTTTGAATCCCAAAAAGTCTGTCTTCTTGTGTTACAGAGGGAAAGACTATTAGGGCACATTGTTCTCCAAGGATGGTATTAAGATTGATCCTGAACGAGTACAAGCTATCCAGCAAATTCCTCTACCCAACCAGTAAAAAGGGCGTGCACTCCTTCTTCGGTAAGATCAATTTTTTAAGAAGATTCATCCCTGATTTTGTAGAGTTAACTTTTGAATATTTCTCAGATGATGAAAGGGAAGAAAACATTTGGTTGGTCTTCTGAAGGAAAGGAATCCTTTGAGGGTATCAAGAGAGCTATCGCTAAAACTCCAGTTTTGGCCTGTCCTGATTTTAGTAAAGATTTCATCATCTATTGCTATGCTACAGATAATACCTTGGCTACTGTCTTAACTCAAGAAGAATCTAATGAACATGAGCTACCAATCGCGTTCATGAGCTATATTTTGAAAGATCATGAGTTGAAATATACTATGATGGAGAAGCATGCTTTTGCAGTGGTCAAAGCTGTTAAGTAGTTTCGTTTTTATATCCTCAGCTCTCACTCCATGGTGTTGGTTCCAAGATACAACTGTTAAGTCAATCCTCACACAACAATAATTTGGATCCAAGAGAGGGAATTGGGTTGCTAAGGTCCAAGAGTATAACATTGATATCAAACCGACCAAGCTGGTTCGTGGAAAAGGTCTTTCTGAGCTCATTGTTGAAGGAGCTAAGCATGAATTATTGGAGAACAAAGTCGGCCTTCCTACCGTTCTTTTTCTTAGCTCGGTTGATGAATGGTATGCTGACATCACCCATTTTCTCACCTATGGGGAATGCCCCTCTCATTTAACTTCCAAAGAAAAGAGGACTGTTAAATTGAGGGTCAGTGCAATATGTATTGTGGGAAAACGCCTTGTTCTAAGCGTGGGTTAGATGGGAGATTTTTGAAGTGTGTGGACAAGATACAGCAAAGAAAGTTGCTCTACATCTTTTCACGATCAAGCATGTGGAGGGCAACTATTCATCAACAGTTACAGCTCATAAGATACTCCGTGGAGGATACTACTGGCCTTCCTTGTTCAAAGATGCATCCAAGTGGGTGGATAAATGTGAGGCTTGTGCAGACCTTTGTGGGAAGACCTAAATTGGCTTCTTTTCCTCTCAAGCCAGTTGTGATTGAGGAACCATTTCAACAGTGGGGGTTTGGACTTCATTGGTAACACCTTAATCCTGGTTTCTAGTGCTGGTCACACTCATGTACTGACTGCCACGGACTACTTCACCAAATGGGTGGAAGCTATTCCAGTTAAGAGCACTACTTCTGAAGTGGTATACAGCTTCATCAAAGAGAACATCTTGGTAAGGTATGGTGTACCTAATAAGATTGTAACAGATAATGCTTCGAATTTCTCTTCAGCTGAGATAATGGACTTCTGCTACGGATATGGCATCTCCCCTAGGCTCATTCTTAAGATTACTACCCTCAGGGAAACGGGCAAGCAGAATCCACTAACAAAAATCTGGTGACTATCATAAGGAAGTTAGTTAATGAGTCTCAACGAAACTGGCACAAGAAGCTCTACGATGCTCTTTGGGCAGATAGGGTTACACCAAAGAGAGCTATTGGAATGTCTCCTTTTCAAGTGGTATATGGAGTAGAAGCTCAACTAGCCAGTAGATAGTGGAACTGCCGGCCTTGCATCTAATGAAGGCCATTGAAGATACTAGTTTCAGTGATGCTTTGGATAAGAGAATTATGTACCTTCACAAACTGAATGAGGACAGATTGGTGGTTGCTGATAGGATATATATTCACACAACAAAAGGTAAAGGTCCTGTTTGATAAGAAATCTAGGTTCAGAGATTTCCAAGTTGGAGACACTGTGTTGCTATGGGATAAAAGGCATGAACCTCGTGGCAGCCATGGAAAGTTTGATTCCCTGTGGCTCCAGACCTTTCAAGATCAGACACTTTGCTGGTGCAGAATTCCTTTTATCTTGATTACATGGATGGTTCTTCTCTCCCACTTCCTTATAGTGGGCAGTATCTCAAGTTGTTCAAGTCCTAGGTGATTAGGGAGATCCCTTGTATATTCTGTACAGTGCTTTTTCTTTTGCATTTTGGCGTGTTTCCTTTCCTCCTTTTGTTTTGGTGTGTTGTCCTCTGTATTGGTCTGCTTTTGACTCCGTTGCCCCAAGGGATAAGGTACTGGTCTGCTTCCCCCTGAGTTTGTCTAAAGTTCTTGCCTTTTCTCATTCCTTGAATTTATGCCAAATCAATCCCCAGAAGGAGCCAGCTGTTGTCCACTCCAAACATATCCCTGCTCTGATGAAAGTAAAAAATTTCAAAATTTTGAGTTTAAGTGTTTTCTCTAATGTACCGAAGTTGTGAAAATTGAGAAAAGTCTGCAGTTTTTGGGTCATTTTGTATGTATTTCGGAGGCCTATCAGACATTTTTGCCCCGCGTGTCCCAAGTTCCGAAGTGCGCTCTGTTCCCTGATCGGCCGAAATCCCTGAAGTTGTTCCATTTTCGGGCCCGTCGGAACTTGTTCGTCCCAACTGTCCCAAAGTCAAAAGTGCGAGTTGTTCCAATTTCGGACCGAAACACCCGAACCGCGCTACTTTGTCGCGAACTGTTATTCCAAATGTCCCAAAGTTAATCGGGCAAGCTGTTCCATTTTCGGACCGATTCACTCCGAACCGCGTACTTTGTGAACTTCCATGTTCCAAATGTCCCAAAGTTAATCGGGCAAGCTATTCCATTTTCGGCTCGATTCGCCCGAATCGCGTACTTCGCGCATTTCATGTTCCAAGTGTCCCAAATCAAATCGGGCAAGCTGTTCCATTTTTGGCCCAATTCACGCTCGAACCGTGCCACATTCGCGCTTTCATGTCCCAATCTGTCCCAAGTTCAAATCGGGCATGCTCTGTCCTACCCGATTTTTCGGTCCGAAAGAACCCGAACCGCGTCCTTCGGAACATTTTCGTCCCGAGTGTCCCAAATCTTTTTCGTGACCCAGGTTGGAACCGTTATCGGCCGATTCGCCCCGAATCGCGCACTATCACGTCTTTCGATGTCTCACATGTCCCAAAATGCAAATTGTGCGAGTCTGTCTCCTTGTTTCTGGCACCGAAGCACCCGAACCGCGTACTTCGCACATTCGTCGTCCCAAATGTCCCAAGCGAACCAAATGCCATTTGTGCTTAGTCTTCTCCCTGCTCTCGCCCGAATCGGACCGAGCTTTCAAACTGTTGGATATGAATGCATTGCGCGTCTCACATTCTCAACGGCTCTATGACGAACCAAGCTGCCATTGCATTTCTTACATTTTTTCCATGCTATCCTTGCATGAACCCGTTGCAACCTATCTTCCCTGCAATTGTCTCCCTTTGAAGATCTAGATTCAGGAACAGGAACAAAGTTTCTCCGCTCGAGTCTGCCATTGAAGAAGCCAATATGAAGATCATCATTCTCAGGGACGAGTTTGATAAAGAGATCGACATCTCGACTTCGGTGATTTTTGACGCAGTCTACAGCCAACACGTCAGTCCTCGTGGCAGAGATATAGCCGAGGCGTTAAAGAAATTCTGACAATGGATTCTGAAGTCGGTGGGTCCCTCTCAGTGACTGGCTCAACTATCTTCTTCTCCTTGTTCTTTCTCCTCTCCCCTTTCTTTTTCCATTTTCTTTGTAATAGGTTTGAGGTATTGCGATTGGCGGTCCTTAACTGTTCTTGGTTAAATAAACGGTTACGGAGAGTAACTGATTTGTAAGCTATATAATGGCATTTCTGCACCATTCTAAAAAAGGAGGAAGAACTTGGCTTATTTTCCGAAAGTGTAAATAGATCATAAAGAAATCAATACATAAGGGCTTTCCATTCTTTGTCTATCTGATCTCCGTTATCTCTGAGCTTTCATTTATTTTCTTTGTGAAGATCATTTGTCTCCAGTTTGTTAGTCTTGCCGATTGGTGATCTTGTATAACCAAGAAGGAACTTTGTGTCCTTGATTAATGAATCTGTGTTACGTTAAGAAACTTTGTGTTCTGGCAGATGCTATTTACAGAACTTTGTGTCTTTAAATTCCATCTTTATTTGTTCGATACAAATGATCTTGTTTCAATTCACTGTGACTTCGCATACATAAAGAATTACTCTGTTATCTATAATTCTGCATGTTGCCTTTCTGCTCATTCTCGCCCTCTCATTTCCTCAGTCCTTTTGTAATTGATGACCTTCACAGAAAACACTTTCGTGGTATCCAAGTTTAACCAACAAATCATGTCCTGTACATTTGTAAATAAGTTCGTTTCTGAATAAGGGAACCTCTCCCGTTAAAGAGGAGGGACTTCTTGTCCCCTGACTGTTGCTCTTCATAAAAGTCCTATCTGACGACCAACATACTCAAAAGACCAATTTTTTTTACTCAACAATTTTTAAAACATTTAAATTCCAATAAAAACATAAATTTTTATGTAAGATATAGTTATAAAATGTATCAAATGAATTTGTAAAACATTGGGGAAGTGTTTTCTAATATATTTGAATAATGAGAGTACAAAACCACATCATCATAAAAATACAATAACCACCTGATAAGTCTTACGAATTTATGATGACTGTCATTGAAAATTATCATCATAAATTGCATATCTAAGCAAGTGAAAAATTACAACAATTTACAATTTCTAAAAAAACATCAAAATTACAAATAAAAATAATATTAAAATAACTCGCCAAAAACTGGCAAGTGATTGACGATTATTCACCAAAAAATCTATCTCCAGATTCTGGGGAGTACTCACACAGGAAAAATGGTAAATACTTGCCAGATAAAGTAGCTATGAATAAAACTATGTGACAAATCTAAAATAAACACCTCAAAATTAATACTATCAACACTTTTCAAATAAATAAATTAAGATAACTGTGTTAATTCTAATAATTTTTTATTAAACAAATTCATGTTTGTGTGCGCGTGCGCGTGCGCGTGTGCGGGTGGGTGTGTGTGTGTGTGTGTGTGTGTGTGTGTGAGAGAGAGAGAGAGAGAGAGAGAGAGAGAGTGAGTGAGTGATTCTTATTTCTCAAATAATGAAAAGAAAGAAAGGTATAAAGAACCTTTTAAAATCTTATATTTTTTAAGAGAGAAAATAAAGAAACGAGTTATATGTCATCTCATACTCTTAAATTATTTAGATGGAATTAAATAATATATACTAATTTTTAAATATCAAATTTAACATTTAGAACATAAATTAAAAAAAATTAAGTTTCAAATTCGTAGTGTTTTATTTTTGTCATTATGCTTATTAAATAAAAGTTAGTTTTAAATTTGACGTCTATTTAATTATTGCAAGATAAATTGTCTATTTAATTATTGTAAAATATATTCTCTATTTAATTATTATAGGGTAGATTTTTTTGTTTGGAGAAAACAAAATATGTGTAATTTATTTGTTTTTATAAAAAAAATTAAACTGAATGGAGCGCGATTAAACCCATAAACCTTTAATAAACAAAATCATATAACAAATCTAAAATAAACATCTCAAATTAATAGACATTAATAATTTTATATATAATAAAGTTATATTTTCAATAGGAGAAAATTAAAAAACCATCAATGATATTTATATGAAACTAAATAATATACTAACTAAAAAATATTAATATACCTAAATATAGGTTATATTAAAATTTAGAAAAGAAACAAAATATCAATTTCAAATTAGTGGTGTTTGCACATGCATCAGTATGCCGATACATGGAAATTTTTAGTACCGAATCTTCATTAATTCACAAATATTTTGGATTTCGAAATTTAGTTTTGGCAATTTTTAAGGGGTCGGCAACTTGCTATTTCACCTATATTTTATAGGTACAAGTTAATTTTAAGAGTCGTTCACCCAACATTTACACCAATAGCCAAAAATTTTAATTCAAATCGCCATTAGCGTGAAATTAAAATTTGTAAAATTCGCCTTCACACACACACACACACACACACACACACACACACACACACACACACACACACACACATATTACAATTTTTCTTCACAATTCATTTACCCATGTTCGTGGTCCTGTGGGCATTGACGATCAAGATCGAATACATATCGCAGCCCTCCAACATTAAAGGTATTCTAACAGTTAATATTTTATTCTATTGAAATTGTATATACTTCACTACTGGCCGGTGGCATACATTTATACAACTGGTTGGTAGCATTTTTTTACTGCCGACCAACAACATAAAAACATGCTACTAGTCGGTAGTATAAAAAAATGTTGTCGACCAATAGCATACAATATATGCTACTGGCCAATAGCAGAAAAATGACACCAATTGGTACGCCAGTAGCAAAAAAAATGCAACCGGCCGGTACCATATATGCTATTAGCCACTAGCAGAAAAAATGGAACCGGCTAGTAGCATAAAAAAATGCTACTGGTCGGTAGCATGAAAAGTTGTTTTCATCCGATAGCATGAAAAACTACTGCCGACCAGTAGTATGGAAAACTGTTATCAAGTTCAAATTAAAGGTCAAGAGCGCCCTAGGCAATAGTTTGAGTGGGAGCCCTCCTCAAAAAATTATTTAATATTTTTTTCCATAAAGTAAATAAATAAAATGTCTATATTTTTGTATTTTTACATTTACATCATGGTCATAATAAAATAATAATAAAAATATATTATTAAACTATCACGGAAGGATGAAAAATATTCTGTGGATGGAAAACATTAGTCATAAGAGATGCTCAGAATGTAAAAAATATAATATTTTATAAAAGGCTTCTTACAAGTCTGATTTAGCCATATCAAGTAGGTGACAGGAACTCTATCTTGAAATAAAGCACCATTTTTAGCAAAGAAACAAAAACGTTTATGTAGCTCCCATGGTTTTGTGAAGAGTCGTATTTGGACCAGGCCTACTGATTCCTCCATAACAAAATAATAAAAAAAATTCCCCAAAAAATTAAGAATAGAAAATCAAATACTTTTTTCCTTTAATTACACTCACCTCTACTAGATACACTAGAAACATTATAAAAATACATTAACCTTTTTGTAGAACAAATTACACACCTACATAATCTAGAGCTACATCAGAGAATGGGTAACAATACCAAAAAAAATCATATGTGCTTATAAATACGTGATATTCTCTTTTACTTTCAAAAATATTATAAAACTTGTTTACAGATAAATTATTTTAAATTTAAGTTCTAAAATTGATCGACAAAAAAGGAAATTTTTAGATTTAGGTGCCCCCTGACTGTTGGCGCCCTAGGCAACTGCCTAGTTTTCCTAAGGCTTAATCCCCCTCTGACTGTTATGTGTTGGTAGCATGATAAACAACTACTAGCCGGTATCATAAAAAAGAGTATGGGAATTGTTTTTCTTACACCATATTTTGTGAGGAAAAATTTCTCATCAAGACGATCATTTTAATTTCTAACATCAAAAAAATTCAAAAAATATATTTTTCCAATAAAAAACTAGTAAAAATTGCAATTATTCACAAAAATCACTTTTTTTATTTTTTTGTTTGCACCATATTTTGTGAGGACATATTTCTCTTTGAGACAGACGTTTAATTCTATTGTCAAAAAAATATTTTTTAAAAAATTACATATGTTTTTGGCCAACAACATATACTGTTACTCGACAATTGATATCGGTCAACACCATTATCAAATGATTCGTCATCCCGTTTGAAACCTGTTTCCTTAAAATCCACCATCATTTTGAAAGTCATTTTCATAGATGCACAACATAATATCTACAAAAAAAATTTGTGGGGGGGGTGTCTTAAAATTTACCCTGTTGTTGTCATGCAAATGTGCAGCAGGAAAATTTATAATTTGCAAGCATGACAATGATACCCCTGTGTCAAAATTTTCAAATTTTACCTTTCCAAGACACCCCATGTCTACTCATCCTCAACACCGGCCTTACCCAATCAGTCCAATGACCCTCCAGTGGATATCAACTCATTCCCCTATGTGAATTAAGAAATTCAAGTCAATCCCCCTATGTGATTTTAGGAGTTCTTGGAAAATGCCAATTTTAGGTAGTTTTTGGAAGGGCTACCACTGGCCTTCCCAGGACTGGTGCGACCCCCTAGAGCGGAACGAAAGAGAAAAATACAACATAGAGGTAAATTGAAAGTATAATAACATCAAAGAAATAATGTTGGAAGATTCAGGAAAGATTTAGAAGTTTTGGGGCAAATTCATCAAAAATTGGGTTCTCAGGCCTAGGCAATGCATAGGGCCAAAAAATCTATTGAGCTTCAGGAAGTGATTCTAGGAGATCTAGGAGTTAGGAGATAAAAAAGGCATCATTAGAAAGGTAATCCAGATATCTACAATATGGTGAAATCATATTTTTCACAACACCTAGGCATAATAGGTCAATATCTAGTTTTTCTCATGCTAAGTCAGGGAACCAGAACAAAAATTTGATTTTTCATGGCATAAATGGAGGAATAAAGAGATGAGACCCCAACCATTGGATTCGTAAGAAACTTTTCAGCCAATTTCATATTATTTTTTTCCCAAAAACTCCATCAAGAGCTCAATTTATCGCCGTCACAGGTTGTCCTCAAGATAAGAGTTCGGGAGTTAGTCAATTTTCTAAGTGGACATGTGTCAGCTCCAAGAGCCTAGCAAATTTTGGTGTCCCTTTCATCCCTTAAGAAAAGGGACATAGGGGATGGTAAAATGTTCCCATCCCTATTTTTCCCTCTGGTCACCCATGGGACCCTCCGTATCACCAGTTCAACTCCTAGGAGCTTGTTAGAGCCTATCCTCACAGTGCACAGATGATCGCCAAGTGTCGCAACTTGGCACGATTTGCAAACTGATGACCCTTTTTTTCCTTTGCAAAAATGACATCAAGGACATAAAATTTCACCCAACTCCATGAAGCTTTGGAAATTCCAAAAATTGTAAAAAAAACTAACTGTCGTGTTACTTCTCCATTGTTGCCTGTGAAACTCACTGCTGAGAGAAAATTGGAGAGAACTTACAAAAAACAATTGTTGCACTCTTTAAGCTCTGCCAAGTACTTTCCACATTGAAATATATAAGTCTCAAAAGAAAAAAATGGATCAAAACAATGAAGAACAAAGAGAAAACGAATATTTTTCTCTAGATAACCACAAAGTCTTCCAATTGAAAAATCTTCATATCTTGCAAAATACAAGTCGGATTGAGATGCCATATTTTGCAGACTTCCTCATTTTTCAAGACGATCAAGATGCAAAAAATGGGAGGTCAAATGGTTCCCTAAATCATTTATTCCAACAAAAACCTCGTTTCATGTCCTAGAGCCTCTCACATTCATCAGATTTCCCATCAATCCGGAAATGGAAACGAGCTAAAAACTTGCACATGGACTCCAAATGAAAAACCTATCACAATGGGGTTTATTTCATCACAATCAGAGATAAAAACTAGACCAACAAATTTGTATCTCCATTAATGGCCACCATGGAAACTCTAAGCCCAAAACCAATGTCAGGCAAAAAAATTAAAATTTTATTTCCAAACATTCTAGTAGGAAAAATCAAGTGAAATTCGGAGGATGTGACCGCGACAACGAGCCGAGTCTGAAAAAATATGTTTTGTCGCAAACCTAGCATTGGAAATAAACTTTCCAAAAATAGTAATTCTTCTTATACAAACTTGTTATGTTTGGAAATCCATCATCAAAAGCAGCTATGGTGAAGGCAGTGTGTACTGAAGATCGCCAGGAAGCTATAATGCTTGTCTGGAGTAGAAAATAGTGAAAATGAACACTTACTAAAAATAGTAAGCCCCCTATATGGGTGCTTACAAAAAATATTAATTCACCCCAAGAAGTGGTCAAGGCGAAGGCATTGTGCGCCAGAGTGAATGAGGGAATTCATCACATCAAAATGGTTGAGCAACGCTGAAAATAGTGGAAACGCCCACTTACTAAAAATAGTAAGTTCCCTATATGGGGACCTATTAAAAATTGTAAGTCATTCCAAGAAGTGGTCGAGGTGAAGGAGGATTTTAAAAAATAAGCATGCAAGGAGATAAATATTCAAGTTGGCAACATCGGTTGGAGTTCAGAGAGATTGATTATGACACTTACTAAAAATAGTAAGTTGTCTCTTACGCACTTCAAAACAGGTACCTGATCTTCAATGGGTGATTCCAGAGGCTCCGTAAGCAGTCAGGAGGAAAACAAATACTCATTAGAAAGCTAATAGAATCCTCTATAAGGTGGAATCATCAAGTTTTTAAAAAACTCTTGTCACGTTTTAGTGGAGCTCATTCTCCATAGGGATAATTAACAATCCTTATCAAAAAGGAGTAATTTCAAGTAGTTTTAGGAAGAATTAAAATATTATACCCATATCATTGATCTTTGAAGGATTTTTGGAGTCAAAATCATATAAAATTTCACCCAAAAATACCTCATAGAGCTCCGGCAATCTCAATTTCAAGTTCACTCTCCCGGTGGGTCAAATTCTTATATTTTGCCTCTCAAAAGTGCAAGGCGCATTTTTGTGCACCTCATGTCCCTTTGCAAAGGTGCAATGGGGACAATAAGATTCACCCATGAATAAATTTTTCTATATTTCTCCATTTGATCCCAAATTTTTTGCATCGCGTGCATATTCGCAACCCCCAGCTCTCCCTCCAGTTTCAGGTCTTAAAGTACAAAATCACGCCTCTGGGAACAAAGTGGGGTTTTTTGTCCCTCTCATCCCCTTAGTGTAGTAGGGAAAATAAAATGCACCCATTCATAAATTTTTCCCTACTGATCCTTTCGTCACGAAATTTTTACATTACGCACGTCTTGCCTTGCTCTATCACGCCCCGTGGTTCCTAGATCAAAATTTTCCACCTTCATGCACTTACTAAAAATAGCATGTGTCCATGACAAGGCATACTAAAGATATAAATTGGATAAAAATGGAAATGCAACATCAAAACAGGAGGATTGAAATGTTCTAAATGGTTTAAAGACATCAAGATCAATTCGGCATAGTCTTCCAGGAGTCAACATGAGTGGATTCTTCATCAGCCTAATGTTCTCTCTCTTCTCTCCCCCCTACTTTATCTCTCCTCCATGTTCTAATTCTTTGTTGGGGGTGCAATTTTTATATGTCCTTAATGAAATTAAAAATCAACTTTATGTTTCCAATGTAAAAGCCACCTTTATGTTATAAAAAGGGACTTAATATTCTCCTAGGAAGTTGAAAAGTTTTAAGTTGCTCAAGGACATATGAAAATTCATTAGGGGGGTATATTAAGAACCATTTCTCTTCCTATAAATTGTAAATCCATTCCCATTTCAAAGGGTTGGTGATTGATTTTGTAAACTCAAGAGTGCATTATACTTAGAGAGAACAATGAGATAGCCAATTCCTTCCATTTGCCCCTCACTATTTTTCCTCCATTCCCACACTATGTATAACTTTAATTGAAATGATAAGGAAGAATTTTATGTTTTCCAAGGTATATGAATGTGTGCATCTTTGTATACATGGTTTCCTCTAGCCAGTAGCATGGATATTTTGGTTTTTTCTTATCATAAATGTATGTGTTGAAATTTCTAACTAGTGTGTGCAGGAATTTGATTTTCTACCCGCAACATTAGTTCTCCTACTTCATATTCCCACTCTCTTTCCCGCTCTTAAGACAAATTCTTCTCTAGCAAGCGATTGCTAGCTTTTCCGCAAGGACAATGGAGTGTCCCTATTGGATCCCTGACCGCAAGGCCACCAGGAAAATCACCTTTACTCGTGCATGCAAATACGGGAGTTGCGATGTTTAAGTAGAGGGACTTCGATTCCCAGCATGTTCACAAAAAACCCACAAATTTTTCCACCCAACAAATTTTCTCTCCAATATTCTACATCTAGCTATTTCTCGTTATTCAAGTGCATCTGGAACAAGAGCCACCTAGGGCATGATTCTACACACACACATAACTACATGGAGTCTAAAATGCAGTGCAGTGCACGGATCATAAGTTAACTTAGTCAAGTGACCATCGGGTTCAGTCTGACTCCCCATTTGCATATTTTTATTTTTAGGATTTGATGTGTTTTGGGGTTTTGTAGGTGTTCTTTCTCTTTGTAGGTGTTCTTTCAATTAACAAGGAAATACAACAACTAACAGCGAGCTCCAATGAATACCTTACGACCCTGTAAAAATCATTTTATGAGGTTTTTTGCAGTCACAGGTGCCTAGAGAAGGTCCATGGCATCTAGGCACCCCTGACCCAATCCAGGTGCCCTAGTCCCGACATTCTCGATATCTGCATTTTTTTGGGTCTAGCTGTGACATTTTTTTTCTCGTTTCATCGGTTTTCCATCCTAGTACAACTTTGGGATCATTGCAAATCAGCTAAGTATCTTACCCTCTCTCTTGGACTTAGGGTTTCAAATTTATTAGCTTACTTTCTTGTTTCAAATATGTACTTTATTGCATATGTGTGTGTGTGTGCGCGCGCGCGCACGTGTGTGTGTGTGTGTGTGTGTGTGTGTGTGTGTGTGTGTGTGTGTGTGTGTGTGTGCGTGCGTGCGTGCGTGCGTGCGTGCGTGCGTGTGTGCGTGTGTGTGTGTGTATTTTCATTATTACTTAATTAGGATTTAGCAATATATATTTCAATATTTTTTAAATAAAAATAAACAACTCTAAAAAATCAAAGGCATTAAATTCATTGCATGCAGTTTACTTGCGAAATCAAACTACTTAACTACACAATCTATGACATTGTTTTGTTGGTGACATTCCAAGGTTATTTATGAGGACCTGTTGAGTCCCAAAAGATGTAAGTATGCTAAAGAAAATATACCGACCCCATAAGTAGGTCCAGGGACAAGTTTTGAGAGTGTAGAACAAGTGTTATTTGTCCCACACCTCTGAAAATTGATTCCAGAGAAAAAATCTGAAATTTTCCTAAAGAGAATGTGTCCACCACACTTGACAAGCCACAAAGATATGGTAAGATTAGACTAGTTGACCAAACACATAAATAAATTTAAATCAAAATTAAATAAACTTAATTAAATAATACAAATGTTCCAAATGAATGAAAAGACTCCATAAAACATAGAAAATAAATAACCTACATACTATTTAAAGGGTCACTTTACAACCCTGAGGTTCGATAACATGCATTGGGTGACCTTGTATTGGTTAGTAAGCCCCTACTGAGTTGGTCTCATTTATCCTTATTTGGGTATGAATGTATTTAGTTGTATATGCATGTTTCCCTCTGCAGACTCAACACATAGGTCATATCCGCCTAAAATATAATGTTATAAAATCAAATACGAGTATACCAAGAAACAAGAAAAGATATACAATCATGCATCAAACACATTCACATCACAGATAAAATTTCATAACATTCAAGAGCAACACGATTCCATATGTTCCATTTGTCCAAACTAAATTACCAAAATAATGAAGTCACACCCATTCAAATCACCATCAAGTATACATATAAACCAATAATCACCGTAGAGTTTAAGTTCAACATCAACAATAACAAGTTTTTAATTTCAAATATTGGCACTATGCCGCCAAAATAAGATGATAACGTCAACACAAAACTGCAGAATTAAGTTCGCAAGTATTGACACCTTGTGCCAATATAATAAGTATAATGAACCTAATGAATGAGATATGCCGACAAATCTAATATGAACAGTGTCGAAGAGGTGTGGGCACTACACATTGGGAGTGTTTCTTTATGCACAATTAAGCTGAAATTTGTTGTTTCTAAATTTTTTTTCAATGTTTAGGCTAGATTTTTTACTTTTGTTATGTAAAACCGCTATCCCATAAAATAAGTTACAAAGTAATTATGTTGATCTTTGTAATCTACAATTGCAGCCAAAGGGAGGTGGGAGACATGAGATGTCAAAAATAAATTCCAACCAACCTTAAACTTGGCGTCCATTTGAGTGTCATAGTGTAGATTTCTTTGCTCTGATAAAGAAATATAAATATCTCATTGGAGTTGAAAGTCAAAAATCTTCCCTTAAAGATTTTTTTGGGTCCAACATGGTGATGCAACTAGATTGAGCCCATCCATGACGAGTCAAAAGGAAATTTGTGGATCAAGTGATGGGGTTGTTAATGAATGTGAAAACCTTCAAAAGGTGAAACAAAAGTTCGCATACTCATACTTAGAAGACAAATTTTTCTTGACTTTACAAATACTCAATAACTTTTTAAAAAATTAAATTTCAATAAAAACATAAATGTTATGTAGAATATAGTTATAATATTTATTAAAAGAGTATGCAAAACATTTGGGAAGTGTTTTCTATTATATTTGAATAGAAATTGAGTACAAAATCACATCATCAATCAAATACAATAACCATGTGATAAGTCTTGTGAATTTACGATAATTATCATTGAAAATTATCGACACAAATTGCATATTTAAGTAACAAATTACAATAATCTGCAATCTCTTAAAAATTGTCAAAATTACAAATAAAAAAAATATTAAAATAATTTGTCAAAAACTCGTAAGTAATCAACAAAAAATAACGATCATTCGCCAAAAAAAAAATTGGCTCCACATTAGACAAGTACTCGCAGGTAGGAAAAAGTGGTGAGTGCTCGCCAAAAGTATTTCTCAAATAATGAAATGAATGCAAATGTATGAAGGACCTTTTAAGAAACACTATATGTCATCTCATATGAAATAAAAAAATTAAAGAAATACTATATGTCATCAAATACTCTTGAATTATTTATACGAAATTAAATAATATATATATTAATTTTACAATATTAATATACACAAATAAATATTAATACTAAATTTTAGAAAGAAATTTCAAAAAGTGATTTTCAAATTTGTAGTGTTTTATCCTTGTTATTATGCTTATTAAATAAATAGTCTCAAAATTGACGTATATTTAATTATTGTATGATAGAACAAATAGTTAATCTTAAACTTGACATCTATTTAATTATTGTAGAGTAGAACAAATAGTTAATCTGAAATTTGAGGTCTATTTAATTATTGTAAGGTAGATTGTCTATTTAATTATTATAAGGTAGATTTTTTTGTTTGAAGAAAGTTAAATATGTTTAATTTATTATTTTTTACCAAAAAATTGAATGAATGGAATGAAATTAAATCCATAGATCTTTAATAAAAAAAAATTATATAAAAAATCTAAAATAAACACCTCAAAATTAATACGAATTAATAATTTTTTAGATAAATATATTAAAAATAAATGTGTGTCTAATATCCTTTAAAAAGTTATATTTTTAATAGAAGAAAATTAAAAACCCATCATGATATTTATATGAAACTAAAAATTACACTAACTTAAAACTAGCAATCGCATGTGTACAATGCAATGTGAATGCCTAACAGTATATGTTATTTGTTTTAGAGGGATAGTTATTACTTTTGTAGTTGACGTTGATAATGGATATGATTGATTTTGTAAGTGTAGATATATAGATGAAGCATTACATTTAAAGGTTCTATTTCTACATTTCTAATTTGTTGCAAATTCGTACGTATACATTTGCATATCTTATATCACTAGTGGTTATGTTTTGCGGAGTAGGTTGTTCGAACTTAACATGAATACATGAAGACTTCCATACATGTGCAGATTTTATATCCTTAGTGCACGAATTACAAATCCCAATGAACAATGTTCAAAAATTAGCTATGAACAGAAAACAATATTATAGGAGCCCCTCTCCTACTACAGACCATCAGAGTACAAGTTCTGAAGAGGGACAAGATGTGCAACTAAAATAATTCATGTGAAACTATTTTTAAACATAACATTTCAGTAGTCTTCTTTCAATTATGTAAAATAGTATAATATTTAAATATAATATAAACGGTACGATTTGCAGGGAGATACAGGATCGTTTCTATAGATATTTTACATCTAAAACCAAAAACAACATTGTTAAATTCAAAATCAATCAAACTTCACCTCATCGATTTAAAAGTCGTAATTGTTATCTTACACCTACCAAAACCAGCCAACCAACTTGTATGAAATTAATATCTGAAAATGCCATATAAAAATCATATAATACCTTGTGTTTGATAATCAAAGCCATTATTGACATAACTACTACTTTTACCAAATTTCTCCAATACCTCTACCATGAATGGAACATTTAGTTTAATAATATAGCTTTTTAGTGCTTTGCCTTATATAACTCCTCTAGACTCCTAGGATCTCTGCCAACTTTTATGTATGTATCCATTGTAACCTCAAGATCCGGCATTCCAGTCATTCATGAACAGAGGTAACATAGATAATTTGAAATTGAAATTGAAATTAATGTCCACAAATAACCATAACAAGAACGTGTACATGGTGCATAACTATACATCCAAACCTGAGCTCAATATGCTCTCCTTTAAAAACTTGCAGCTTTTGAGGTCCATAAATACACCAATCTACTACAATTATAGCAGATTGGAATAAATTCATGCATGAAAAACAAAATTCTACTAACAACTGTCCCATATCACACAAATTTCATCTATAAATACACTATAAATACATACTCTACTTCTATTGTTGAGGATCAGAGTAAATCCATCCATAAATACATAAAATCCTTGCAATTGAAATTAGAAAAGAAGGAACTAAAGATGTACACTATGTGTACTCACCATATGCTCCCGGAGTACTTCAAAGTATACAACTCGCTCACAAGCGGGCGATCGAAATGGCTCTGAACTTTGTGCTTCCCTTTGCCGCTCTGGTCCATCAAGCTTAGCGTAAACAAAGCCCTAACGTCCGTTCCTTTGCTCACCAACGCCACGAACATAAAAACATACATTGAGTTGTCGTTAGGATTTTTGTCATCGAGGTAAAGATAAATTGCCCACTGGTACCCCCGCCACGCTAAACCTGACAATGTATTTAGCGTTGGATAGTGTTAGTGACCAGTATTTAAAGATTAATGCATGCAAAAGTTATAAAATAAAATTTAAAAATAGTAAAGCCAAAACAACATGCAAAATCAGAAAAGCAAAATTGTTAGAAAAGTAAAAAGTAAAATTGTTAAAAATAACAAAAGTAAAATTGTTAAAAATAACAAAACCGTCATTTAAACCGTCAAATTTGACAGTCTCATGAATGTCCGCAAAGCCCTTTCCTATAGGGGTAACGCCTTCGGTGTAAATATTAATATACCCAATATAGGTTATAATAATAATAATAATAATATTTTATAGTCCAGCCTGTTTTTGGGTCTACAAGCGGCTTATAGCATATGGGACTACCTCGTACTCACATGCGGGAGATAACTATTTTTGCTACAAACGAGGCGTACATACCCTATCAGGGGTTAAATTTGACGGCCGTTTAGACATTTTTCGTGATTTTAGACGTAAAATACTTGTAAATATTTTATCTAACCGTCACACGTGACTTGCACATTTAAAATGTGACCGTCAATTTTTATATAGGTTTGTATATAAATTATAAAAATATATGTAAATATATATCAAAAAAGATATAATAAATATAGAATAATTAGTAAAAAATAACATTATTTTGTGTTTTTGAAGAGCAGTATTAAAAAATTACCGTCCCCTGAAAATTGTTTGACAGGCATAGGTGGCCGTCAAATTTAACCCCTGAAAATACCCCCTGCAGGATTTCAACTCGTGACTTCTATTTCAAGAGCACATGTTCTTCACCATTATAGCAAAAATTGAAAATAATCAATTTCAAATTCGTGGTGTTTGCACACGCGTCACTACGCCGGTGAACCTTTTTTAAAACCATCTCGAAAGTTCCAGCGCTTTCAAGGAAACATCCAATTTCCGCGTGGTTTCGAGTCTCGCTAAGTTTCTTGCCTTCCAAGCAAAGTTTTTCCCCAAATCTCTTCCCCTTATATTTACACACATCCAGGAACGCATTCGTTGATAAGACGCCGAATAATTCAATTTCGTTAATCGTCTGAGCACAGAAAGAATCGAAATAGAAATAATAATGGCAGGAGGAACGCCTTTATTTCCGGATCTGGGGATGCACTGCAACGAAGAATCCTGCAAGCAGCTGGATTTTCTTCCATTCCACTGCGACGCCTGCAAAGGGGTTTTCTGCGCGGAGCACCGCAGTTTCAGAAACCACAATTGCCCCAAGGAAAACATGCGCGACAGGGTGGTCGTAATCTGCCCCCGACTGTTCGTCCCTCCGTGGAAAAGAAACAATTTGACGAGGAATCGTCCATGGCGCTCCGCAGGCACAGGGAATCGCGCGACTGCGACCCTGCCAGACAGAAGAAGCCGACGCCGTGCCCCGTCAAACGCTGCAAAGAAATTCTGTCATTTCAGAATACGTACGCCTGCAAATCGTGCGGGCGGAAGACGTGTATGAAGCACCGGTTTCCGTCGGACCACGCCTGCCACAGTGGATTTCTGTCTGCCTTGGAAAAAAGGCAGGGAAATAATCTCTGTGCAGCGGGCGCTTCGGCCGGCAAAATTGGGAGGCCGTCGGGCTCCCACCTCGTTCATGTGCGCTGACAATTTTAAATAGTAACGATTCTTAATAAAATTGTATCACTCTTCCCATTACAATTCTTTTCCTATGTTTGTGTTGTCATCAAATCTCCTGCACAAAAAACATGTACTATTGAAATTGAAACAATTATATTGATGAATCTTTTTAATTCTTCCATCTTTCATTACTATGTGATCTAAAAATATTGTGTTATAATGCAAACCTTAGAAGAAAAAAAAAAAAAAAAAAACCTTGAATAAATGCTCTTTCCCATTAACGGGAGGAGGGGGAATAAATCCTCTGATTATATATGTAATAGAATTGTTATAATTCTGAAAGGAGCTCTAACAATCAAGACAATAATTGATTATTAGAACCCCTCTCCTTAGTGGCTTCGCCCCTTTCCACTCCTTTCCACTCCTATTGAATTCGGCCCGAATGTTTGTCATTAGAGTGGCACCTAAAAGGGCCTCTTTAACATTTTCAAAATCCCCATAAATACATTTTAAAATGTCTACTAATAATATTTTTCCAAATCACATGTGACAATATTACCTATAACAATATTTGTTTAAACACCACATGAAAATTGAAACCAATTGTTTGTTTAAAAAAATTGGGTTTTAGACGATGATTGTAGAACTATATGCACTCATAAATAAAGAAGACTCAAGTTACAAATCACACACACACACATCCATTGTAGTAGGTTGCAATGCAAAATAACTTTGTAGTAGTACAATCATGGCATTTGGTAATGAGTTTATAATGACATATAATAATCTCTTTCTTTTAAAATCTTGTTTACACCTGTTGAGGAAATAAATACATGGTATATTTTTACTCCAAATGTATGGGAATGAACCTAACACACCATTTCAAGTAGATACTACATTGTGCTAGTTTCATAGAAGATTTGAATGTTTGATATGAATATCTGAAGTAGTCAACCAAATAATTGGTCATTTGTATAATTGTTTATATCATAGTCACCACTTGAAATAACACAATGAGTATGGTTGTGCCGAATTCAATAAGAATGGCGTCTTTAGGAATTGATTTTTTTATTATTTTGAAGATGCTTGTAGAACATAAAGGGAAAACTCTTTCAATTCAACTTCAAAGAAATTTTCCTAAGGAAGTGCCCCAAGATTCAATACGTTATAAAATAGTATGTGTAATAAGAAAATGAAAGAGGAAAATTTTTTATTACAATTTGAGAAATCAAAGTTGGAGGCACTATTTTTCAAGAGTGGTGAGGGAAACATACCCTTTTCTTAATATAAACCCTTTCTCGGTGCCAAATTGAAGTGTGGACAAGAAGATATATTATCTAAATATTCATATAAGAGACCATATCAACCCTTTGAACTTATATATAAGGAAACTTGTTTGGCATTACTCTTTTAAATGTTCATATGTATCAAAAAAGGATGCTAAGATATACAACATAAGGATTTCTTGGCCATATGGCTGAAGAAATTACGTAACATTGTTCTTTTATGTTACAAAAAGTTATTCCACCAAGAAACATATCTAAAAAAGGTCTTACTCTCAAGAAAATAACTCTTAAAAGTTTCCACTTGCGTGTTTCTTATGATAAGCATTTTGCTTGTCATATGGAAGAAACATTTAGCATCCCCTTCTGCCCAATGCACTTAAATGAATCCATAATATTTTTTCACCTTTCCATGTTGAGCCTATTTACTC
This sequence comes from Taxus chinensis, assembly GCA_019776745.2. Lineage (NCBI taxonomy): Eukaryota > Viridiplantae > Streptophyta > Pinopsida > Cupressales > Taxaceae > Taxus > Taxus chinensis. Next base: position 658,606,101 of record CM034155.1, on the reverse strand, counting down.
ATGGAACTTTTTTAGAACTATTATTTTCTTTCAACCCTACAAATCTAGAAATTCTACATTTTTTATTGGTGAGATTAACTCGTAGCAATCCTCCTTCACTGTAAAAAATAATATGCTTACCTTTGTGTATCTTCATATATAAACTCAAGAAAATAAGTTTTCCATCAATTTCTAGCAATCACAATGCCTTCTCAACTACAAGGAGTGTATATACACATAATCTTCACTTTACTAACACTTTTACTAATAAGGCATTGGCGATTTAATAATCTCCCTAAGTGTGTTTTTACACATACATCAGGAGCTTAGTGGACTAGTTTTATCACTTTGTGAGAGAAGTGTCATGGACCATCCTTATGACTAACTTGGTAGCACCTTCATTCATCCAATGGTTTGTTGATAAAATATTGAAACCTTGGTTTTTCCCATACAACATGAACATGTAATTTACATGTGGGATCAAATCTTGTTAATTTTATTTCCTTCAAAGAAAAGCTTCATTGAAATCTCTTTAACATATATAATATATTATATAGGGATTCTATTCATTTCAATTTGAACTCTATCAACAATCAGAAAAAAAATTAAATTACATTTTGAGTATCCTTTCTCACATAAAGAAAATTGGGAGGGACACCTTTTCTTACAGATTTGGGGATGTATTATAATTAAGAATCTAGGAAGAAATCATATTTCCTACCTTTTGTAAATCCTAGAAGGGGTGTGTGGGGCATTGAAATTTCAAAAAGCACAATTGTTTAATGCTTACATGTGGCATAGGGTAGTCATCATTTGCACCTTATGTTCCCCCTTTGTAGAGAAAGTGGTTTAAGAGGTACAACAAGGACATCATATAAAGTTCAAGCTCCATGAATCAAATAGGAGAAGGGAGTCAATATTGGTATACCTTATGTTTGGGTTTTCACACTGCCATGTAGATGTTACATAGGAACCCATAAATGACATCAACACATGGCCCTCAATCTTGTTAGTTTACAATTTTCATATTTGAAGGTATATGCGGAGGGAATGCCATATCTTGAATTGATTTAAGTTAATATGTTTTAAATGCATGAAAGAAGAGTTTGATCCAATAGTTGTCATGTGTTATTAATGCATTATAAATGGGGGATCTAGTAGTTGAGAATATAACATGTTATGATGTGATTAGATACTTTAATAGATTATTTGGTAAATATTGAATAATTATTAAATACTTTATAAGCATGTACTAGTAATGTACATTATAAATACGAGGTGTTGTGTAATCATGTACTATATCCAATATTGAACACCACTCGCCCATTGACTCATTTCCCTTATGAAAAATATGAGAGAAACATGGTGTTCTGCGTTCCTACATAGGTGGTGTGAATAAACCCTGAAATTGTGTTAATGGAACCCTCAATTAGAGGGTAAGTGTATTCAAATACTTTGAGGAAAGAGGTTCCTGAGTCTCTAACCATTTGGACCTCTATAAATATTTTATCTCTAATATCCTTATATATCTCCATTCTAGATAGATCCGGTGCATTTATTGAAAAATTATGCAAAGTTTGTCCATGCTTATATCTACAACACATAGAAAAGTGGGGGCCTTGGCATGCACACCATCTAAAGTAGATATTATGTTGTGACAAAATTGCATTGAATATTTTAATGTTTGATTTGAATATATGAAGAAGTCAACCAACTGATTAAACTAAAATGTGATATAGTCTAGCCTAATATGATGTTATAGGAGCAATAAAATAACTAAATAATGAAACAATGAAATACTGAAATAATACCTAAGAAAACTAAGAAATGAAATATAAAATCCTTAAGTACAAAGAGGGTTAGAAAGGCCTTAATTGATTTGCATATGTCACGAGACAATGTCACAGTGGAGACTGGCTGAAAAGGAGGAGGAAATCGTCACACATGAGCCAGGGAAAATAGGGATCTGGATTGTTTGGGTAGATTGGGGCACTTGAAGAAGGATGGGAGCACTTGGGGCACCCTCGTTTACGGAAATGACCAAGGAACCTCCTCTGAGGTGTTGTTGAGTGCTCACTTGTGTTTGCTTCCTATCGAGTGAATGTCGTTGTATGATCTCCAAATTACTAATAAACCTACAATAGAAGAATCACTTACAAAACCCCAGACAGAGCATAAAAAACCCTAAAAAAAGAAAGATGCATATGAAGTGGTCAAAGTGTCCTCAACGGCCATAATGGTGGACTTACTAAATGAGAATTGCACTACATCTTAAACCCAATGTAGTTCTAGGTGTGTGTGTGCAGAATTATGCCCTAGGTGCTCTTGTGCGAGTCGCACTTTATGAGTAGCGGTCAATAACTAGATGTAGAAAGCAAATAATGTGTGCATGGAATAGAATAAACTCCCCTCCTATGAAGTGGGGATGCAGATGAACCAACATTTGTCTCTTGTGATGGAGCTAGATGGATGCAAATGGAGTAGTATAATCCTTTGATGGATGCAACCTTAGGTGGTGATACTAGTACTTAGTGTTTGGTCCTTCATTATGGTCTAATAACTTTATATTTATATAGTTCTATTTCTTGAATTTCATAATTAACCCCAAAAAGGCCAACCACCAAAAATATAAGAAGCTCAAATGGATAGAAAGTGCCCAAAAGTGAGAGGAAAGTGCAAAGAGGATCAGGGCGTCCAAAGGGAATCAGGGCGCCCCAGTCAGAAATAGGGAAAACATAGTATAATAGTATAGACTGAGTAAGTACAGGTGAAAAATCAAAAGTAGCCACAGGAAACAATGCAAGATGGCCAAAGAAATGGGTTAGTTAGTACTCTTTTTCACTCAATAACCATATGAATAGTAGTATAAACCGAGACTAAATAATTACCCAAAGTGCGTGATTTAGTGTCAACATTTTCCCCCACTTTATGTTAGTGAGAAGAATGCTCAGTAATATAAATTAGATAGAGATGCATACCTGATATCCATGTAGAGTGATGTAGAAAACATGTCGAGGGACTAGACAAAACATGGAGTGACAAAAAGGTGAAGCATGCAAACTAAAGATGTAAAGGTGTAATAAGTGATAAGTGAACCTAGGTAGGAAGTGCGCATGTAGATATCAATGTGTGTGATGTTTTTCATGTTAGTATGATGTGTTTGATGTCGAGTAATGTTGTTATTGGTGTTTATTGCTTGCTTCCCATACGGACGGACCTACAAAAGAGAAGACGATCAAGTAGTCAAATATGCATTTATATGTGTAAACACGCATGTATATATGTAAAAAGCATGTAATGAAAGTATGAAAATGAAAAAGGAACATGTGCACCTGGTCCGTGATGAGAAAAAGGGTGTAGAAAGGATCTTGTACATGTTGATGAAGTGCAAGTTTTTTCGGCAATCTTACGCCACTGGTCGAAGAAGTGTAGGGAGGAAATTCTGATTTATTCTCCATCCTGTAACCGCTTCCCAAAACAAAAGAGATCTTTTTACCATCTGGTTTTTTTGCCGATCCGACGCCACTGGCCAAAGAAGTGTAGAGAGGAAGGTTTGGTTTATCCTCTAACCTGTAGCTACTCCCCAAAATGCTATGGAAAATATTCCCTGTAAAAGCCATTATGTATGTAGTTCTGTAGACTGCTTTGAACCCACTCACTGTGTAACCCATTGTGTAATGGAAAAAAAATGAAAATTCAACTGTATCGGTACTGAGTTGTGTAGTGTGTGTAAACCCAAATGATTCCCACCTCTTTGGGGTTGCAATGCGACGTCGCGGATAGGAGAATGCGTCCCAAAAGAGGACTAAACGCTGAAATGGAAATTGTGCCCTGCATGGGGGGTGCCCTACAGAGGGAATGTGCTTAGTAGAAACCAAGGCACATAAAAATAAGTGGCTAGGAAAATAAGTGTCAGTATGAAAAATCATACATGTAGAGAACAAGTATAAGCTACAAAGACAATGTCTAAGCTAGGATGAAAGTAAACACGTAAGAAACCAACATACACCATGAAAAATGGGTTGCAAACATGGTACATCACTCACAATGTTGCAAGACACTCAAGGCCATAGTAGCTACATATAAACAAGTAACTCTACACACAAAACAAAGCACAACACCCACATATAATGAGAAACAATGACAATCAAGTACAAACAAAGTAATAAATAATAATGGTAACAAGTAATTGAAATGATCCCCAAATGGATCTCTTTGCCTAAAATGAATTTTTCTCACTCACAAATAGTAAACAATATAATTGTTGAAAGCTATGGCAATAAAATTTGCGTAAATCTGATTTAAATAAAGGAAATGTGACTAGGGTTTGAATGAGAAACCAATGCAAATCACTCTCAAAAAATTATATTCTTTTCACAAACTGAATGCCATATTTTTAAAAGCAAAATATATGAAAATCAGAATTTATAGTTGCCAATACAACTCAGAAATCAGATCTAAAATCTGATTAATAAACAACCTAGAAACCCTCTAAAAACCACTCAGAAAATTATGAAACTATTGCACTTTAATTCATAAAAATTGGGAGATATTTGACAATAATTTTCAAATCTAAATAACTCATAAAACATGCCAAATCTGTCCCAAACTGGGTCGATCCAATAGAAGAAGTACTACTACAATTTATTCACCAAAATACCTTCAAATACACTATTGGAAATGCCTGAAAATCAAATTACAATCAATGGGAGTTTCTGAGTGAAAAACCCTCTCAAACTCATGGGGTTTTTGTCCACAAGGGGTTTCGTCCTTGGAATTTTTACAAAAGCTAAGATCTCAATGCAAGAGAAAATATCATATAAATTTTTTGGATGATCTCTACACAAGTCGACCTCTCCTTATAAAGGAGAAATGGCCCCAAATGACCTCTAAATCGGCCAATCAAATCACAATGATTTTCCCTATGCAAGCTTTTAATATTTTCCCGTACTAAATGTTTTTCCCAACAAATTTTTCCCTCCTAATGCAAGTTACATTTTTATAGGGGAAAAACATTAATTAAATATATTTTTATCCTCCCTAAACATCATTATTCCCCTTTAGCCCAAGTCACCATTATCCTTTCTAGGAAGAATATAATATAATAAATCCCTTTACAATGATATTTTCCCCTCAAGGCAAATCGTATTTACCATAGAGATTATAATTTATTTCTATTAAGCCAAATAAATTAATATAATTGCTTTGATAATTTTATTTTATTTTTTATAGCAATTTATAATAATTTATTGTGACTTAAGTCACCCTTATATTTTTCCTTTGGTTGTCATGTTGAAAAAATAGGCCAAAGATCTTTGATTGGGAAAAGGGGACATTACAGTCCTCTCTTTCCAAAAATTGCTTTCCCTTAAGCAATTCTGATCTTGTTTTGTCCAAGTGTCATGCACAAGAGACAAAACATTCTGAAATGATTCACAAGCTTGACACCCGTACTTGTCAAGTGCGTTAAGACTTGTCCCCATATATCTTCCACAAGATGCTCACATACATGTACTTGGAGCAATTATTCAACAAAATCCAAAATGAAGACTTCATCTTTTACCATATCATGTATCTCATGATGAAAATAAATTGTAATAGGTAGCAATAAATAAGACACACTATTGTGATCTTCATACCTTGGAGTATCCTTGTCAAGCTTGGTCTTCAAAATGGCTTTACTCTGCTGCACCACAATCTGAGTATTCATGTCTACAATGGGCTGAATATTATGAGTCAGCTGTTGCAATACTCTCCCTCTTTCTTTTTGTTGACCTATGCGGTGAACTTGTTATTTTACAATGGCATGATGTCATTACTGATTTGTTTGAGAAAAACAACATTATGTCTCTTCATTCTCATGAGATAGGAGCTTTTGATCATGAGAAAACATATGAGATGATATCAACCATTGATGGAAGCCCTACACCACTAGCTATACATGAAAAATATCAAGCATAGGAGGACTGATTTTGTAATGTAACTGATTCTTCTTCAACCATCACCTGCTTTCCTTTAATGTTGGAGTCATCATGAAGTGTCATGTGGTCCATATATTTTTCTATAGGATCAATTGTATGTTGGTCACTAACTACTGCAAAATCATTGTAAATATTTCTAGACACTTCACCTGTAGAGATCTCTTGTTTATCCTCCTTTTGTTTTGTGATGTATACCTCTTAGGAATGGATGCCATATACCAAACTAACCTATCTATGGTTGCAGTGTGTGAAAGCAATTTATGAAGCCCCTCTAATTCTTTCATCATGACATTTAACCGCTTCCTGAGAATAACCATGTTGATCAAATGTAAACCAAATCAAACTGACTTGTGCATTGCTGATTTCACATCTAATGAATGCCACCATTCAAACTAACCCTCCAGGCAGGAGGAGCATTTCTCTGAGACCACTAAAATGATCTCCAAATGGATCTCTTTTCCCAAAATGAATTTTTTCTCACTCACAAATAGTAAGATATCATTTTTGAAAGCTATGGCAATAAAATTAGGGTAAATCTAATTTAAATAGATGAATTGTGACTAGGGTTTGGATGAGAAACCAATGCAAATTACTCTCAAAAAATTATTTGATTTTCACAAACAAATTGCCATATTTTTAGAATCCAAAATATATGAAAATCATAATTTATTATTGCCAATACAACTCAGAAATCAGATCTGAAATCTGATTAATAAACTACCTGGAAATAGTAGTTACCTTTGACCCCTGTGGTTAATAACCCTAGCGTTTCATTTGGGGATGAAGTCCTCGATTCAGAATGTTTCTACCTAGAGCATGCCCTGATAGGGAGATTCAGCGGGCTCTGGCCAAACCTAGCTACCCTTCATGACTAGATTACAAAGCACTGGATACCGATTCTATCTAGTAAGTTAGAGCTTTATCCATGTGTGAAAGGTACATTTTATTGTTGTTTTTTCCTCAATTAGGGATAAGGAAGTCATAGCTAAAAAAATCTGGGCTTTGCAATCCCACTACCTGGTTTTGAAACCCTGGTTCCCGTCTTTTAACCCAATCACTGAATCCTTTTCCTGCAAACCAGTCTGGATTAGACTACCCCATTTACCGCTCCAATTCTGGGACCGTACTTGTCTAACTGCTATTGGAAATACTTTGGGTCATACCCTTTTCATTGACCCCCAAACCACTGATTTCACGCACACAACCTTTGCTAGAATCCTTGTTGAGCTGGACACATCCAAAAATCTACTTGCAAATATAGAGCGTATAGTCCAAAATAGAACTTGGACACAATCATTAGATTATGAAGGCTTTCCCTTTAGGTGTAGAAAGTGTTTTGCTACCAGGCACAACGCTAATGTTTGCGGAGTAGAAAAGAGAAAAAATGGAAAAAACAACTGGTGGAAAAATGCCCTTCCTGAACACCTGATTTTCGAAGCCAAAGAGGAGTCAATTACAGATACTGAAGATGATTTTGTCTTGGAAACCCCTCTTTCAGAAATTCCAGTTGTTGAATGTGCCAAAGAATCTCATTCCGTTGGTGAAAGAAAGAAAGATACAAAAGAAGATAATGAATCTGTTGTCCCAGTTGGATCTATGGAGGATAAGGAAAATGCACCTCCTTTTTTCAATCCTCTAATTGCAGAGGCTTCTACAGGATGGATTACGGTGCATAAAAATAAAAAACTTTTCTCCAAGAATACCGCTTCTCTGCCTTGCTAGTTTCCTGGTGCTGCTCGGCTGATCATCAATGCTTCACTTTCTTTGTCGAGCAACAGTTGTTTGATCGGTGTAAACCAGTTGTTTTTATGTTTGATTTGTTGTTGGTCTTGGGTTTTTTTCTGTGCAGGTTTTTTCCTACTTTTGCTCTTGTTCTTGTTCATTGGGCCTTATTTGTTCACATCTGGCTTTTTGAGCCTTCTTGTATAAGGGTATAGTCCCTTTCAAAAAACTATTTTCCCTTAATAAATAAATAAATAAACTGCCTGGAAACCCTCTAAAAACCACTAAGAAAATTATGAAACTGTTGCACTTCAATTCATAAAAATTGGGAGGTATTTGACAATAATTTTCAGATCTAAATACCTCATAAAACATGCCAAATATGTCACAAAATGGGTCGATCAAATAGAAGAAATATTGCTGCAATATATTCACCAAAAACCTTCAAAGACACAATTGGGAATGACTTAAAACCATATTACAATCGATGGGAATTTCTGAGTGAAAACCCCTCTCAAACTCTTGGGGTTTCCGTCCACAAGAGGTAGAAGAATTCACAAGGGGTTTCCTCCTTGGAATTTTTGCAAAAGCTAAGAGCTCAATGCAAGAGAAAAAATCATATAAAATTTTTGGATGATCTCTACACAAGTCGACCTCTCCTTATAAATGAGAAATGGCCCCAAATGACCTCTAAATCGGCCAATCAAATCACAATGTTTTTCCCTATGCAAGCATTTAATATTTTCCCAAAAAAAAATTCCCTCCTAATGAAAGTTGCATTTTTCTAGGGGAAAAACATTAATTAAATATATTTTTATCCTCTCTAAACTTCCTTATTCCCCTTTGGCCCAAGTCGCCATTATCCTTTCTAGGAAAAATAAAATATAATAAATCCCTTTACAATGATATTTGCCCCTCAAGGAAAATCGTATTTACTATAGGGATTATAATTTATTTTTATTAAGTCAAATAAATTAAAATAAGTGCTTTAATAATTTTTATTTTATTTTTTATAGCACTTTATAATAATTTATTGTGACTTAAGTTACCCTTATATTTTTCCTTTGGCCGTCGGGTTGAAAAAATAGGCCAAAAGTCTTCGATTGGGAAAAGGGGACATTATAGTACTCCCTTCCAAAATTTGTTTGCCATCAATCAATTCTGATCTTGTTTTGTCCAAGTGTCATGCACAAGAAACAAAACATGTTGAAATGATTCGCAAGCCTAGCACCCATACTTGTCAAGTGAGCTAAGACTTTTCCTCATATATCTTCCATAAGATGCTCACATAAATGTACTTTGAGCAATGGCTCAACAAAATCCAAAATGAAGACTTCATCTTTTACAATATCATGCATCTCATGATGAAAATAAATTGGAGTAGGAAGCAATAAATAAGACACACTATTGGGCTCTTCATACCTTAAAGTATCCTCATCAACCTTGATCTTAAAAATGGCTTGACTCTGCTGCACCAAAATCTGAGTATTCATGTCTATAATGGGCTAAATATTATGAGTCAACTGCTACAATACTCTCCTTCTTTCTTTTTTCTGACCTATGTGGTGAACTTGTTATTTGGCGTGTTGAAAATGTTGGTTTGCAAGGGAAGCCACTAACCTAGCCTCTTTGGATTTTTGTAACCATCCCTCATTCATTTTCTCGGAGCTTGCTACCTCTTCGATGCCAAAATATACAAAATCAGTCCTCCTATGCTTGATATTTTAATGTATAGCTAATGGTGTAGGGATTCCATCAATGGTTGATATCATCTCATATGTTTTCTCATGATCAAAAGCTCCTATCTCATGAGAATGAAGAGACATAATTTTGTTGTTCTCAAATAAATCAGTAATGACATGATGTCATTGTAAAATGTCACCTCCAACATGTGTAGTCAAAACACTAGTGGTTGCTCCACTAAGTGACAGATCAACTGCTATATCTTGGACCTTCAAATCACAATCTGATTCTTCACCATGACAAGATGAAGCAATTCTATACTCACCTAATGAAGCATCATAAGAAACCATATCTTCATGTAGCTTCTCTAATGTAACTGATTCTTCTTCAACCATCACTTGCTTTCCTTCAATCTTCGAGTCATCAAGAAGTGTCACGTGTTCCATATCTTTTTCTATATGATCAGTATGTTGGTCACTAACTACTACAAAATCATTTTAAATATTTCAAGACACTTCACCTATAGATATATCTTGTTTCTCCTCCTTTTTATTTTTTGATGTAGACCTCTTAGGAATGGATGTCATATACTAGACTAACCTATCTATGGTTGTAGGGTGTGAAATCAATTTATTAAGCTCCTCCAATTCTTTCATCATGACATTTAACTACTTCCTGAGAATAGCCACACAGATCAACAATAAACCAAATCAAAATGTCTTGTGCGTAGGGAAAATACATTTGTCCCATGAGCTTTTGTATTTTTGTATGCTCTCTTTGCTCCCTTAGTGCAAGTCATCATTTCTCCATAGGGAGGATACAAAAATAATGTGGCCTTTTATCCTTTCTAAATTTCCATTGCTCCTCCTCAAGGAAAGTCACCATTTCACCTAGGATGGATAACAAATTATATTTGGGCCTTTTTCCATTCTAGATTTAAAAATTAATAAGTCATATAAATTATTAGAAGTGCTCTATTTTTTCTGCCCAAATGGATCTCTTTGCCCAAATGAATTTTTCTCACTCAAAAATAGTAAGATATAATTTTTGAAAACTATGACAATAAAATTAGGGTAAATGTGAATTAAATAGAGGAAATGCGACTAAGGTTTAGATGAGAAACCAATGCAAATCACCATCAAATTATTATATTCTTTTCACAAATTGATTGCCATATTTTTAGAAGCCAAAATATATGAAAATTAGAATTTATAGTTGCCAATACAACTCAAAAATCAAATCTGAAATCTGATAAATAAACTACCTGGAAACCCTCTAAAAACTACTCAGAAAATTATGAAACTAATGCACTTTAATTCATAAAAATTGGGAGATATTTGGCAATAATTTTCAGATCTAAATACATCATAAAACATGCCAAATCTATCCCAAACGGGGTCGATCCAATAGTATAAATATTGCTGCAATTTATTCACCAAAATACCTTCAAAGACACTGCTAGAAATGAAAATCAAATTACAATCAATGGGAATTTCTAAGTGAAAACCCCTCTCAAACTCTTGGGGTTTTCATCCACAAGAGGTATAATTCTCAATGGGTTTCATCCTTGGAACTATTGCAAATGCCGAGAGCTCAATGCAAGACAAAAATATCATATAAAATTTATGGATGTCTTACAAGTAAGCCGACCTCTCCTTATATAGGAAAAGAGACCTAAAACAAGCATATTCTCCTCCAATCATCATTCATAATTCTCCCTATGCATTCATTTAATATTTTCCCATATTAAATACTTTTCCTAACAACATTTCCCTCCTAGTGCAAATCAAATTTCTCTAGGGAGAATACATAAATTAATTATGTTTTTATCTTTCCTAAGCTTCATTACTCTTCTTTGGCCTAAGTCGCCATTATCCTATCTAGAAAGAATAAAATATAATAAAATCCCTTAACAATGATATTTTCCCTTCAAGGCAAATTGTATTTACCATAGGGATTATCATTTATTTTTAGTAAGCCAAATAAATGTTGTTGCAAATCAGTAGCACCCCCTGGATGTTGATCAAATTTCTAGTTTGATCATACTAGCATCCAGTGTGATTGCACAACATTGAATCCTTTCCCCAAGTGTGGGACTTGCAAAATGAGAAAGGAATCTCCAGTTTAGAGGTTGGTTCCTCAATTCCTCTGGTCAGATTTATCACTTACAAGTTGTAGAGGTCTATATTCCTAACCCTACCCTAAATTCCAAAGGAGACAGAGATAGAGAATGCAAAAAAGCTAAAACTAATGCTAATAGGTGATGCACCAAAGGAGTGGTGAGCATTTTTTACTTCTGCAGATTGACACAGTCCATAAAAATGCAGCAAAGAACCTCATGCACAAACTGATAATTGTAATGAAGGATCAGAAATTAACCAAACAACACAGGCAGAGGATGAAAACTAATCACAGAGGCTGTATTGTTATTTTAATCATCAAAATCACTTGCATTACAACACCTGAGAGGAAAAATAAAGTTGCAGCTCTTAGAAAAGGTCTGATATTCCACCAAAATCACTTCCAAGGTGAGAAAGGGGACCTGCAATACACAAAAAATGTTCAACCCTTTGAAAATGAGCCAAATCTGGCTTTTAAAGTGCAAGGGACGAGCCCAGGAGAGAGAAACGCGGGAAAACATAGAAGGGATTCAACCATTGACCAAAACACATTCAAAACAGCATGGGCATCCTTACAGACCCATCCCCTGACATTTTTAGCCATGCTGGGAGAGAATGCGAGCCATTCTTCATTAAAAATGGTGGTTGAAACGTCATTTCTGCTCATCACCACGTGCCAAAGACATTTTTCAATTTTCTCTCTCCAAACTCCATCAAAATGAAAAATTGACCCTAGAATCTTGTAGATAATTTCACCATATTTCCATTGATATAAAGAACACAAAAAACTGAGCTCTGCATCGAAAGTTATGGCCATTTCAAATTTTAGGGCAAAAACAGGGCCAAATCGGGTCGGCGGGAATTTTTTTTTGAATTTTTACCCTTTTTTGCATTTGGGAAAATTTTCCAAAATTTCCCCATGCTCCGCCACTCTAGGTGCCACGTGGCGGCATCTCATTGGCCGCGGGCCTTTCAGGGGAAAATTTTCCCAAAAAACTCCGCCGAGCCATAACTTCAAAAATACATGGAGTTAGGAGGAAAACTTTACCTTTCTGGAAAGCTGAGAAAGAGCTCTATCCAATGGTGCCATTTCCAGAAGGTTTTGAGTGCCTAAAAAGCAAAATATTATGACTGAGGCACAAGAGAGGGGAGAATGGAAGGAGTTAGCCACAAAAAATGAGCAGGGGCACATTTTGGATAACAATTTTGGCGACTCAGAGGGGTCATCTGCCTGCTGGATGAAATTACCAGTTGCCTGAAACAATCCATTGGGCATGGAGTCATTAAATTCTCTGTTTGGTACCCCAACTGACTAGAACGTTGCAAGGAGGAACATGGAATATCACCTGATGGAGCAAGGCCTGCAAACACATTCCCAGGAATAGCAAGCCTGTGCCAAAGCACTTAGGGAAAGCAAAACTAACCTACAACAAAACAATGTGCACAAGCACTTGGAGGAATGAAAACCTAAGCTAATATTTACAAGGTGGAGAATTTCCCTTTAGTAGCAATGCTTTAGATGGATCCCATTGACTGGAATCTGTAGTTCTTCGCCATCCAATGAAGACAATTGGAAGGCATTGCTGTCCTTACACTTTGTGACCATGTATGGGCCACTCCAAATGGCATCAAATTTTGAATGCCTTCCCGGTTTTGCTCTGTCTGCATCCCATTTTAACACTAGATCTCCAACTTGGAAGGATCTATTCTTGGCCTTTCTATCAAAGGTCTTCTTTATCAAAGCCTGATCCTTCTCCATTGCTTGGGATGCCTGATTTCTGATTTCTTGGAGCTCCATCAATTCTACATATCTAACCTCCATGGGCTCAAACTCCAACAACTCCAACTGTTTCATGAGTTCCAATGTTGGCAACTCAAGAGACATGGGTAAAATTTCCTCTCTCCCATAAACAAGCTTGAATGGAGAGTTACCTGTAGATCTCTTGGGAGTTATCCTATCAGCCCATAAAGCTGATTTCAATTTAGTATGCCAAGACCTCTGATTTTCATCAAGAGTCCTCTTAATGATCTTCAACAAGTTCTTGTTTGTAGACTCAGCCTGGCCATTACCCTGGGGGTAATAGTTTGATGAAGTACTTAGGTAGATCCCATTCTTGACAGCCCATTCAGTCACCTTGGACCCGATGAATGCCAATGCATTATCTGATATTATTGTAGCAGGTACACCAAATCTGGTTGCTATTCCCTCATAGAAGTCTAGGATGCTAGATTCATTTGCTTCCTTGAGTGCTACTGCTTCAGTCCACTTAGTGAAGTAATCTGTGGCTGTTAAAATCCACTTGTGCCCTTGGCTTGAATTGGGATTAATGACTCCAATGAAGTCTAAACCCCATTGCATGAATGGCTGGTCAACTGAAATTGGATGCAATGGAAGGGCAGCTAGCCTCTCTTTACCTGTGAAGAATGCACAATTCTTGCACCTCTTGATCCATGCATAACAATCATTGAAAATCTTGGGCCAATAATAGCCAGCCCTCATGATCTTTAGAGCTGTCACTCTTGGTGCAAAATGACCACCAGCTGGTCCACCATGGAACTCTTCCAACATCCTATGAATCTGATTTGTACCAATGCATCTCAGCAGTACTCCATTCACATCTCTTTTGAACAAGACACCATCAACAAGGGCATATGGGACAGCCTGCAATCTGAAGTGTCTTCTTTGGGTCTTGTTCATCTCTGGAGGGCATAGGCCTGTGCTTAGGAAGTGCATTATACTTTGGGTCCAGCAAGGAGTGGGGACACCATTATTTTCCTCTTGAGTGCTTCCTTGCTCATGGCTGTCTTGCAACTTCAAAACAGTCTCTTTCTCATTGCATGCTTCCTTTTGCTTGCTCAAAATCAGCTGCTCACACAGTCCTTTTCCTCTGACCAACTTGGTGACCTTGATCTCTATGTCATACTCCATGACACGAGTAATCCAACCTGCTCTCTTTTCATTCAAGTCTTTGTTGAGGAGGAAGTCTTTAACTCCCGCATGAGAAACCAACAATTGGACCTTATTGTTTGAAACTAGATGCTTGAATTTCTTCAAGCTCCTGATTACTGCAAGAACATGCTTCTCAATGAAAGAATATCTCACCTCATAGTCCTCCAGGCTTTGGCTGAAGAAAGCAATTGGCTGCTCATCATTGTCCTTGTTCTGCTGTACCAAAATTGCAGAGATAGTATCATCACCCCCAAATGCATAGAGGATGAAATCCTTGGAGAAATCCAGGGTTGATGAGAGCTGGGGCTTGAGAGATGGCTTCTTTGGTTGCTTCAAAACTCTCCTTGCCTTCTGCTGTCCATTTGAAAGCCATGCTTTTCTTTAACATCTTGGTGATGGGCTTGACAAGGGCTGCAAAATCTGGGACAAACCTCCGAACAAAATTTATTCTCCCCAAGAAACTCTGGAGGGCCTTCTTGTGGCTTGGCAATGGTAGTGCTCTTATGGCTTCAACTCTTTCTGGATCAATTGCTAATCCTTCTTTGGAGACAATGTGACCAAGGAGCTTTCCTTCATGAGCTAAGAAAATACATTTTTTAGGATTCAAGGAGACTCCAAATCTTCTGCACCTTTGGAACACTTGTCTCAAATGAGAGAGGTGGTCTGCTGTATTTTTTGAAAAAATAGTGATATCATCAAGATATATCAGCACTATGTTGTTAATCAAACCTTTGAACGCCATGTCCATTGCTCTTTGGAAGGTAGCTCTGGCGTTGGACAGCCCAAATGGCATTTTCCTGTATGCATAAGTTCCCCATTTAGTTGTAAAGGTTGTCTTGAACTGATCTTCTTCCTTCACCATAATCTGATTATACCCTGAATAGCCATCAAGTAGTGAAAACCTCTCAGAGCCAGCAACAACTTGTAAAATCTGCTCCATGGAAGGAAGTGGATAATGATCCTTGAGAGATGCTCTATTCAAATCTCTGAAGTCAACACACAATCTGATTTCCCCACTCTTCTTTCTGACCGGAACCAAGTTGGCAACCCAACTAGAATGCTTGATAGGGAATATGATTCTTGATTCTATCAACTTATTCAATTCTTTTCTCATGAGAGGCTCCATGTGGGGGTTGACTGGCCTTTGTTTCTGCCTGATGGGCTTAGTATTTGGATCCAATTCAATGGTGTGTTGAGCTAACTCGGGATTGAAACCTTTCAAATCTTCATAGCTCCAAGCAAACACATCAGAGAATTCTTGACAAAGTTGTATGAACTCATACCTTTCTTGCTCAGTTGTCATCTTGCCAATTTGGAGTGATTTGCCTTCTTCTACCGAGATGGACACTGAATCTTCCCCCTTAACTTGGATGTTTGCTTTCTCCTTCCTAAACTGATCATTAGGATTGAAAATGGACTCCAAAGTAATAAGTCCCTTTGGTAGTTTGTTGGTTCTCAGCTGCACCACTTGGTCACCATACTGCTGCTCTAACTTTTCCTGATTTTTGGCTGAGAACTCAGCCTCTTCTTGCAAGAAATGGATGATTTGTTGATCATTTTCAAACACTTGCCAACTTACATTGTTATCTGGCACTGAAGGCCTCACAATCACATGGATGTTTGGTTGTACCTTGTCTTTTTGAATGCTTTCAACAATGTCAAAGGCTGCCCCAACTGCTGCAAGCCTGTCAGCAGCTTGGTTCTCTTTTCTAGGAATGGATTTTATGCTAAAGCCCTCAAAATCTTCAATGAGGTCCCACACCCTGTTCTTGTAGCACTTGAGCAGATTATTCTTGACAGCATGCTGCCCCTTAACTTGGTTGACAATCAACTCACTGTCACCAAAGACTTGCAAGTTCTTTATCCCTCTTTTGATTGACCAATGCAGTCCTTGCACCAAGGCTTCATATTCAGCAGTGTTATTAGAGCATGCAAACTGAAATCTAAAAGCTGAATAATACTTAACTCCTTGAGGTGAAACCAACATGGCTCCCCCTCCTGCACCTTGTCTACTCCTTGATCCATCAAAAAACAACTGCCATACCTCATTTTCATCCTTGTGGTCTGGCTTGGTGATGCTAGGAATAGGCTGATTTTCTTCATGCATGCAATAGACTCCTAGCTCAGATTCTTCTATTTCTTGATAAGGATCAAAAGCATGCACCTTGCTTGCCCATTCATCAAGAGTTAAATCTGGGATACTTCCTACCTTGGTGTCAGCTTCATCAGTGCTTGGATAATCTTCTTGATCAAACGCTGAACAATTGGTATTGATCTGACTTGGAGTGTAAGGCTCAATGTGAAAGTTTGCAATAGGTTTAGACCTGATTGTGGCTTTGGTTCCATATCTTGTTCTGAACAACATGTGTGACCAATCAGCAGACAAGTAACCTCCAATCTTAGCTGTGAAATCCCTTGACAAACATAGGGCAAAGAGTGGTGGAAGGTCTATTACTGAGACATCTTGCAAAACAACCACGTTGGGACAGGCATGCAAAGTAAGACTCAAGTTTTTAATCACTCCAACTGTTGTTACTGCTGTCCCATCCAATTGTACCACCCCTTTGGATATGGTTTCATACTGAATTCCCAACTGATCAGCTATTTGCTTGGGCATTACTGAACTACTTGCCCCGGAATCAATCATGCAATTGTGTACTAATTGGTTCCCAATGATCAATGAAACATAGAATGGAGGGGGCTTCAACATCTTACCTTGCTGTCCTCCATGATTCCCCTCAGGCTGGGCAGCATTTGTGAGCACCTTCTCTTGCATTTGGACTTGTTGATTTGAAGTTGACCAGTCCTTCATGGCAGCTTGTAGCAAATCTCTTTGGCCTGGGATAGATAGTGATTCCCACATTGATATGTTTACATTTGTCTTCTTCATCTAATCAATGATATTGAATGGGGATGAAGTATCCTTTTTCTGTCCCTTGGCCTGCACATTCATCCCTTGTATATGGGCAGCAACAACTGGCATTTGAGTTGGCCTAGGAACTGTTTTAGGTAGTCCTTGTGTGCTTGGGATTGCATTTTGCTTGCCAATAGTTTGTGGAGTGACAGAAGGTCATGAATTACTTGGGGCCAATGGTTGTTCTTCACCCAAATTTCTCCTCTTTGACCTTGTGTTGGCTGCAACACTTTGGGAAACTGTCTGGTTCATGCCACAAAAATCTTCTGCCTGCCAGTTTACAAGTGTGGTATCATTTGGAGCTGATTGCTGCTGGAATGTTTCTTGTTGCTGGTCATTTCTTTGACTACCTTCACCCTCCACACCAGTTGTTTGTCACCATTAATGCTTGATTCAAGGCACCATTGAAGCACATGGACTGGTTATGAGGTTCATTGCATGGGAAACACCAATCATACTCTTGAGCCATATTGTTTTGTACTGGCACTAATGCTTTAGAGGCAGATGTAGCATTGGGATTATAGGGCTGAAATGGTCTGTTGGCAGGAGGCCTTGCTTGATTTAGGTTTGCAGCTGGATTGGGTGGTCTTTGGGGTTGATATGGCTGCCTGTTAGGCTGAGCTTGAGGCTGGAAGGAAGGTCTAAAACCTTGAGCTTGCTGCCTTTTGAGTGTAACCAGCTCATTACCTAGATTTTGCAATTGCTTCATGACTTCTTGAAGTTCATTTGAGGCACTAGAAGATGAAGTGGAAGCTTCACTTGAATTCTGATTTCTAGGAGTGGGAATAGAAGCTAAATTAGGCACTTGGCTAGTACTTGGGCTCTCTAAACTTGGAAATAATGGCATTGGAGGCCTAGGAGCTAGCTTGCCAGCTTGAATCAAACAATTTTCAGCTCTAATGGCAATGCTATAAGCAATGGGGATAGTTGTGCCTCCCATGGACTGAATTAACATAGAAATATCAGAATTTAAAGCTTTAAGGTAATAAAGAAAAGCACCTTCTACTGTTGGCTTGACTGCCACTGGAATTCTCTCCCAAGTCCTTTGAAATCTGAAATTAAAATCAGTCAGCTGCTCATTGGGAGCTCTTTTGATAGTTGTCAGCTGCTCCAAAAGGGACAAGTTGTCTCCCTTTTCCCCAAACTGCTCATGGAGGGCTATACATAGCTGATTCCAATTTTGAATAGAACCTGAGGCAAGACTCCTGAACCATTGCAAAGCTTTCCCTTTGAATGAAGATGCCAGCAGTTTGACAGCAACTTGCATCTCATTGATCTCATGGATTGCACAAATGTTAGCAATATCCTTAACATGATCACCAGGAGTGGTCTGATTTTCTCTAGTGAAGTATGGAATGTTCTTCAATGCTGCAACTGGGATTGGATTTTGTGCATTGAGAGCAAGTGGGCTGCTGCCAGTGAAATTGACATAGGGGTTGTTTTGTGCCATTCTGATTGGCCTTAGAACCCTTGTTGATTGAATGAAAGGCCTACCAGGTGGAGGAGTTGAGAGAGTTCTATTTGGTGGAGATGGAGACCTTTGGATTCTCCTCCCACTTTGCCTTATTCTTGGAGATAATTGTAGATATTCAAACAACACCTCTTCTTCTCCAGCTCTTGACCTTGTAGTGATTCTTCTCATGAGTTTTCAGGTCTGCACTGCTAAAACCAGCTGATTCTTCTTCCTTGGAGTCACCAGATGTGCAATTTATAGCTCTTTTAAAGTAAGAAACTTGCAACAAATGCACATCAATTTTGTTGCAATGAAGATGAAGACTTCTATGGTCCCACCGGGCGTGCCAAAACTGTTGTTGCAAATCAGCAGCACCCCCTGGATGTTGATCAGATTTCTAGTTTGATCATACTAGCATCCAGTGTGATTGCACAACATTGAATCCTTTCCCCAAGTGTGGGACTTGCAAAATGAGAAAGGAATCTCCAGTTTAGAGGTTGGTTCCTCAATTCCTCTGGTCAGATTTATCACTTACAAGTTTTAGAGGTCTATATTCCTAACCCTACCCTAAATTCCAAAGGAGACAGAGATAGAGAATGCAAAAAAGCTAAAACTAATGCTAATAGGTGATGCACCAAAGGAGTGGTGAGCATTTTTTACTTCTGCAGATTGACACAGTCCATAAAAATGCAGCAAAGAACCTCATGCACAAACTAATAATTGTAATGAAGGATCAGAAATTAACCAAACAACACAGGCAGAGGATGAAAACTAATCACAGAGGTTGTATTGTTATTTTAATCATCAAAATCACTTACATTACAACACCTGAGAGGCAAAATAAAGTTGCAGCTCTTAGAAAAGGTCTGATATTCCACCAAAATCACTTCCAAGGTGAGAAAGGGGACCTGCAATACACAAAAAATGTTCAACCCTTTGAAAATGAGCCAAAACTGGCTTTTACAGTGCAAGGGACGAGCCCAGGAGAGAGAAACACGTGGGAAAACATAGAAGGGATTCAACCATTGACCAAAATGCATTCAAAACAGCATGGGCATCCTTACAGACCCATCCCCTGACATTTTTAGCCATGCTGGGAGAGAATGCGAGCCATTCTTCATTAAAAACGGTGGTTGAAACGTCATTTCTGCTCATCACCACGTGCCAGAGACGTTTTTCTATTTTCTCTCTCCAAAATCCATCAAAATGAAAAATTGACCCTGGAATCTTGTAGATAATTTCACCAGCTTTCCATTGATATAAAGAACGTGAAAAACCGAGCTCTGGATCGAAAGTATGGCCATTTGAAATTTTAGGGAAAAACAGGGCCAAATCGGGTTGGCAGGAAATTTTTTTGAATTTTTACCCTTTTTTGCATTTGGGAAAATTTTCCAAAATTTCCCCGCGCTCTACCACTCTAGGTGCCACATGGCGGCATCTCATTGGCCGCGGGCCTTTCAGGGGAAAATTTTCCCAAAAAACTCCGCCGAGCCATAACTTCAAAAATACATGGAGTTAGGAGGAAAACTTTACCTTTCTAGAAAGCTGAGAAAGAGCTCTATCCAATGGTGCCATTTCCAAAAGGTTTTGAGTGCCTAAAAAGCAAAATATTATGACTGAGGCACAAGAGAGGGGAGAATGGAAGGAGTTAGCCACAAAAAATGAGCAGGGGCACATTTTGGATAACAATAAATTAATATAATTACTTTAATAATTTTATTTTATTTTTTATAGCACTTTATAATAATTTATTGTGAATTAAGTCACCCTTATATTTTTCCTTTGGCTGTCGGGTAGAAAAAATAGGCCAAAGGTCTTCGATGTGAAAGGGGACACTACAGGAGAAGTCTGTAATATCGTGATATCAACCATTATTAAAATAATTTATATAGAGCACTGATACCACTGAAATTGTCCCCAAATGGATATCTTTGCCCATAATGAATTTTTCTCACTCACAAATAGTAAGATATAATTTTTGAAAGCTATGGAAATAAAATTAGGGTAAATCTTATTCAAATAAAGGAAATGTGACTAGGGTTTGGATGAGAAACCAATGCAAATCACTCTCAAAAAATTATATTATATTCGCAAACTGATTTCCATATTTTTAGAAGCCAAAATATATGAAAATCAGAATTTATAGTTACCAATACAACTCAGAAATCAGATCTGAAATCTAATTAATAAACTCCTTGGAAACCCTTCAAAAAACCACTCAAAAAATTATGAAACTGCTCACACTTTAATTAAAAAAAACTGGAGATATTTGACAATAATTTTCAGATCTAAATACCTCATAAAAACATGCCAAATCTGTCACAAACTAGGTCGATCCAATAGAAGAAATATTGCTGTGATTTATTCAGCAAAATACCTTTAAAGACACTATTGGAAATGACTGAAAATCAAATTACAATCAATGGGAATTTCTAAGTGAAAAACCCTCTCAAACTCTTGGGGTTTTCGTCCACAAGAGGTAGAATTTACAAGGGGTTTCCTCCTTGGAATTTTTTCAAAAGCCAACAGCTCAATGCAAGAGAAAATAACATATAAAATTTATGGATGATCTCTACACAAGTCGAACTCTCCTTATAAAGGAGAAATGTCCCCAAATGACCTCTAAATATGTCAATCAAATCACAATGATTTTCCCATAATAAATTCTTTTCCCAACAATATTTTCCCTCCTAATGCAAGTCACTTTTTTCTAGGGGTAAAAAGTTAAATAAATATATTTTAATCCTCCCTAAACTTCATCATCCCCCTTTGACCCAAGTCGCCATTACCCTTTCTAGGAATAATAAATTATAATAAATCCCTTTACAATGATATTTGTCCCTCAAGGCAAATTCTATTTACCCTGGCGATTATAATTTATTTCTATTAAGAAAAATAAATTAATATAAGTTCTTTAATTATTTTATTTTATTTTTTATAACACTTTATAATAATTTATTGTGACCTAAGTCACCCTTTTATTTTTCGTTTGGCCGTCGGGTTTACAAAATAGGCCAAAGTTCTTTGATTGGGAAAATGGGGACATTAAGTAATCCTACAAAACAAATGTTGCACATGAAGCGTCCCTTAGCATGTTAGAAAGATTAAATGTATGTCAAAAGAGTGTATAACAGATAATTCATATGCTATGAAATAAAATGAAACAATAACACCTGTAGTGTATGAAATTTGATTCCCCCAAAAGCCGTTGTGGGACTGGTAGTGTGCCAAGAATCTATATTGCATGTAGAATCTCGGTATCTGTGATCATAACTAGAAAATCAGGTGAACGCACATGTGTGTATGGTAAAGATAATGACATACAAGAAATCTATCCATTATGTGTAATAAGACAAACATATACAAGCAAATGTAAGAAAGAGTAGATGCAACCAAGAAATGGAAAATGTTTTGGATGGATGTTATGGAATGCATAGTGGATGATATGAGTTGTGTGCCCCTGTGTGAATGGAATTTTATGTATGCAGTGAGGTTCATTTATTTATGCCCCCTCAGCAGTCAAAATGAATCGTAAATGAGAGTGCATCATCAGGAAATCGTCGAACTATGTGTTGTGCATAGTGCATTGTGGTGAATGTGTATGTGTGGTGATGATATGTGACCTAGATATGATGTATGAAGATGTGTGATTATTTAGCCTAAAGTGTATATCCTAATGAGATTATCAAAAGAGTTAGTGATGGAGCCTACAATGTATACCACTGCAAGATGATGGTATAGGTGACAATTTAGCATAAAGCGTATGTCACTAAATGATGAAATTGAATGTAATGATGTAGCCTACGACATAGATCACTAAGCTATGAATTTCATATGATGGAAAGACTATTACATATGAATGTGTGGATGTGATGGGGTCCATTTGTGATGTATACCCTCAACAATCCAGTATTGACATGTGAGACTAGAGTTTGTCATAGGCTAGTGAGTGCAATGCTTATAAGTAGATCTATGTAGTATGTGCGATGATGAGAGACTACTATGTGATGTTTAAAATGTGTAATGTGATGATGTATAGTATGGAATCAAATATGTGTATATAGTATGAGTGTGACACATGTATGATGAACACTAGTATGGTGTGTAGAATATGTATGATATTTAGATGTGCAAAGGTTGAAATACACATAATGTAGAGCAAATGTAAGATGTAGTATGCAATATGTGAGATGTATAATGTGATTTTTCTATAAGATGAGTGAAGATACATGATGTGCAGTGCCTAATGTGCAGTGTGTGGATTTCATGTGTATAGGATGCTCTCAACAATCAAGTGTGAACTGAAGCACAAAAGTGTGTCATTAGGTGATAACAATGCTAAAGTGTAGATAAAGATGCATATGCAAGGAGTAGGGTGTACAAGGATGTGAGTATGGGATATGTGTTGATGTTAGGGGGGAGTGTGAGTGTCATGCCCCCTAAGTGTGTGAGGAAGGGAAACGATAAATTAATGTAATTAAGAATGTCGTCAGTGTCTGGATCGAAGCCATAAGGTGCTACATCAGAAACCCAATAAGTTATTCGTGTAATTATCCATTGAGGCATAAACGATACATGCCCATAGCATATTCCTCATCGGTGAATGAAGGAAGTGGACAGCCGTGTGTGTACCAACGAGTGAGATTTTTTTAATAGCAAAGGAAAGAGATATTGCAAATAAATATACGACCAAAGGGCATAGGGAAATGAGATATCAATATGATCATGGTCCAATGTACCCATGTCATGTCCTATCCTGACTATATTTGTTCACTCGCCAGATCAATCTATAAGTAATCCGAGACTTCCTAATGTGAGTAAAGAAGAGTGAGGAGTGCATGATAGATAGATTGTAGGAAGGAAGACACGTAAACCATAAGCAACAGTAATAGTGATGAATCCATAATATAGATGAGGATGGTGAGTAGGAGGATAAAGGTCCTCAAAAGAAAAAATGAGCTGAGCTAGACCATTATGTGAAAATATAGTGAAATAGCAAGTAGGATCAAATGGAATATGCTCCCAATATGAATCATTCATAAAAATCATGCATGTAAATGGCAGGGATGTGGATGGAGGTGTTGCATGTGAAGATGTAGGGGATGAGTGACATCCATAGACTAGACATGCCCCCTATAAAGAATCATAGTAGTAGTAGTAGCATATGAAGGAGATGGTGTAGAAGAAATAACAGCTATCACACAAATAACACCTTCAAGCGGTGGTAAATGAGGTGGTTCATCCATAGGTTGAGGATCGTCTGTAGTAGAAGTTCATGGAGTAGGAAGAGTAGTATTAGGATCTCGATCACAATATTGGAATGGGTCATAGTCACGAAAGATGGTATATTTGATACCTTCATGTATGAATTTGACATAATGATGCACTGTCCAAGCAACAACTTGCATGGCATGAAGACAAAGAACACAGTGTTAACTGTTTTTGGCCCTATTGTATAAGGCAAGGTAATGTGACCAATGCATGTAAGAACAGAACTATCATATGCATGCATTGAAAGACAAGATGGATTAACATCACGAGTAAAAAGACTTAACTTTTCAATGAATGACATGGTACATTAGTTGAGTTCAGATCCATTGTCAATTAAAGTGTGCTTAACACCCATTATAAATGTGAATCATGATATGCAAGGGTGGGTCATTGTCAAAAGTGTTATTATCAGGAGGAGGATTAGATTTTAATGCTATCTATTGGGAAAATGCATCAACAAATGAATGATAGACCGATTCTGGATGCATATCTATAGGAATGCGAGTAGTAGCAAAAATATGTTGGACTTTACGCCTTAAATCAAGATTTGCAAGCAAGTAATCATTGATTGAGATACTCATGATAACTAGACTCGAGAATGACAAGAAAAGAATGAGGATCCTAAGAGTGTGAAGATCAAGTTTGGGTTCACCAAAATGATTAAAATAAAATGTGATATAGTCTAACCTAATGTGGTGCTATAGGAGCTGTAAAATAACTAAATAATGAAAAATGAAATACTGAAATAATACCCAAGCAAACTAAGCAATGAAATATAAAAACCCTAAGTACATAGAGGGTTAGAAAGGCCTTGGTTGATTCATTAATGTCGTAGGACTATGTCGCAGTGGGGACTGACTGAACAGGAGGAGGAAACCGTCACACATGAGCCTAGGAAAATAAATATGTGGATTGTCTAGGTAGACTGGGGTGCTTAGAGAAGGATGGGGGAACTTGGGGCTCCCTGGTCTGTGGAAATGACTAAGGAACCTCCTCTAAGGTGTCACTGAGTGCTCTCCTATGTTCACTTCCTGTTGCGTGAATGTCACTGTATGATCATCGAAGTACTGATAAACCTACAATAGAATAATCACCCGCAAAACCCTAGACTTAGCATCAAAACCCTAAAAAAAGGAAATATGTATATGAAGGGGTCAGACTATCCTTAGCAGCCATAATGGTGGACTTACTTGCTAAGAATTGCACTACACATTAGACCCGATGTCATTCTAGGTGTGTGTTTACGGAATTGTGCCCTGGGTTCTCTTGTGTGATTCACACTTTGTGAGTAGCGAGAAATAAATAGATGTAAAATGTAAATAATGTGTACATGGAATAGAATAAACTCCCCTCCTATAAAGAGTGATGCAGATGAACCATCCTTTATCCCTTGTGATGGAGCTAGATGGATGCAAATGGAGTAGTATAAGCCTTCAATGGATGCAACCTTAGGTGGTGATACTAGTGCTTAGTGCTTGGTCCTTCATTATGGTATCATGGCTTTATATTTATATGGTTCTCTTGCTTGAATTTTGTAATTAACCTTGAAAGGTCCAACCACAAAAAATATAAGAATCTCAAACAGCTAGAAAGTTCCCAAAAAGTGAGAGGAAAGTGCAAAGAGGATCAGGGCACTTGGGGCGCCCCAGTCAGAAATAGGGAAAACACAGTATAAAAGTACAGACTATGCAAATATGGGTGTAAAATCGAAAGTAGCCACAAAAAATAATGCAAGATGGCCAAATAAATGGGTTAGTTATTACTCTTTTTCACTCAAGAACCATATGAATAGTAGTATAAAATCAAGACTAAATAATTACCCAAAGTGCGTGATTTAGTGTCTACACCAACGAATTATCCATTCTTATTATCTTGTGTATCATAGTCGCCACTTGTAATAACACAACAATGGGTATGGTTTTAGTGAATTAAACAAGAATGAAATCTTTAGGAACCATTTTTATTTTTATTTTGGAGATGTTTGCATAACATGGAGAGAAACACTCTTTGAATTTGGCTTCTAAGAAATTTTCTAAGGCAAGTGCCTTAAGATTTAGTGCCATATATAAGAGTATGTGTAGTAAGTAGGTGAAAGAGGCAAAACCTTATTTATATATTCAAAAACTAAAGTTGGAGGTACTATTTATCAAGAGTGGTGAAGGAAACATGTATGTTTCTTTATATAGACTCTTGTTCGGTGCCAAATTAAAGTGTGGCCAAGAAAATAATATCACCTAAATAGTCATATAAGAGACCATCTCATCCCTTTGACCTTATCTATAAGGAAAACTTGTTTGAAATTACTCTTGTAAGTGTTCAAAACTGTACCTTTTGTTTTCTTAAGATTTACTTGAAGACTATGTGTATCATAAGTGCATTGCTTGTGATATATATTTTAATAACTTTCCTAAGGCAATTGCCCCAAAATTCAATACCATAAAGTAGAGTATGTGCAGTAAGAAAATGAAAGAGGCAACGCTTTGTTTATATATCTAGAAACTAACATTGGTGGCAATGTTCCTCAAGAGTGGTGAACGCAACATACCCTTTTCTTTATATAGATTCATGCTCGGTGCCAAATTAAAGTGTTTCCAAGAAAATATATCACCTAGATATTCATATAAGAGACCATCTTAACCCTTTAACCTTATACATAAGGAAACTTGTTTGGCATTACTCTTTTGAGTGTTCAAAACTAGTCCTTTTATTTTTTTTAGATTTAGCTGAAGATCGTGTGTATCACAAAAGTATGTTAAGATATACAATATAAGTATTCCCTAACTACATGGCTAAATTAATTAGGAAGATAAAAATATTTTATGTCACACAAAGCCAACCCACCAAGAAACATTTCTAAAAAAGGTCTCACTCGCAAGAAAATCTATCTTAAAAGATTACACCACTAGTGAGTTTCTTATCAAAAGTGTATTGCTTGTGTTATGACATAAACATTAAAATTTCCCTTGTGCACAATGTACTTCAAAATAGATCCATATCTTTTTTTTCACATTTCCACCTTGCGCCCATTTTCTTGTGGAACGTTTTCAGACCTATTATTTCCTTTCAACTCTACAAATCTAGAAATTCTACATTTTTTATTGATGAGGTTATATAATAGCAATCCTCCCTTAATGAAAAAAACATATGCTTCCCTTTGTGTATCTTTATATCCAAAATCGAGAAAATAAGTTTTCCATCAAATTCTAGCAATTGTAGTACCTTCTCAAGTATTACGAGTGTGTATACACATAATTTTCACTTTATAAACATTTTTACCAACCATGGATTGACAACATATTAATCTCCCTAAGTGTGTGTTTACACATACATCAAGTGTGTGGGACCATCATTTCTTACTACCACCTTCATTCATCTAATGATTTCTTGATAAAACATTGAAAACCTAAAACCTTAAAATCCTTTGTGTTTTCCCACACGGCAGAGTAAAGGTTAGTAGCTCTTACTGCAATTTTTATTATTATTGGTAAATATTTTTTTTAAAGGGACTATACCCTTGTACAAGAAGACTCAAAAATCCAGATTTTACAATTATAACAAAACAAAAATGATCAAAATCAAGAGAAAACATGAAAGCCCAATAGTAAAATATAGTCTATCAAATAAGAACCAAAAAACAACAAATTTAGTAAAACCATGTTGGTGAATTTTTTTAAGGTCTCATGAAATTTCTAGTGCTTTCACGAAACATGCAATTTGCATGTGAGATCAATTCTTGTTAATTTTCTTTCCTTCCAAGAAAAGATTTATCGAAATCTCTTTAATATATATAATATATTATATAGGACTTCTGTTCATTTTAATTTAGACTTTAACAACATTCGGTAAGAAATAAAGAAATACGACCAACTTTCCCATAGAATAACTAGTTAGAAAAGTAATTACATTGATATCTCTACCTAATAATGACAGCCAATAGGAGTGGGAGCATGAGATGTCAAAAAATAAATAGCCGACCTTAAATTTGTCGTGTGGTTGACTGTCTTATGGTAGATTCCATTTTCTTGAAGAAAGCATAGAAATACGTCAATTGTAAATATTTATTGGTTCATCTAGATTTAGCCCTCGATACAAAAATTTGTGAAACAAAGGATGAACTTGATGGATATGGAAGCCTTCAATATACAAAATTACATGATAAATATAAGATAAACAACTAAAAATTAGCAAATGTATTTGTACAGTGCAATGTGAATTCCGAACGGTATATGTTATTTGATTTAGAGGGATAGTTATTACTTTTGTACTTGATGTTGATAAGAGGTGTAATTGATTTTATAAGTGTAGGAATATAGATGAAGCATTAAATTTAAAGGTTCTATCTCTAAATTTCAAATTTGCTACAAATTCTAAATCGCAAATCTTATATCATGAGTGGTAGTGATTTATGGATTATTTTATTTGAACCAAACATGAATACATGAATACAGAATATTTACAAATTTTATATCATGAATGGTAGCCTTTTGTGGGAAATTATTTTGGCACTAAACATGAATACATTTGATACCGCTTTGGATAGTTAATTACTTTTGTAGTTGATGTGGTTTGTAATTATTTGGGGCAAATTTTGTTAGTGTTGCAGCGTGTTTGAGACGGTGGTTGCATGATTTATTTGGTTGTTTATTTGTTGAAAAATCCTTTTTGGTATTATCGATAACATGTTGATAAGGGATTTGATTGATAGTGGTAGTGTAGGAATATAGATGAAACATTACATTAAAAGGATCTCTATGAACATTTCAAATTTGTTACAAATTCGTACATATACATTTGCAACTCTTATATCATGATATTTGAACTAAACATGTATACATGAATACCTCCATACATTTGCAGATTTTATATCATGAGTGGTATCCTGTTATGGTGCTTTTTATTTGAACTAAACATGAATACATTTTATACCCCTTGAATGCTACTGCCGCTTTGGATACAAGAAGTGTTGAGTAAAGTAGTAGTGGAGGTGTTATCAAAGTAGAGGGCAGTATTTACAACGGGTTGTTATGGTTGAGTGATAGTAGTCTTGACTCCTCCTTTCTTCTTGCTCCAAGTGTTGGTACTTGCGTCGTTTTTGAGTATCTTTCCAATGAAAAAGGAGGGGAAATGCATAGATTGGAAAGTGAGGGAACTTTGGAGAAATTTGTGAATTTCAAACCTTTCCTTTCAGTGGTTCCAATGTCAAAAGTTTCTCCATGCAAAGTAAGTCCTTGAGACTTGTGGATAGTTAATCCCCGAGCCATTTTAATTGGCAATTGTCTTTGATTCCCTCTCTAAATAGGGGGTTTTGGAATATGTAACGGTTTGGAGGGATTATCCCCTTGTCACACAAGATGGTAAGTTCTTTAGCCTATTTTAGTTGATAATTTTTATTTTATAGTGGGCCCTCAGAGAGTTGCCTCTCCTAATGTCATTCACCATTGGCATTTATCCATAGATTCCATACCATGTTACTACTTAAACATTGGGAGTGAGCCTACTAATTGGCTATGACCCATTAATTAAAAATTGGCAGACTATCAAGTAATTTTTATGTTGTAATGCTAGCGGCTTAGTTTAAGAATTGTTAAATAACAATGGGGAGGTAACTGGTGGAATTCCTCTAGATTCATTGCTTGTGCTCTATACACATACAAAACAATAGCTCATTTGTAAATGCAACTGTAGAAAATCTGTGCTTTAGTCATTGTTGTATCTAATCAACTTCACAACTTTTTGGGCCTTGTGAAATGCGTACATGTCCCCTTTGTATGTCGAGTTATCCTATCCTACCTTTGATGCCAAGATTAAAAACATGCACCGGTTAGGACTTGAACCTAGACTGCCCTCTGGCACATCCAGGAACTCTACTAGTTAAGCTACTGACATGTTATGGTATGATTATTCATGAATTGTGTTTTCACCTTCAAGAAAACTTGTGATGCCATTTCTTGTTGGGATTATTAGATCTTAAGATTTATAAGGAAAAATATGTGGTATAAATATAGTGTTTGTTCTAAAATTAATTGTAGATATAATTATAGATAAATGACAAGAATAATATGCTTATGGTGACATGGAAAAGCATAAATGTACGTCTAGTTTTAATCTTGTGATGAACTTCCACATGGTTGGAGGATTGAACTAATATAATAAAAAAGGTATAGTAGTTGATTATTTTATTAATTTTGTGAAGTCAAGAATGACTGTAGTTGGCCAGTTTTTTTTAATTTTTAGTACTCGAATATAAGTGCAATTACATGCACTCAAAACCGCTCAAATATACACAGAACAATAAGACCTATTTTTTACTCCTTTTTTGTTATTTTTGGAAGGCTTCAAATTTAGCACTAGCTAGGATCATATTAATAAAAATCCTATTTGTAGTGTAGGAAAAATTATAAGGAATCCTCACAATGTAGCAAGGTTGAAACAGTTGGCTAATTGCAATGGCACTTCGCATGATACAATTTTATTTTTCAGTATCTTGTATATGATCCATTTCCAATATTATTTGAACATCAACACAAGCCTGCTAAAAAATCCGTATGATCATGATATGTACAGTAACTAGAAACACACTTTTATGATCCATTTATTTCATTTGTGAGCCTTTATTTGATTGGTAGTTGGACTAGTTTAGGCCTAATTGTCAGATCTTTTTTTCTGTGACATGCTATTATATTTTCATCAATCATTATCAATTATTCAAGACATTCATGTCGCTATTGATCTATTGTGATCATATTCTTCTATTCATGAATTTTGATGACTTAGATACACCCTTCAGGAATTATTGCATTTAACTGAACAAATTTATCTAGCTTTGTTGATTGCTTCCTTCACTATCTTGCCACTAATACACTGTGTTTTGTTCATATATGAATATTTTAGGAATTACTATTAAGCTGCATCAATTTCCTTAATACACAACTTTGTGGTATATTAGTTAAAAAACTCTAAATTAGTAAAAATCCCAAGATTGTATGTTTCAATAGTTGATCATCATTGTCATAGAGATCATCAGAGTTTAGGAATCCCTGTTTCATTTCTACTATGTCATTTCCTTAAAGTTAACCCTATTGTATTATATTGTGTCTGTATTATATGACCATGGAAATAAACATTTATTACGTATTATTGATCACAATAATCACAAGCTTCCATGCAAAATACACAAGGCCTATTTTGGGAAACCCTTCACAACACAAGTGACATGTATGAATGGTGAGAAACAAATGGCCAGATGATAATTCAGTGTGTTTCGAGAATATCTAAATTACATGTCTACTACCTCTGAAAACTTCTCTACTAAGGTCTTGGAATGAAAGTAACTTCTACCATGTGCTTGTATCTTTTCAAGGATTACAGTTCCAATTAACATCATCTTTGCTCAATCTCCTAATCACTCATTACTAGAAAATGTTTGTCACAAACGTGTTGTGCTTGCTGATTTAACTTGTAGGAATACAATTGAAATGTTAGTGTATAAAATCAATGAGAAGCATTGCTCCAGGCTTTAAGCTAGAAATAAGGCACTATTACAAGAATCGTGGATGACACCAATAAAATGAACAATCTGGCCTGAAAATTTTATGAGCACAGAAATGCCAACATTTTAAGAGAAGCATAGATGTCTCCTGTTCAAATTTTTCCATGATTGCGCATGGAAGATCAAATTATGTACAATCGATATATCCCTTCACAAGTAAATAAAAGATAGGTCAAACAAAACAAAATATAATCAAGCAAAATGATCTCAGCATAAATCTGGCCACAAATATCTCCATGTCCAGGCATTGCATAGCTTGTGAAGTGTTGATTAACCCTGATGCATGTCTCAAGACAAGAAGGAAAGTATTTGGTCAATCACTCTACTATTCTCACATAGATTTTATAAACTATCTATAAACGTAGACCATATTCCCGATAACAAATCCATAATAGAAGCTTACCATTGTTGACCTTCCTAAATTCAGTTAAGACTAGATATATATTCTCAAAGGTTGTGTATGTCTCATCCCTTACCTACATATGTGGAGGACAAGCTAAAAATCGGGTTTTTATTTCAAAATGAGAATGAGAAAACAAAATACTACAACACAAGAACCAAAAGATGTAATAAGTTGAGGTAAAGGCACCTTTGCTCCCGTAAGGACAATCTTTCCAGAAACAAAAATGAGAAGAATAATTTTAGGTTGTTTCATCTAATAAATCAAGCCTGGGAACAATTATGGCTCATACTATAGAAGGAAACATAAAATATCAATACATTTGTGTAGCATCAATACAAGTGTGTAGTATCAAGATAGAGACAAATTTACTAACAAGTGCCCACACAACTTACACTTGAAAAAACACCATGTGAATATGCAAGCCCTTCCAATCTTATAGGAAATTTCACATCACAGGATCCCACAATATTTTGGATCTTAAAGTCCTGCATATCAGCACCATTTAGATCCTAGCATTGTAACAAATGTCAAATAAAATGCATGCTTCAAATGATTATGTTGTTGATGGAAGTAGATCAAATCCTTCACGGGGGTATTACCTTGAAATGAGTAGGAAACCCTAGCTTTTGGATAGTTCAAGCATACTTGCAACACAACACACCTAATGTCAGCACCAAGCTAATCTAAACATGGTATTATAATAATTCTAAATGTGTGCAAACTAAACTCTAAAATGTTCCTAAGATGGCCAAAAAACTTAGCCGCAATAGAAAATCAACTTCAAAATTTCCTTAGTATTTTTATATCCATACTTGAAATACTTTCATAAGGTCTTACAGAGACTCTCAAATGAAAGTTGCATTACATGCAACATTCATGTGACATGCCAAAAAAAAGTGAATTGGTCTAAAGAGAAATTTTTTGGTTATATCTACACTTGTCTAGAGGAAACCTTGAAAAGTTTTTAATGACAGGAATGTCCCCAGACAAATTGTTGTAGGAGAGGTTTTTGTAAAAGAAATAGAGCCATTTACAATATCATCTTAGAATCAAATTTGCAAATCATATCTTTCACAATTTCACAAAGAAACAAGTGGAAAAAGTAATCCTCACAATGTAGCAAGGTTGAAACAGTTGGCTAACTGCAATGGCACTTCCCCTAATAATTTGTTATTTTTCAGTATCCTGCATATGATCCATTTCCAATATGTTTTGAACATCAACACAAGCCTACCAAAAATTTATATTTAAGGTATAGTTGAAAGAAACATACAATGAGACTAAGTTTTGTAACTACCCAAACTCTTGAGGAATATGACAAATTGCCACAAATATCGGAGCTCCTACCTTCTAGGGAAAAATTGTTTTTTACTGTAGCCAGCTTTAGATATTTTCAAGGGACCTTCTGATGCAACAAAATAACATTGAAACCCCTCCATGGGATTGTGCCTAGGTGATAGAAATATGAATTAAATCCAAAACAGTGAAATCATTGTTTTACATTGTTCTAGCCTTGAGAAACTACATCTTATTACAGTTAAGCAATACAGCTGCAATCATCGGAAAAATGGTAAATTTTAGTGTCATTACGAGCCTTTATCAAAGTTTCAATCAAATGATCTTCTTTTCCCATATTTTTGTTCAACCGGAAAAGAAAATGTCAGATGTAAATATCATAAATCATGTCTTTATCCACAATAAGTCTGATTTTCTTCAGTCTACTGCAAGCTAGAATGAATGTTCAAGGAAGACGAAGGCATGAATGGAAACGCCGAAAAGGATATATTGAAGAAGTAAAATTGGATGAAAAAAAACAATGGGAGATGAAGAGGGGTGTAGACGAAGGCGTAAGAGGGTGAGGAAGTGCATGGGAAAGGAAAGAGGAATGAGGGAGTCAATGTGAAACGTGAGAACGTATGCTTAAGGAATTTATGCATGAATGAATGTTCAAGGAAGATGAAGGCATGAATGTAAGATTAGAAATGAAAATGTGAGAATTAATTACATGCATGGCCCACACTTCGTACACAAGTTAGATTGTTTCCACCTACATAATATCTACCTTGTACTCCACTTTTTTGTCTCGATCTCATGTGCATCATGTACATGAGTGCAAATTACATATAAAGGGACCAAAATTTTAAAATGAGGAAAACCCAATAAAAGTTCATTTTCAATTTCAAGATTGGTATTTGTAGGGGAATAGGTGATACATGAAAAACCATCAATAATTGTGCCATGCAAGTGGATGGCCATATGCGCAAAAAGTGGATTTGATCTTCCATTCAGAAGAGGGGTTTCTAAGTAAAATGTGGAAATTAAACAGTTGCATGTCCCACGCCCATTCCACAAGTGAATTAGAAAAAATGTGAAAATTAAAAACTTGTTTGTCCCACACCTATTCTCCTGACTTAGTGTTATCTTACCTAACCAATATCTGTTATGTGTTCCACTTTTTCGTCTCGATCTCACCCACATTATTCATATAAATGCAATTTGAGTGAAAGGTATTTTTCATTTACCATTCGAAAGAGGGATTTTTAAATTAAAAATTGGGAATTAAATACATGTATGTCCCACACTTATTCCACAAATTATATTGGAGAAATCTACTTACACATTGTGTGTTCCCCTATAAGTACTTGAGCCTGAATTTCAAAATGAACATTTATAGCCCATTTTCCATATTTTTTAGATTGGTCGTTTTAAACGCATGTTGTATTCATGTGCATAATGTGGGTGAGATCGTGACAAAAAGTGGAGCACATAGCAAATATTATTAAGGTGGGAACAATCTAAGTCGTGGCGCTCCACTTTATGGTCTCGATCACACTTGCATTGTTCACATCAATGCAATTTGTGATTAAAGAGGCCAAAATTAAAAAATGAGGAAAACTTAAGAGAACTCCCTGTTTTAGTTTTGAGATCAAGTAATTACTCGAGAATAGCTATGCAAAAAGTTAGAATGTTGTAAATTAAAAAGTGGGAAATGAAATACTTGCATGTCCCACACCAATTTCATGAAGCAAATTGTTCACACCCAAGTTAAATCTGCTATATGTGTTATGTAAGTGATGTCAAGTGAATTCACTTTACATTATACATT
The DNA here is from genome assembly GCA_019776745.2 of Taxus chinensis. Taxonomy (NCBI): domain Eukaryota; kingdom Viridiplantae; phylum Streptophyta; class Pinopsida; order Cupressales; family Taxaceae; genus Taxus; species Taxus chinensis. The sequence continues at coordinate 658,570,970 of CM034155.1, read as the reverse complement.
GATGGATGTTCATACCCTGTTCTAAAGCTCCCATTTTGGCAACGGCTTCATCACTGCCAAATGCATTTTCTTGAAAGTTTCTAAGGCCTTTTCAAAAAAACCATTTTGTGCATATTCTACATTCATTATATGTCACTGCTAAATGTAATTGCCAGAAAGGTTCTGAGGCCTTTCCAACAAACCCATTTTATTCATATCCTATGAACAATACAAGCCACGAGACCACATTTCTTACATGCATTTGGTCAAACAATTCGCATGGCATTTGCATGCTTCAACATATTGCATATAATTCAATGAGAGCACAAACAACTACATCTGGTTGTAAATCGTCCTTTGGTAGTGACACTGCATTTGTAAAAATGAAAGATATGACTCCAGAGAAAATGTATTTAGGTACACAAACTCATGATCACTTTGACAGAGACAACGATTTGACAGAATCTGGCAGTAAATTGTTGACGAAATCTCTCAACTTCTCAGTATCTCAAGAAAATGAAGATTATGTCGAGGGTAAGAAGAGTGCCATGAAATATCATGTTTTTAGAAGTATGAAGGAAAACAACGAATCCAAGAAGCAGATCGATCGTGAGAGCTTACTTGTTGAAGCCAAATCAACCCCTCCACCATCAAAATTTGGGATAATTCTAAGAATAAGAGAGTCTAGAGTCAAAGCCCTTTCAGGTGAAAACTGTCCACTTCCTTCCCAGGGCAGAGAGAAAACCCTCTTCAACGGAAATACTAGGGCTCAGTGGGAATCGAACTGGAGACCACCCAAAAGTATAACACAAACAAATCCAAGAAATGTTAAACTCGGAAGCCCCCCTATATGTGCAAAGCCAACAAAAAACGAAAAAGCAACTATTAAAAATAGCCGGAAAAAGTAAAAACATCAAAACGGCCATTAAAATTAATCATATTGAAAAAATGTCCAAACGGCCGTCAAATTTAACATAGTCACCGAAACGACCGGAAGGGCCTTTCCCATAAGGGGATGCCTTCGGCATTATTAATTTATATTTTTTTTATGACAAATATATTAAACATAAATGTAATGGCTGTAATAATTTTCTTAGCTAACTTCTCAAATCTATCTTGAATATCTTTATTATATATATATATATATATATGGACCCCTTACAAAAACTATTTTTAATAGAAAAAAGTAAAGAAATGTATTATATATCATGTTAAGTTGGTGGTTTCCACAAGTAATTTAATTTATATTATATATTTTTATGAATTTTTTACTTAAAATTAATTAAATAACCTCCTAGATATGTATTTTTATTGTAATGACTATATGTCATTTCATATTCCATTTATAATATTTATATGAAACTAAACTAGTAATCACATATGAGATGTGTGATGGGCACACCGAAGAAGATGCGTCAAAGAATTTAAACTTGTGTGGTAAAAACATTTGAGGAGGAAGAGGGTTTATGAATAAGGGGTTTGAAGGAGGAGAAGCTCGTGGATGGGGAAAATGTTGTAGGGGGAACAAATATGAAATTTTTATTTATCACGACTAAGAATATATGAACCACATGCCATTTTTGGCAATTGTTTGGAGGATAAATGGGGTGTAGTGCGTAGGTCATTGAGGAAACAATCATTGGAGATATTTCATAAAGTAAGGCATGGTTGATGAATACTTCCAAGGGAAACTTTCATATGTCTAAATCCCAAACTCTACATATTTTTTGTATGGAAATTATGCATTCAACGTTCCTTATGTCGTCAATATCATGCACATATGTAATTAGGTTTTCTCTTTAATGATCAAGAAACTATTAAGGTTTCCTTCCTCAAAATTCCTACTGACGTCGTCCACCAATTATCGTCAACACAAACCTTGACCTTCCATTTATTGAATGTGTGTTAGGCACAACCGTTGAGACTCCCGATTGGAAATGCCTATCAACATAGTTAATGTCTGAGGCATTGGAAAAAGAGAAAAAAAATTACGTGTGTATTTCGGTCCTCCTTCGATCCTCTAGTTCATCCAAGGTTATAAATGGGGAACGTTTCATTTTGAAGAATAAAATACGATTGAGTGGTTTGAAGATTATGATTTGGTTGATAATTTTTAATTTTATAATACGTTGATGAGACAAAAAATATGAATGCATTGAATCTATTAAATGCATGGATGTTGGTTGAGGATAGTTGCAAGAGATGCAAACTAATATAGAGAGGCATGGGGAGATGCGTATCCAAATCCATCTAGTTATTTGGAGATTCGAAAAATGTAATGTTGAACCATTGCATGCAAAGAGAAATAGTCATTGACTCGAGGGAAGATGTAAACTTAGGTGATCATGTAAGATGTGCGAGGAGATGTCAGATGCAAGAAAATTTGAATCACAATACTCAATACAAAATCCATGATGAAATAGGAAATCAAGCTCATAGGAACCTCAATGAAAATATGTATGCTTGGATTTTGATCTCGTAACAAAATGCATATGTAATACAAATCGAAGTCAAGGGATGTTGGCAGAGTGACGGGCCCTATTTCCAGTGACTTGTTTTCCTTTCAAAACATTGGATGGAAGATCACCACAATAGATGGTTAGAACACATCATTGCAAGAAGATTATTCGGGCCCCATGAGAACCAAATTCATGTGGATGAAACTCATATGGCCATATGGAAATGACCAAATAATCCATAACCCTCTAATAAGAGGAAGACATGAATGGAAATTTGAAAAGAAAATGTGGGAATTAAATACCTACATGTTCCACAGCTACTCCATGGATTAGATTGTTCCTACAGGAATAATATATTCTATTTGTGCTCCACTTAATCATCTCGATCCACGGGGGTCCACTTAGTAAAATTATGGTATAGCACATGCGTTCGAAGGGTATTAAAGAACACCCTTAATTCTAGTTTTACCTCTAAATATTCAATCGATAATACTCCCTCCTGTTATATTATTAGAATGAAAATACCCCTATTTTTTCATGTACCATACTTACCTATTTTTCAATTACAATTTTATTTACCCCTTTTTATTTCTACCCTAATATATTAAACAGAAACTATATCATATTTCTCACTCAAATTTTTTAATATGCATTTTCTCTCTAAAGATAGTTTGAAGCCATCGAAGAACTATTACAAATCATGGTTATAAATGTTAAGCTTTAATTAATTATCAATAGTCCTTCAAATAATTAAGATGGTGAAATAATATCACTTGCATTGAAAAGCATAATGAATTCTAGTTTTCTACCATCTTATTATTTCTTGGTTAAGAATCTCTTAATTGAGATTTATTTATTCGAAAACAAATTATAATTTAACTTTATGAACACACTCCTTTTGCAATTTTAAGGTATTTACTTTTAAAAACTCGGGTACAAATGTTTTAGTTTTATATTAAAATTAAACCTCCCTTTCCTTTGGCCCGCCTCTCTAACTTACCCCCAATACCTGATTCAAAATATTAATAAATTAAACCCTTTCACCCCCTCATGTCTACCGGTATATTGAATTTAATTTTATTAATTTTAATTACCTCAATATGAACCCACGTGCTAGGATATTGACTAGCTAATGAACCCCCCATGTCTCGATCAACCCTAAGGCGGTGAGATCTACTCATCCTGCACATGGGAAATTTCAGTAAAATCCCTACCAAACTGTAATCTACAAGTAAAATTGTCACATTTTTACACACCATAAAAGTCAGTAAATGCTCGTAACTAGAAAACCCGAGCTCAATCCATGACAAGAAGCCATCTGAGATCTAGCTTATTTTATGTACACATTAGGCTCTATTAATAGTTGGAGTGAGTTTCCATTTTGAATCCCCATGATTTTTTTTGAATTTTGATCCCCCTTTTGCATTATGTAGCGATCATATTGGCAATTTTCATAAGTGTTGACATAATAGTTGTTAGGATCCAATATGGGTGCTCTTTTTTAATGAAAGCCATAATCCTACTCACATGAGTACACACCATCAAAGTCCTTGACACAAGATTGAACATGATCTGATATGTATCCATACAAATAACTAAGGCTAGTAGGTTATGTAGCTAGGCTACAAGGATCAACGTAAAAATCATGACTCTGATTATAAACGACCAAAACATCTGGACCATCCATTTGCTTCCATGTGTCAAATGGAATGGGTGTGAATCTAACTTAGAAACACCTTCAATGTAAATATCCTTAGACATGGATCCCAATTCAACAAAATTAAGCATAATCATAAATTTGATGAAGCGTTAGTTATAGACTTGTTGAAAGAAGGAAGGATGATAGTGAGGCTTAAGAAGTGGGAAACCATGTGCATAAATGTGGGAATACACATGACAAACACTTCAATTTAAATTTTTCTTATCCCCAATATTTTATGTCCCAAAAAGGTTGACTGAACGTTTCCATGATGGAAGACATTAGTTGCAGAGATGCAGATGGAGGAAAAACTACCACTTCAGCGGCCGGTTATAGCCAATGTTTTGCTTAAGTCCCACTCTTTGAGATTCAAATGAGAAGTGCATTATTTTTGGATATATAGTATCCATGCTCGAATTCACAAGGCACCTACTAAAGAGTTAATTCTAAAGTTAAATTACACTAAGTGAGAGGAGCCAATACTGGAGGATGGACCAATAATGGTGAGGGTAGATGTAAAGTTAAGGACTAGTACATGTACATTTCTCATTTAATTTTATTTTTTAAAAGTAACCAATAAAATGAGTCACATCAAATCACATCAAAGAATCACCCAATCACATGATGCCACACAAGTGGAAAAAATGTATGACATAATGCCCTACTAATGGTCCACCCTTATTTTTCTTTGTATGGAAAACTACTTGATTTAAATACCTTAAAAAAACACTTTTCGTACAATATAAATGCTCAAAATAAAATATTTAGATTAAAAATAAAAAATATATTAAAGGTTTTTTTTTCAAAATTTGTGGTATTTATATATGTGTTGTACACCCCTCAACTTAGGGTGCACAACCACTGGCTCCTCTCCCTTACATATGTTATCCTTTCTAGTTGGTACCATACATAAAATCTACATCAAGATCACTAAATAAACCAATTGGTGGCGTGGGTTCTTTGGATTACGTTCATTTAGAATATCGATTAGAGGGCTCACTTGTTGTGGGTTAGTTGGTGTAGTGGGAATAACATTGGGTGGAAGAGCTAAGATTATGGTGGATTTATTGTCAGTGACAAGACCAGTTTGGGTGTTGGGAAACAAGGAATGAAAGCAACATTCGTGAAGGATCGCGGGTCTAACTAGCTACCCATCACATTATTAAGTACAAAGTTAGAAAATGTGGATTTAAAATAGAATTTTATATATTTTATTAGTAGCATATAAAGAACACTATTTTACATTTTTGAAGTGTGATACTGAAAAATTATTGTCACCTAAAAAAAATTACAGGGATAGGTGGCTACAAATTTAATCCCAATTAGGAATGCTACCTATAAAAGTGGAACCAAAAAAATGGAAGTGTAGTAGGTCATGAGGTAGAATCTAGGGCCCATCGTTGAACTGTTAAAAGAGAAAATTCAAAATGTAGACTGCATAGTTATTTTGGTTCAATGCACAAACTCTCATGGCACCTCATGGAAAATATTTTGAAATGAACTTTGTTCTTTAAGTAAATCTAATTAATTGATCATATGATAAACAAATTTTACATGTAAGATGAAAATAAGTGCAATAACATTAAAATCTATGCCCTAACTTGAGAAACATTATGCAAATAGTTGTAATAGAACCAAATTCGCGTGGAAAAACTTGATATGGCCATATGGAAATGACCAAAGAACTGATAACCATTTGATAAGAGGAATACTTAAATGTAAATTTGGAAATAAAATGTGGGAATTAAATACTTGCATGTCCCAAACCTACTCCTTAGTGTAGATTATTCCTACCTAAATAGTATATTCTATTTGTGCTCCATTTTATCCTCACGATTAACCCAAAGATAGTGAGATTTTTCCATCCTTCACATGGAAAATTCCTTTAAAACCCATACCAAACCATAATCTACGAATAAAATTGCCATGATTTTACACACCATAAAAGTCAGTAAATACTCATGCCAAGAAAACCTAAGTTCAAGCCACAAAAATAAGACATCTGAGATCAAACTTGTTTTACGTGCAAATTAGGCTCTATTAATAATTGGATTGAGTTGCCATTTTGAATCCCAATGAAAGTTGTGGAATTTTGAGCCCCTTTTGCATTATCATGTTGGTGGTTCTCACAAGTATTGACAATCACTTTTTATGAGGGTCATGATCCTACAGTCTACTCACGTGGTTGCACACCATCAAATTCCTTGACACAACATTTATCCGTACGAAGCACTAGGGTCGATAGGTTGTGTGGCTAGGCTGCAAGGATCAATTGCTCTGATTATAAACAACCAAAACATCTAAACCACCCATTTGCTTCCATGTGTCAGATGGTAGGATGATAGTATGGCTCCCATGGCAGAAATGTGGGAATACACATGACCAACAAAAGGCTGATGGTAGAAATTACAGCCAATGTTCTGCTTAGTTCTGACTCTCTCCATGCTCAAATTCACAAGGCACCTACTAATGATTTAATACTACAGTTAAATTGTCATCCTTTCCAGTTGGTAATATACATACAATCTACATCATGATCACTAAATAAAGTAGATGGTGATGTGGGTTCTCTGGCTTACGTTAGTTATTTTAGTACCTCGATTTGTATGATTTTTGGGTTATCCGTTGTAGTGGGAATAACAAAGGGCAAAAGAGATGGGATTTATTAACAATGAAAAGACCAACTTGGGTGTTGGAAAAAACGAACGAAAGTGACATGCCTGCAGGATCGCAGGTCCCGTCGGCTACCCATTACATCATTAAGTACAAAGTTAGCAAATGTGGATCCAAACTATACTTTTATATATTTTATTAGTAGTATATAAATAACATTATTTTATATTTTTGGAGGGTAATATTGAAATATTATCGTCACCTAAATTATTTTCCACATGGATAGGTGGATGCGAAATTCAACTCCAATCAAGAATGGTACAAATAAAAGTGGAACCACAAAAAATGAAAGTGTAACAGGGCATGAGGTTGAATCTAGGGCCCGTCGTTGAATTGTTAAAAGAGCAAATTTAGAATGGAGATTACATAGTTGTTTCAGTGCAGTACACGAACTCTCATGGCACTTCATGGTAAATAATTTGAAATGAATTTTTTTCTTTGTGCAACTATGAGTAATTGATCATATGATAAACACATTTTATGTGTACGGTGCAAATAGTTTCAATATCATTTAAATTTATGTCAACAGTCTAAAAAAAATTTGCATAATAGATGAAAGTAAAAAAAATTATCGGTAAAATTTGTTGGAAATCCCACGAAAAAGCAAACCATTTTTATATGGGCTATTCTGTGGTGATACACCTCTCATAATTATATATCTTATTATAAGGCAAAGGACATTGCAGAGAGATTTCAGCGATTACATTTTGTGGTCTGTCATTCCAAAACATTGATGTTTTAACCATGGTTAAATTAGATCAATAATCAACAAACATTGTGTGTCAATGCTCGCAGAAACCACATCTACACCATCCATATATGTGTTTTGGTGTTAGACACAAGTGCCTTCAATCTAGTTTGGAACACCTTCAACGTATTAAAAGGGAAGGGTTGAAAAGTACTTGAAAGACTGTAGTGCCCACTCCTCTTCAACATTGTTTTATCTTGATATTTATGCTATTGGACTATGTTCCGACATTTAATTATGATACATTGATCAGTAAATGATAGATTCTATTGATATATGGATTATTGACACTATGATGTTTATGTTTTATCATGATGCACTAGATAGTGATGTTAGATGTATGCTGATTTTCATTATGTGGATTTTATACTGACATGTTATGTTTTTGAGATGTTGGAATATAATTGTAATCTCATAGATGTTAGGTTTAGATTTTGGCATATTGGTGGATAATAGAATTGTTAAATGTTGAATGATAAATATGGAGTTTATATGTGTGTGTGTGTGTGTGTGTGTGGGTAAGTGCACCAAGTTGGGGGGCAAAAGGGGATTTTAAGTGGATGCATTTTTTTGAAAAATAAAAAAATTCAACTCGTACGAGTTTTTCAAAATAGTTACACTCAAAATTGGAACATGTTGTAAAATTATGAATCAAAAAATGTTCAAAGGATTGAAAAAATCATTGAAATTTTAGAGGAAGAAGGAAAAGGGATAGAGGAGCATGAAGAAATCAATTATGAAGGATGAAGTAGTGAGAAATAATAGATAGAAGGAGATAAATTGAGGGTTACAAATCAAAAATATGAGACATTGAGAATTCCATAGCTCAAGTCATCAAATAATTTAAATATCATTGTCTAGTATGGAAACACCCAATATTGAGGTATTCTTCTTCTCGAACCTTTGATTCCCTCAACACACTTGCTCAAGGCCCTCTTGTTTCTCCACCTTGTAGTGACTTCGTCACATGGTTCCAACCCTAATTGGTTACAGGAAAAGGAAGGCATCCTCCCAAATCATTACTCCCTAAGTTTGATGTTTTAGATGACCTCTTTAGTATAACACCCACTCCTCCTACTAAAAAATGTAACATTGATTCAAGATTAGTATTTGATTCAAAAGGCCAACAATACTTTGAGATAAAAAATCCAAGAGTATCCTGTAGAAACATCAAAAGGATACATCAACTATCCTAAAAAATGAAATATGCACAAAATTCCACTAGAGTCGGATCTAACCCTGGCTATCACCCGACATAGGTTCATAAATTATGACTAAGCATTTCACTACATCTCCAAGACTCACTATGTAAGTTCTATGTGATTATTTTAAAAAACATAAGAACATCATGAAGATCAGGTACAAGGTCGATGACGCCTAAGATGGCGGGATGTAGCTAGATGGAATTCAAATGTGTGGGATTCAATTCAGAAACTTCCCCTTATCTAGACAATTTATGCGTACTTCAATAAGCCCCATCCATGTAGTCCTATCTGATAGTAAGTAGAGTTTAAGCTATCAAGGACCTTGATAAAATTACACACCCTTATAATATTATGTAAAGGAAATTGAAGCAATGATTGAAGGATAGGGTTATCTCTGGACTTGAAATTTAATTGATGAAGCACACAAAATGATATGAAAATGCGGAGTAGGACCTTTCTTATAAGTCAGTAAGAAACCCAAAAATCATTGGCTCTGAGAAGGAACTTAAACTGTTGGAAAAAAATGAATCAAAATATAAAGAGCACATGAGCTCCTAGGTCGATGAGAAAGGATATGTCCTAGGTGCACAGTAAGATCAGTCCTTGGCACTAGTGTTTAAAGAGTAATATGACGACAAAATGTGAGTGTTCTGATTATAGACATGGAAGATGAAATTACTAGACTTGAGCAATTGATGAGGCTTATAGAGAATGGTACAAAAGTGAGAGGAGTTTAAAAATAATGAAATAGCTTTTTAGAGATTTAGCAGATGGACTTTGGTAAGTATGTCACCAATGAAAACAAGTATAGAGAGAGGTACTCATTAGAGGAAATTTAACCCAATTTCAAAGCACTTGTCAAACCTGGCTTGTATCAGTAGTCTAAAGTAGTATGTGACTAAAGAGAAAATGGAAGAGATCGTCTAAATTCCCCCCTTATGTTATTATAGAAGCAACCATTGGATTATTGTAAAATGTAGATATGGGATTCAGGAGATGAAGGATGTCCTTGGGTAGTTGGATGAATTTTATTTCAAACACCACCATTCGTAAAGGCATGGATATTACTGAAACTCTTGTACAATTCAGAAATCAAATACTCAAATTGAAGACTACACTAACACCATCATACAAGTAGGTTCCTTCCCCAAGTATCTAAGGATCTTTTGTTGTTATTCATTGTTAAATCACAAGAAGACTTAGAACCAAATTAGAGATAAAATATGGAAAATTGTAAATAAAAGAATCAAAGTTTGAAAAATCAAAGAGAGTTGAAGATATAAGAACAGATAATTAAAAGTTGATAGATGAGAACTAGGAAAAGTTGTTGGGGATGATACCACCCTTATGCCAGAGAGAAGTAGAGGAACTAATTGTAAAAGTGGTTAAAAAGAATTTTGATAAGTTGCCAATCGTAAAAGACTTGTAGAACTATAGAGAAAGATCAATAGCAGCTAAGAAGTTCTTCCTTCTCATTTCTTGTGAGGAAGCTAATTCTATTCCTTAAAGAGAAAATGTGGATGAGAATATGGAAGTATAGTAAGTTGACATCATATACCTAGTATTCTGAAGAAGAGAGTGCTTTGGTCTATCAAGCTAGTAGAGTGATAAAGAGTGAAGAGGTCACCTAAGGCACACTTGGGCATTAAGAGCCCCTCAAAGGCCTGTGAGCTTTAAATCTGATTATGGTCTTCCATTGAATGTGAGAATGCATTTTCACAAAGGAAAGAAGAAGAGGAAATAACATAGGCATTCACTTGAAAGAAAAGAAGATAGAGAACACAGATCTGAAGAAAATATAGTATCATAGAAGTTTGTGAGAAAATTCAAGCTCACTTTGGATAAGTTAAAGTTGATAATACAATGGCTAGATGTGATGAAGGGATTATGAATAGATCTCACAAGCATGTGAAGTTGGATTAGTACACTTAATGAGGTCAAAGAATTACCAGACAATTTCTAGAGACATACCTTGGCAAATGAAGAAGACAATTTACAATGAAGGCTCCATATACATAAGAAATGGAGGTGAAAATAAAGACTAAGAATGATAATCATTAAGGAATCAAGTGAATTTTGAAGACCCTACAAGGAAATAATCTGCATAAGAGAGAAATTAGATTTAATCAACCCATTACAACCCTTAGTCTAGCAACATGTTCAACCCATGAAGATCTGATGAATGAAGCGGATGATGATCCTTGGAAGTATTTCTGAAGCCTACTCCATGTTACTTACTTAAAACCCTGCAATATGAAAACCCTTCAAAGGAACATGAATGAAGAAAAAAATTGATGAACTCTCCTGAATCTCTACTTTAGATCCAATCAATCCTTTAAATAGTGAAGATGCACCACCTTGGTTTCCTTCATGAACATATGGAATGTTAAGTGTAAGTTTGGTCCTCCATGGTCAAACGCCTATGTCAGGTTACTGATTCTTTTCACTACCCCTAGAGTATGATCATCATGGAACATATTCCTATCTATGTAAATATTGCTCATTTTGTGGCTAACTCCTTTCATTCTTCCCTCTCTTGTGCCTCAGTCATAATTTTTTATTCTTTTTAGGCACTCAAAACCTTCTGGAAATGGCACCATTGGATAGAGCTCTTTCTCAGCTTTCCAGAAAGGTAAACATTTTCCTCCTAACTCCATGTATTTTTGAAGTTATGGCTCGGCAGAGTTTTTGTGGGAAATTTTCCCCTGAAAGGCCCGCAACCAATGAGATGGTGCCACATGTCCAAGGAAGTGGCAGGAAGAACTTGTTTTTTTTACCAAGTGTTTGGCAAACTTTTTCACAAAAAAGGAATATTTCCCCCAGGCCCATCAATAGCGAATCAGATTATGCCACGTGTCCAGGGGAAAAAATTGAAAATTTTGACTAAGTGTTAGCGCTATGGAAAATTTCAAGGAAGGAAGGCCCACCCAATGGAAAAATATTACCCACGTGTCCTATGGCATTTTACCGCTGGAGGGTGAAGGAAAGTTGGAATTTTGGTGAAGTTTTTTTTTGGTAAAAAATTCAAAATTTTTTGGCCCCTGCCCCCCGCCAACTCATCCCACATCTCCCTAGGGGGTCCCCTGACTGCGTCCAACTCATGAGATTTGGACTTTTTTCAAAAGCTAAAATGCGCAAAAGGAAATCGGTTTTGGCAGGCTTACCAGACATGACCGGTCCAGAAGAGTGGTGGTCAGGGAATTTTAGGAAATTTTCCCAAAGGAAAAAGAAGGAAATTTCAAAGGAAAAATCTAACTCCCCCAAAATGTGAAATTTTTCCAATCCATGTATCTTTGAAACGTGTCTCGGTGGTGCAAAAAATTCACCATAGACAAGCCCGCATGGAAAATTTGAAGGGAAAGGTCAAATTTTTCCTCCTAATGAGGTTTTTCCACATGTCCAAGTTATGTCAAGAAATATGGATCAAATAGTGGCCCGTGGAAAATTTTGGAGGAAAGGCCCGTGTCCAATCAGCACATGTGCCACGTGTCCTCATATCATCGGCCCGGCGGGGAAGTTTTTGGAAAATTTTCCAAAGGGAAAAACAAAGGAAAATGAAGCAGGAAAGGCCCACAGCCCAATCAAAACATGCCATGTGGCACCCAGAAAGGTGGAGTGTGGGGATTTTTTGAAAATTTTCCAAATGCAAAAAGGGTAAAAATTCAAATTTTCACCCGCCAATCCGATTTTGGCCCTATTTTGCCCTAAAACTTCAAACGGCCATATCTTTCGATCCAGAGCTCAGTTTTTCACGTTCTTTATATCAATGGAAAGATGGTGAAATTATCTACAAGATTCCATGGTCATTTTTGCATTTTGATGGATTTTAGAGAGATAAAATTGAAAAACACCTCTGGCACGTGGTCATGGACAGAAATGACATTTCAACCACCATTTTTAATGAAGAATGGCTCGCATTCTCTCCCAGCATGGCTAAAAATGTTAGGGGATGGGCCTATAAGGATGCCCATGCTGTTTTAATGCATTTTGGTCAATGGTTGAATCTCTCCCACATTTTCCCATGTTTCTCTCTCCTGGGCTCGTCCCTTGCACTGTAAAAGCCAGATTTGGCTCATTTTTCAAAGGGTTGAACATTTTTTGTGTATAGCAGGCTTCCTTTTTCACCTTGGTAGTGATTTGTGGAAAATATCAGACCTTTCCATGCAATACATGTATTTTTTTACCTCTTGATGTTGTAATGCATTGTATTGGATTTTTGATGTTAAAATATGCAAGCTCTGTGAATAAGTTTCAATCCTCTGCTTGTGTTGTTTGCTTCCATTTTTGACTCCTCTCACTTACAGTTATCAATTTGTGCATGATGTTTTGTTGCATTTTGTGAACTGTGTCAATTGTGTATGAAGTAAGAAGGTGCTCACCACTCCTTTGGTGCATCACCTTATTAGCATTAGTTTCATTTTTTTTTGCATTCTCTATCTTTGTCCCCTTGGAATTTAGAGTAGGAATTAGGAATTTAAACCTCTGCAACTTGCAAGTGATATATCTGATCAGAGGAGTTGAGGAACCAGCCTCTAATCTGGAGATTCCTTTCCCATTTTTCAAGTCCCACACTTGGGGAAAGGATTCAATGTTGTGCAATCACACTGGATGTCCAAAATGATCAAACTAGAAGTTTGATCAACATCCAGGGGTGCTGCTGATTTGCAACAATAGTTTTGGCACACCCAGTGGGACCTTAGAGGTCTTCATCTTCATTGCAACAAATTGATGTGCATTTTTTACAAGTTTCTTGCTTAAAAGAGCCCTAAATTACACATCTGGTGACTCCAAGGAAGAAGAATCAACTGGTTTTAGTAGTGCAGACCTGAAAACTCATGAGAAGAATCACTACAAGGTCAAGAGTTGGAGAAGAAGAGGTGTTGTTTGAGTATCTGCAGTTATCTCCAAGAAGAAGGAAAAGAGGGAGGAGAATTCAAAGGTCTCCATCTCCACCAAACAGAACTCTCTCAACTCCTCCACCTGGTAGGCCTTTCATTCAATCAACAAGGGTTCTAAGGCCAATCAGAATGGCACAAAACAACCCCTATGTCAATTTCACTGGCAGCAGCCCACTTGCTCTCAATGCACAAAATCCAATCCCAGTTGCAGCATTGAAGAACATTCCATACTTTACTGGAGAGAATCAGACTACTCCTGGTGATCATGTCAAGGACATTGCCAATATTTGTGTAATCCATGAGATCAATGAGATGCAAGTTGTTGTCAAACTGCTGGCATCTTCATTCAAAGGGAAAGCTTTGCAATGGTTCAGGAGTCTTGCCTCAGGTTCTATCCAAAATTGGAACCAGCTATGTATAGCCCTCCATGAGAAGTTTGGAGAAAAGGGAGACAACTTGTCCCTTTTGGAACAGCTGACAACCATCAAGAGAGCTCCCAATGAGCAGCTGACTGATTTCAACTTTAGATTTCAAAGGACTTGGGAGAGAATTCCAGTGGCAGTAAGGCCAACAGTAGAAGGTGCTTTTCTATATTACCTTAAAGCTTTAAATTCTGATATTTCTATGTTAATTCAATCCATGGGAGGCACAACTATCCCTATTGCTTATAGCATTGCTATTAGAGCTGAAAATTGTTTGATTCAAGCTGGCAAGCTAGCTCCTAGGCCTCCAATGCCATTGTTTCCAAGTTTAGAGAGCCCAAACACTAATCAAATGCCTAATTTAGCTCCTATTCCCACTCCTAGAAATCAGAATTCAAGTGAAGCTTCTACTTCATCTTCTAGTGCCTCAAATGAAATTCAAGAAGTCATGAAGCAATTGCAAAATTTAGGTAATGAGCTGGTTACACTCAAGAGGCAGCAAGCCCAAGGTTTTAGACCTCCCTTCCAGCCTCAAGCTCAGCCTAACAGGAAGCCATACCAACCTCAAAGACCACCCAATCTAGCTACAAATTTAAACCAAGCAAGGCCTCCTGCCAATAGACCATTTCAGCCCTATAATCCCAATGCTATATCTGCCTCTAAGGCATTAGTGCCAGTGCAAAACAACATAGCTCAAGAGTATGATTGGTGTTTCCCATGCAATGAACCTCATAACCAATCCTATGTGCTTCAACGGTGCCTTGAATCAAGCATTAATGGTGACAACTACTGGTGTGGAGGGTGAAGGTAGTCAAGGAAATAACCAACAACAAGAAACATTCCAACAGCAATCAACTCCAAATGATACCACACTTGTAAACTGGAAGGCAAAAGATTTTTGTGGCATGAATCAAACAGTTTCCCAAAGTGTTGCAGCCAACACAAGGTCAAAAAGGAGAAATTTGGGTGAAGAACAGCCATTAGCTCCAAGTAATCCACAACCTTCTACTACTCCACAAATTATTGGCAAGAAAATCCAGTTCCAAACACACAAGGGCTGCCTAAGACAGCTCCTAGGCCAACTCAAATGCCAGTTGTTGCTGCCCATGTGCAAGGAATGAATGTGCAGGCCAAGGGACAACAAAGAGATGCTTCATCTCCATTCAACATCATTGATCAGATGAAGAAGACAAATGTAAACATATCAATGTGGGAATCACTATCTATCCCAGGCCAAAGAGATTTGCTACAAGCTGCCATGAAGGACTGGTCAACTTCAAACCAGCAAGTCCAAATGCAAGAGAAGGTGCTCACAAATGCTGCCCAGCCTGAGGGGAATCATGGAGGACAACAAGGTAAAATGTTGAAGCCCCCCTCCATTCTATGTTTCATTGATCATTGGAAACCAATTAGTACACAATTGCATGATTGATTCCGGGGCAAGTAGTTCAGTAATGCCCAAGCAAATAGCTGATCAGTTAGGAATTTAGTATGAAGTCATATCCAAAGGGGTAGTGCAATTGGATGGGACAGCAGTAACAACAGTTGGAGTGATAAAAAACTTGAGTCTTACCTTGCATGCATGCCCCAACATTGTTGTTTTGCAAGATGTCTCAGTAATAGACCTTCCACCACTCTTTGCCCTATGTTTGTCAAGGGATTTCACAGCCAAGATTGGAGGTTACTTATCTGCTGATTGGTCACACATGTTGTTCAGAACGAGATATGGAACCAAGGCCACAATCAGATTTGAACCTATTGCAAACTTTCACATTGAGCCTTACACTCCAAGCCAGATCAATACCAATTGTTCAGCATTTGATCAAGAGGATTATCCAAGCACTGATGAAGCTGACACCAAGGTAGGAAGCATCCCAGATCTAACTCTTGATGAATGGGAAAACAAGGTACATGCTTTTGATCCTTATCAAGAAATAGAAGAATCTGAGCTAGGAGTCTATTGCATGCATGAAGAAAATCAGCCTATTCCTAGCATCACCAAGCCAGACCACAAGGATGACAATGAGGTATGGCAGTTGTTTTTTGATGGATCAAGGAGTAGACAAGGTGCAGGAGGGGGAGCTATGCTTGTTTCACCTCAAGGAGTTAAGTATTATTCAGCTTTTAGATTTCAGTTTGCATGCTCTAATAACACTGCTGAATATGAAGCTTTGATACAAGGATTGCATTGGTCAATCAAGAGAGGAATAAAGAACTTGCAAGTCTTTGGTGACAGTGAGTTGATTGTCAACCAAGTTAAGGGGAAGCATGCTGTCAAGAATGATCTACTCAAGTGCTACAAGAATAGGGTGTGGGACCTCATTGAAGATTTTGAGGGCTTTGGCATAAAATCCATTCCTAGAAAAGAGAACCAAGCTGCTGACAGGCTTGCAGCAGTTGGGGCAGCCTTTGACGTTGTTGAAAGCATTCAAAAAGACAAGGTACAACCAAACATCCATGTGATTGTGAGGCCTTCAGTGCCAGACAACAATGTAAGTTGGCAAGTGTTTGAGAATGATCAGCAAATCATCCATTTCTTGCAAGAAGAGGCTGAGTTCTCAGCTAAAAATCAGGAAAAGTTGGAGCAGCAGTATGGTGACCAAGTGGTACAGCTGAGAACCAACAAACTACCAAGGGACTTATTACTTTGGAGTCCATTTTCAATCCTAATGATCAGTTTAGGAAGGAGAAAGCAAACATCCAAGTCAAGGGAGAAGATTCAGTGTCCATCTTGGTAGAAGAAGGCAAATCACTCCAAATTGGTAAGATGACAACTGAACAAGAAAGGTATGAGTTCATACAACTTTGTCAAGAATTCCCTGATGTGTTTGCTTGGAGCTATGAAGATTTGAAAGGTTTCAATCCCAAGTTAGCTCAACACACCATTGAATTGGATCCAAGTACTAAACCCATCAGGCAAAAACAAAGGCCAGTCAATCCACACATGGAGCCTCTCATGAGAAAGGAATTGAATAAGTTGATAGAATCAAGAATCATATTCCCTATCAAGCATTCTAGTTGGGTAGCCAACTTGGTTCCAGTTAGAAAGAAGAGTGGGGAAATCAGATTGTGTGTTGACTTCAGAGATTTGAATAGAGCATCTCTCAAGGATCATTACCCACTTCCTTCCATGGAGCAGATTTTGTCAAGCAAGTTGTGGCTGGCTCTGAGAGGTTTTCATTACTTGATGGCTACTCAGGGTACAATCAGATTATGAGTGAAAGAAGAGGATCAGTTCAAGACAGCCTTTACAACCAAATGGGGGACTTATGCATACAGGAAAATGCCATTTGGGCTGTCCAACACTGGAGCTACTTTCCAAAGGGCAATGGACATGGTGTTCAAGGATTTGATTAACAACATGGTGCTGATATATCTTGATGATATCACTGTTTTTTCAAAAAATGCAGCAGACCATCTCTCTCATTTGAGACAAGTGTTCCAAGGTGCAGAAGATTTAACGGAGTATCCTTGAATCCTAAAAAGTGTATTTTTCTAGCACATGAAGGAAAGCTCCTATGGCCACATTGTCTCCAAAGAAGGATTAGAAATTGATCCAGAAAGAGTTGAAGCCATAAGAGCACTACCATTGCCAAGCCACAAGAAGGCCCTTTAAAGTTTCTTGGGGAGGATAAATTTTGTTCGGAGGTTTGTCCCAAATTTTGCAGCCCTTGTCAAGCCTATCACCAAGATGTTAAAGAAAAGCATGGCTTTCAAATGGACCACATTCCTAGAAGGTCAAAGGAGTAACTTTTTGAAGCAATCAAAGAATCCATCTCTCAAGCACCAAATCTCATCAACCCGGACTTCTCCAAGGTTTTCATCCTCTATTGCATTTGGAGGTAATGATACTATTTCTGTAATTTTGGTATAGCAGAATAAGGACAATGATGAGCAGCCAATTGCTTTCTTCAACCAAATCCTAGATGACTATGAGGTGAGATATTCTTTTATTGAGAAGCATGTTCTTGCAATAATGAGGAGCTTGAAGAATTTCAAGCACCTAGTTTCAAACAACAAGGTTAGCAGTTGCTGGTTTCTCATTTGGGGTTTAAAGACTTCCTCCTCAACAAAGACCCTTTGAATGAGAAGTTATTAGGGCTAGGTTGGATTACTTGTGTCATGGAGTATGACATTGAGATCAAGGTCACTAAGTTGGTAAGAGGTGAAAGGATTGTGTGAGAAACTAATCTTTAACAAGCAAAAAGGAAGCATTGCCAATGAGAAGGGAGGCTGTTTTGGCAGTTACAAGATAGCCATGAGCAGTGGAAGCACTCAAGAGGAGAATAATGATGTCCTCACTCCTTGCTGGATCCAAGATATAATGTGCTTCCCAAGCATCCAGGCCTATGCCCTCCGGAGATAAATCAAGACCTAAAGAAGACACTTCAATTGCAGGCTTGTCCCATATGCCATCTGTTGATGGTGTTTTGTTCAAGAAAGATGTGAATGGAGTGCTGCTGAGATGCATTAGCTGACAAATTAGATTCATAGGGTGTTGGAAGAGTTCCATGGTGGACCAGCTGGTGGTCATTTTGCACCTTAGAGTGACAGCTCTAAATATCCATGAAGGCAATGGTTATTATTGGCCCAAGATTTTTAGTGATTGCTTATGCATGGATCAAGAGGTGCAAGAATTGTGCATTCTTCACAAGTAAAGAGAGGCTAGCTGCCCTTCCATTGCATTCCAATTTCAGTTGACTAGCCATTCATACAATGGGGTTTGGACTGCATTGGAGCATACTTGATACCAATACTCAAGCAGAAGGGCATAAGTGGATCTTTGACAGCCACAGATCGTACATTTACCAAGTGGACTGAAGTTGTAGCATTCAAGGATGCAAATCAAGTCTAAATAATCTTAGATCATCCTATCAGGGGATACGTGCTTTTACCAGATTACGGCATACCATGCTGCAAAAATTGTCAACATGGTTCAGTTCGATGAACTGAGCATGATAAGCACTAACTCTTAAAACAAATGCAATCCATCAATTGTTTTCATTAAACACCCTATTTAAATGAGATCAAAACACCAAACAAGTAAACACATTTCAGACTATGCTTTCGTAAAACAACATGACTATAAACGTGTA